>JASFXZ010000003.1:8798205-9290406 GCA_032209605.1 Mactromeris polynyma | reverse complement strand
AAAATGTGAGTTATAACCGGCTTATAGTTTACAGTCATATTGATCACTTACGAGAATTACTTAATGAAAACACTTAATAGATATTGTGTGAAATGCCATAATCAATGGATTAGTTGACCAAACATTTGAAATATTCTGGATGCTTATTAAGACACAGGAAGAGGCGGAGTGAACTATAGGTAAATGAAAGTGTACAAACGCAGTTGGAAATGCACACCTTAAGTGAACAACTCCATGTTGGTTGTTTGAACAAAAACGCTATCACCAAATGCAGTAACTACATTTAGGATTGTTAAATCAATACGGTATAATACACCCCCTACGCCCCAAGCTTGGTGTAAATATATTATCCTGCTTAATGCATTTCAACACACTTTTCTGAAAATTCAGTTATTCCTATCAATGGCCAAAATTTGTTTTGTTCTTGTATCTGATATGAAATTTGATTCCTGATAATTTATTCCTAATGCCAAAAGCTAGAAATATGATGTCTGTATACAAGGGAGGTAATAAACAGTTTACGTCAATACAACGTTTTTGAATTCCGCTATGAACTTAAATAACACTGTTTGCTTTTGGCGAAAATATAATTATATCGTAAATATACCGTTACTTACGTATTCTTGTTTGTACATCGAATTGCAACAGGAATTATACAGTTCGCTAATCCGATAAATTGTTCATTGTAAATACAGTCACTATGATGCATGTCATTAAGTCAGTAGGATTGAAATCGTTGATTATTTGGTAGTATTAAATGCCTTATTTATAAAGATATTTTCTTGGAATGAATAATATCAATGAACAGTCATACTTCCTTTTTTCGGATAAATTGAAGATTTGATTTTCTATAATCCCGTCATTGCATTTGGTGTTTAAAACGTTACATTTTACATATATGTCAAGTGTTTCAGAGTTGCGTTACTCTCATATTGTGTAATGATGTCGATTACATTGTTTACATCACTGCATTCTGAGAGACGCGATATTGTCGGCAGGATACTGAATGAAATAAAAGCAAGAACAATGGACGGATTACATTTTAAATGACCACGTGACGCAGATGAGTCTTTTTTCAAGCATTGGCTTGAATATGATCTATCGGTAAAAAAAAAATCTGGGTATTGAACCGGTATATTGCTACCTGATGAACGTCTGTGGTGGGAAGTATATATTTACAAACAATTAAAAAAGTAAAGAATACCTCGGGTGAGAGTCGAACTGGTGCATAACTTTTCAATAATACATCTAAATACAGAACGTTTAACCGACTGAGTTATAGAGGCACACACCCTCTAGTTCTATGTAATTTATTGCTCAAGAACACTGGGCTTGTGAATTGGTATTTACCATTTCATGCTGAGAGATGGCTTGCGTTCTCCAACATGACAAGAGAAACCCAAAGTCCATGGAATATGTGTATTTGTTACACGGATAAAAGGAATTTTATTACTATGGCTTTTAATTTACACGCTTGAATATTCCCTTCATCGAGCCTCTTGTTTCGGACGCATGCAGGAACTGGAGTGTTCAATGTGTAGCTAGCTTCTACGTGACAGTATAAATATGTAAGAAAGCTGATTCTCCGCATTGCATTCGTCACAGTGTTAATTTCTATGCAAATATATATGGTAGATTATTACGACAAACCGTTGTCGCGAGGATGTCAACGATGTTACTTCACATAAAAATATCAGCCAGCATGAAATAATGATCACAGTTCGGTCTTTTCATCTTCATTTCACGGTAAAATCGGGTATAGTGTTACTAACCGTCGTTTGCAGAGATTCATATCGCCATCATGTCGAGCTAACCTACAGTTGGAATCAGTCTTGTTATTTTATTCCAGCTCCGAATACGGTATTCAATAAACGAACGGAAGACAACTTGAATGTCCGTCCATCTGTTTATATGTACTGTCTGCGTTGTAATTCTAACGTAAGTTTATACCAAACGGGCTTGCGTTTGTGGAATTATGGTCATATTTACGTCATTACTGATGTTTAACAATATATCTGTGAGAATCTACTTTCAAATTTGCAACCATGATACCAATTAACCCTAAATACACGATCGAAAACCAGTGCCAACCGGTAGTAGCCAGATTGGTCGACACGATCATCTTTGTACGCCACATACTGGAAACGTCAAATGTGTATCAAATGTTGATTACCAAAGTATAATTCAGTAACCAGCATTTTCCTACGTTTCCTAAACCATTCCATTTACTGCACACACGACAATGCAATTCAACAATTGAACAATTATTTGATATGTTCATCATCATCATCAATTGCCCTGCACTGACTGTGTTAATTGTAAATACATTTTGATGTCTATGTGTTCCTCAAAAATGACTTTATTTTGTTATTTCACTAACATGTGATATTTCACTTAAATGTGAAATTCCTATATTTCGTACACAAAAAATCTTGTCAAAAAATACCAAGTTGAAAGTTAACAAATTAGCTAAATTCTAAAATGTGAGTTATAACCGGCTTATAGTTTACAGTCATATTGATCACTTACGAGAATTACTTAATGAAAACACTTAAAAGATATTGTGTGAAATGCCATAATCAATGGATTAGTTGACCAAACATTTGAAATATTCTGGATGCTTATTAAGACACAGGAAGAGGCGGAGTGAACTATAGGTAAATGAAAGTGTATAAACGCAGTTGGAAATGCACACCTTAAGTAAACAACTCCATGTTGGTTGTTTGAACAAAAACGCTATCACCAAATGCAGTAACTACATTTAGGATTGTTAAATCAATACGGTATAATACACCCCCTACGCCCCAAGCTTGGTGTAAATATATTATCCTGCTTAATGCATTTCAACACACTTTTCTGAAAATTCAGTTATTCCTATCAATGGCCAAAATTTGTTTTGTTCTTGTATCTGATATGAAATTTGATTCCTGATAATTTATTCCTAATGCCAAAAGCTAGAAATATGATGTCTGTATACAAGGGAGGTAATAAACAGTTTACGTCAATACAACGTTTTTGAATTCCGCTATGAACTTAAATAACACTGTTTGCTTTTGGCGAAAATATAATTATATCGTAAATATACCGTTACTTACGTATTCTTGTTTGTACATCGAATTGCAACAGGAATTATACAGTTCGCTAATCCGATAAATTGTTCATTGTAAATACAGTCACTATGATGCATGTCATTAAGTCAGTAGGATTGAAATCGTTGATTATTTGGTAGTATTAAATGCCTTATTTATAAAGATATTGTCTTGGAATGAATAATATCAATGAACAGTCATACTTGCTTTTTTCGGATAAATTGGAGATTTGATTTTCTATAATCCCGTCATTGCATTTGGTGTTTAAAACGTTACTTTTTACATATATGTCAAGTGTTTCAGAGTTGCGTTACTCTCATATTGTGTAATGATGTCGATTACATTGTTTACATCACTGCATTCTGAGAGACGCGATATTGTCGGCAGGATACTGAATGAAATAAAAGCAAGAACAATGGACGGATTACATTTTAAATGACCACGTGACGCAGATGAGTCTTTTTTCAAGCATTGGCTTGAATATGATCTATCGGTAAAAAAAAATAATCTGGGTATTGAACCGGTATATTGCTACCTGATGAACGTCTGTGGTGGGAAGTATATATTTACAAACAATTAAAAAAGTAAAGAATACCTCGGGTGAGAGTCGAACTGGTGCATAACTTTTCAATAATACAACTAAATACAGAACGTTTAACCGACTGAGTTATAGAGGCACACACCCTCTAGTTCTATGTTATTTATTGCTCAAGAACACTGGGCTTGTGAATTGGTATTTACCATTTCACGCTGAGAGATGGCTTGCGTTCTCCAACATGACAAGAGAAACCCAAAGTCCATGGAATATGTGTATTTGTTACACGGATAAAAGGAATTTTATTACTATGGCTTTTAATTTACACGCTTGAATATTCCCTTCATCGAGCCTCTTGTTTCGGACGCATGCAGGAACTGGAGTGTTCAATGTGTAGCTAGCTTCTACGTGACAGTATAAATATGTAAGAAAGCTGATTCTCCGCATTGCATTCGTCACAGTGTTAATTTCTATGCAAATATATATGGTAGATTATTACGACAAACCGTTGTCGCGAGGATGTCAACGATGTTACTTCACATAAAAATATCAGCCAGCATGAAATAATGATCACAGTTCGGTCTTTTCATCTTCATTTCAAGGTAAAATCGGGTATAGTGTTACTAACCGTCGTTTGCAGAGATTCATATCGCCATCATGTCGAGCTAACCTACAGTTGGAATCAGTCTTGTTATTTTATTCCAGCTCCGAATACGGTACTCAATAAACGAACGGAAGACAACTTGAATGTCCGTCCATCTGTTTATATGTACTGTCTGCGTTGTAATTCTAACGTAAGTTTATACCAAACGGGCTTGCGTTTGTGGAATTATGGTCATATTTACGTCATTACTGATGTTTAACAATATATCTGTGAGAATCTACTTTCAAATTTGCAACCATGATACCAATTAACCCTAAATACACGATCGAAAACCAGTGCCAACCGGTAGAAGCCAGATTGGTCGACACGATCATCTTTGTACGCCACATACTGGAAACGTCAAATGTGTATCAAATGTTGATTACCAAAGTATAATTCAGTAACCAGCATTTTCCTACGTTTCCTAAACCATTCCATTTACTGCACACACGACAATGCAATTCAACAATTGAACAATTATTTGATATGTTCATCATCATCATCAATTGCCCTGCACTGACTGTGTTAATTGTAAATACATTTTGATGTCTATGTGTTCCTCAAACATGACTTTATTTTGTTATTTCACTAACATGTGATATTTCACTTAAATGTGAAATTCCTATATTTCGTACACAAAAAATCTTGTCAAAAAATACCAAGTTGAAAGTTAACAAATTAGCTAAATTCTAAAATGTGAGTTATAACCGGCTTATAGTTTACAGTCATATTGATCACTTACGAGAATTACTTAATGAAAACACTTAATAGATATTGTGTGAAATGCCATAATCAATGGATTAGTTGACCAAACATTTGAAATATTCTGGATGCTTATTAAGACACAGGAAGAGGCGGAGTGAACTATAGGTAAATGAAAGTGTACAAACGCAGTTGGAAATGCACACCTTAAGTGAACAACTCCATGTTGGTTGTTTGAACAAAAACGCTATCACCAAATGCAGTAACTACATTTAGGATTGTTAAATCAATACGGTATAATACACCCCCTACGCCCCAAGCTTGGTGTAAATATATTATCCTGCTTAATGCATTTCAACACACTTTTCTGAAAATTCAGTTATTCCTATCAATGGCCAAAATTTGTTTTGTTCTTGTATCTGATATGAAATTTGATTCCTGATAATTTATTCCTAATGCCAAAAGCTAGAAATATGATGTCTGTATACAAGGGAGGTAATAAACAGTTTACGTCAATACAACGTTTTTGAATTCCGCTATGAACTTAAATAACACTGTTTGCTTTTGGCGAAAATATAATTATATCGTAAATATACCGTTACTTACGTATTCTTGTTTGTACATCGAATTGCAACAGGAATTATACAGTTCGCTAATCCGATAAATTGTTCATTGTAAATACAGTCACTATGATGCATGTCATTAAGTCAGTAGGATTGAAATCGTTGATTATTTGGTAGTATTAAATGCCTTATTTATAAAGATATTTTCTTGGAATGAATAATATCAATGAACAGTCATACTTCCTTTTTTCGGATAAATTGAAGATTTGATTTTCTATAATCCCGTCATTGCATTTGGTGTTTAAAACGTTACATTTTACATATATGTCAAGTGTTTCAGAGTTGCGTTACTCTCATATTGTGTAATGATGTCGATTACATTGTTTACATCACTGCATTCTGAGAGACGCGATATTGTCGGCAGGATACTGAATGAAATAAAAGCAAGAACAATGGACGGATTACATTTTAAATGACCACGTGACGCAGATGAGTCTTTTTTCAAGCATTGGCTTGAATATGATCTATCGGTAAAAAAAAAATCTGGGTATTGAACCGGTATATTGCTACCTGATGAACGTCTGTGGTGGGAAGTATATATTTACAAACAATTAAAAAAGTAAAGAATACCTCGGGTGAGAGTCGAACTGGTGCATAACTTTTCAATAATACATCTAAATACAGAACGTTTAACCGACTGAGTTATAGAGGCACACACCCTCTAGTTCTATGTAATTTATTGCTCAAGAACACTGGGCTTGTGAATTGGTATTTACCATTTCATGCTGAGAGATGGCTTGCGTTCTCCAACATGACAAGAGAAACCCAAAGTCCATGGAATATGTGTATTTGTTACACGGATAAAAGGAATTTTATTACTATGGCTTTTAATTTACACGCTTGAATATTCCCTTCATCGAGCCTCTTGTTTCGGACGCATGCAGGAACTGGAGTGTTCAATGTGTAGCTAGCTTCTACGTGACAGTATAAATATGTAAGAAAGCTGATTCTCCGCATTGCATTCGTCACAGTGTTAATTTCTATGCAAATATATATGGTAGATTATTACGACAAACCGTTGTCGCGAGGATGTCAACGATGTTACTTCACATAAAAATATCAGCCAGCATGAAATAATGATCACAGTTCGGTCTTTTCATCTTCATTTCACGGTAAAATCGGGTATAGTGTTACTAACCGTCGTTTGCAGAGATTCATATCGCCATCATGTCGAGCTAACCTACAGTTGGAATCAGTCTTGTTATTTTATTCCAGCTCCGAATACGGTATTCAATAAACGAACGGAAGACAACTTGAATGTCCGTCCATCTGTTTATATGTACTGTCTGCGTTGTAATTCTAACGTAAGTTTATACCAAACGGGCTTGCGTTTGTGGAATTATGGTCATATTTACGTCATTACTGATGTTTAACAATATATCTGTGAGAATCTACTTTCAAATTTGCAACCATGATACCAATTAACCCTAAATACACGATCGAAAACCAGTGCCAACCGGTAGTAGCCAGATTGGTCGACACGATCATCTTTGTACGCCACATACTGGAAACGTCAAATGTGTATCAAATGTTGATTACCAAAGTATAATTCAGTAACCAGCATTTTCCTACGTTTCCTAAACCATTCCATTTACTGCACACACGACAATGCAATTCAACAATTGAACAATTATTTGATATGTTCATCATCATCATCAATTGCCCTGCACTGACTGTGTTAATTGTAAATACATTTTGATGTCTATGTGTTCCTCAAAAATGACTTTATTTTGTTATTTCACTAACATGTGATATTTCACTTAAATGTGAAATTCCTATATTTCGTACACAAAAAATCTTGTCAAAAAATACCAAGTTGAAAGTTAACAAATTAGCTAAATTCTAAAATGTGAGTTATAACCGGCTTATAGTTTACAGTCATATTGATCACTTACGAGAATTACTTAATGAAAACACTTAATAGATATTGTGTGAAATGCCATAATCAATGGATTAGTTGACCAAACATTTGAAATATTCTGGATGCTTATTAAGACACAGGAAGAGGCGGAGTGAACTATAGGTAAATGAAAGTGTATAAACGCAGTTGGAAATGCACACCTTAAGTAAACAACTCCATGTTGGTTGTTTGAACAAAAACGCTATCACCAAATGCAGTAACTACATTTAGGATTGTTAAATCAATACGGTATAATACACCCCCTACGCCCCAAGCTTGGTGTAAATATATTATCCTGCTTAATGCATTTCAACACACTTTTCTGAAAATTCAGTTATTCCTATCAATGGCCAAAATTTGTTTTGTTCTTGTATCTGATATGAAATTTGATTCCTGATAATTTATTCCTAATGCCAAAAGCTAGAAATATGATGTCTGTATACAAGGGAGGTAATAAACAGTTTACGTCAATACAACGTTTTTGAATTCCGCTATGAACTTAAATAACACTGTTTGCTTTTGGCGAAAATATAATTATATCGTAAATATACCGTTACTTACGTATTCTTGTTTGTACATCGAATTGCAACAGGAATTATACAGTTCGCTAATCCGATAAATTGTTCATTGTAAATACAGTCACTATGATGCATGTCATTAAGTCAGTAGGATTGAAATCGTTGATTATTTGGTAGTATTAAATGCCTTATTTATAAAGATATTTTCTTGGAATGAATAATATCAATGAACAGTCATACTTCCTTTTTTCGGATAAATTGAAGATTTGATTTTCTATAATCCCGTCATTGCATTTGGTGTTTAAAACGTTACATTTTACATATATGTCAAGTGTTTCAGAGTTGCGTTACTCTCATATTGTGTAATGATGTCGATTACATTGTTTACATCACTGCATTCTGAGAGACGCGATATTGTCGGCAGGATACTGAATGAAATAAAAGCAAGAACAATGGACGGATTACATTTTAAATGACCACGTGACGCAGATGAGTCTTTTTTCAAGCATTGGCTTAAATATGATCTATCGGTAAAAAAAAAATCTGGGTATTGAACCGGTATATTGCTACCTGATGAACGTCTGTGGTGGGAAGTATATATTTACAAACAATTAAAAAAGTAAAGAATACCTCGGGTGAGAGTCGAACTGGTGCATAACTTTTCAATAATACATCTAAATACAGAACGTTTAACCGACTGAGTTATAGAGGCACACACCCTCTAGTTCTATGTAATTTATTGCTCAAGAACACTGGGCTTGTGAATTGGTATTTACCATTTCATGCTGAGAGATGGCTTGCGTTCTCCAACATGACAAGAGAAACCCAAAGTCCATGGAATATGTGTATTTGTTACACGGATAAAAGGAATTTTATTACTATGGCTTTTAATTTACACGCTTGAATATTCCCTTCATCGAGCCTCTTGTTTCGGACGCATGCAGGAACTGGAGTGTTCAATGTGTAGCTAGCTTCTACGTGACAGTATAAATATGTAAGAAAGCTGATTCTCCGCATTGCATTCGTCACAGTGTTAATTTCTATGCAAATATATATGGTAGATTATTACGACAAACTGTTGTCGCGAGGATGTCAACGATGTTACTTCACATAAAAATATCAGCCAGCATGAAATAATGATCACAGTTCGGTCTTTTCATCTTCATTTCACGGTAAAATCGGGTATAGTGTTACTAACCGTCGTTTGCAGAGATTCATATCGCCATCATGTCGAGCTAACCTACAGTTGGAATCAGTCTTGTTATTTTATACCAGCTCCGAATACGGTATTCAATAAACGAACGGAAGACAACTTGAATGTCCGTCCATCTGTTTATATGTACTGTCTGCGTTGTAATTCTAACGTAAGTTTATACCAAACGGGCTTGCGTTTGTGGAATTATGGTCATATTTACGTCATTACTGATGTTTAACAATATATCTGTGAGAATCTACTTTCAAATTTGCTACCATGATACCAATTAACCCTAAATACACGATCGAAAACCAGTGCCAACCGGTAGTAACCAGATTGGTCGACACGATCATCTTTGTACGCCACATACTGGAAACGTCAAATGTGTATCAAATGTTGATAACCAAAGTATAATTCAGTAACCAGCATTTTCCTACGTTTCCTAAACCATTCCATTTACTGCACACACGACAATGCAATTCAACAATTGAACAATAATTTGTTATGTTCATCATCATCATCAATTGCCCTGCACTGACTGTGTTAATTGTAAATACATTTTGATGTCTATGTGTTCCACAAACATGACTTTATTTTGTTATTTCACTAACATGTGATATTTCACTTAAATGTGAAATTCCTATATTTCGTACACAAAAAATCTTGTCAAAAAATACCAAGTTGAAAGTTAACAAATTAACTAAATTCTAAAATGTGAGTTATAACCGGCTTATAGTTTACAGTCATATTGATCACTTACGAGATTTACTTAATGAAAACACTTAAAAGATATTGTGTGAAATGCCATAATCAATGGATTAGTTGACCAAACATTTGAAATATTCTGGATGCTTATTAAGACACAGGAAGAGGCGGAGTGAACTATAGGTAAATGAAAGTGTATAAACGCAGTTGGAAATGCACACCTAAAGTGAACAACTCCATGTTGGTTGTTTGAACAAAAAAGCTATCACCAAATGCAGCAACTACATTTAGGATTTTTAAATCAATACGGTATAATACACCCCCTACGCCCCAAGCTTGGTGTAAATATATTATCCTGCTTAATGCATTTCAACACACTTTTCTGAAAATTCAGTTCTTCCTATCAATGGCCAAAATTTGTTTTGTTCTTGTATCTGATATGAAATTTGATTCCTGATAATTTATTCCTAATGCCAAAAGCTAGAAATATGATGTCTGTATACAAGGGAGGTAATAAACAGTTTACGTCAATACAACGTTTTTGAATTCCGCTATGAACTTAAATAACACTGTTTGCTTTTGGCGGAAATATAATTATATCGTAAATATACCGTTACGTACGTATTCTTGTTTGTACATCGAATTGCAACAGGAATTATACAGTTCGCTAATCCGATAAATTGTTCATTGTAAATACAGTCACTATGATGCATGTCATTAAGTCAGTAGGATTGAAATCGTTGATTATTTGGTAGTATTAAATGCCTTATTTATAAAGATATTGTCTTGGAATGAATAATATCAATGAACAGTCATACTTGCTTTTTTCGGATAAATTGGAGATTTGATTTTCTACAATCCCGTCATTGCATTTGGTGTTTAAAACGTTACTTTTTACATATATGTCAAGTGTTTCAGAGTTGCGTTACTCTCATATTGTGTAATGATGTCGATTACATTGTTTACATCACTGCATTCTGAGAGACGCGATATTGTCGGCAGGATACTGAATGAAATAAAAGCAAGAACAATGGACGGATTACATTTTAAATGACCACGTGACGCAGATGAGTCTTTTTTCAAGCATTGGCTTGAATATGATCTATCGGTAAAAAAAAAAAATCTGGGTATTGAACCGGTATATTGCTACCTGATGAACGTCTGTGGTGGGAAGTATATATTTACAAACAATTAAAAAAGTAAAGAATACCTCGGGTGAGAGTCGAACTGGTGCATAACTTTTCAATAATACATCTAAATACAGAACGTTTAACCGACTGAGTTATAGAGGCACACACCCTCTAGTTCTATGTAATTTATTGCTCAAGAACACTGGGCTTGTGAATTGGTATTTACCATTTCACGCTGAGAGATGGCTTGCGTTCTCCAACATGACAAGAGAAACCCAAAGTCCATGGAATATGTGTATTTGTTACACGGATAAAAGGAATTTTATTACTATGGCTTTTAATTTACACGCTTGAATATTCCCTTCATCGAGCCTCTTGTTTCGGACGCATGCAGGAACTGGAGTGTTCAATGTGTAGCTAACTTCTACGTGACAGTATAAATATGTAAGAAAGCTGATTCTCCGCATTGCATTCGTCACAGTGTTAATTTCTATGCAAATATATATGGTAGATTATTACGACAAACCGTTGTCGCGAGGATGTCAACGATGTTACTTCACATAAAAATATCAGCCAGCATGAAATAATGATCACAGTTCGGTCTTTTTATCTTCATTTCACGGTAAAATCGGGTATAGTGTTACTAACCGTCGTTTGCAGAGATTCATATCGCCATCATGTCGAGCTAACCTACAGTTGGAATCAGTCTTGTTATTTTATACCAGCTCCGAATACGGTATTCAATAAACGAACGGAAGACAACTTGAATGTCCGTCCATCTGTTTATATGTACTGTCTGCGTTGTAATTCTAACGTAACTTCATACCAAACGGGCTTGCGTTTGTGGAATTATGGTCATATTTACGTCATTACTGATGTTTAACAATATATCTGTGAGAATCTACTTTCAAATTTGCAACCATGATACCAATTAACCCTAAGTACACGATCGAAAACCAGTGCCAACCGGTAGTGCAACCAGATTGGTCGACACGATCATCTTTGTACGCCACATACTGGAAACGTCAAATGTGTATCAAATGTTGATTACCAAAGTATAATTCAGTAACCAGCATTTTCCTACGTTTCCTAAACCATTCCATTTACTGCACACACGACAATGCAATTCAACAATTGAACAATTATTTGATATGTTCATCATCATCATCAATTGCCCTGCACTGACTGTGTTAATTGTAAATACATTTTGATGTCTATGTGTTCCTCAAACATGACTTTATTTTGTTATTTCACTAACATGTGATATTTCACTTAAATGTGAAATTCCTATATTTCGTACACAAAAAAGCTTGTCAAAAAATACCAAGTTGAAAGTTAACAAATTAGCTAAATTCTAAAATGTGAGTTATAACCGGCTTATAGTTTACAGTCATATTGATCACTTACGAGATTTACTTAATGAAAACACTTAAAAGATATTGTGTGAAATGCCATAATCAATGGATTAGTTGACCAAACATTTGAAATATTCTGGATGCTTATTAAGACACAGGAAGAGGCGGAGTGAACTATAGGTAAATGAAAGTGTACAAACGCAGTTGGAAATGCACACCTTAAGTGAACAACTCCATGTTGGTTGTTTGAACAAAAACGCTATCACCAAATGCAGTAACTACATTTAGGATTGTTAAATCAATACGGTATAATACACCCCCTACGCCCCAAGCTTGGTGTAAATATATTATCCTGCTTAATGCATTTCAACACACTTTTCTGAAAATTCAGTTCTTCCTATCAATGGCCAAAATTTGTTTTGTTCTTGTATCTGATATGAAATTTGATTCCTGATAATTTATTCCTAATGCCAAAAGCTAGAAATATGATGTCTGTATACAAGGGAGGTAATAAACAGTTTACGTCAATACAACGTTTTTGAATTCCGCTATGAACTTAAATAACACTGTTTGCTTTTGGCGGAAATATAATTATATCGTAAATATACCGTTACGTACGTATTCTTGTTTGTACATCGAATTGCAACAGGAATTATACAGTTCGCTAATCCGATAAATTGTTCATTGTAAATACAGTCACTATGATGCATGTCATTAAGTCAGTAGGATTGAAATCGTTGATTATTTGGTAGTATTAAATGCCTTATTTATAAAGATATTGTCTTGGAATGAATAATATCAATGAACAGTCATACTTGCTTTTTTCGGATAAATTGGAGATTTGATTTTCTATAATCCCGTCATTGCATTTGGTGTTTAAAACGTTACTTTTTACATATATGTCAAGTGTTTCAGAGTTGCGTTACTCTCATATTGTGTAATGATGTCGATTACATTGTTTACATCACTGCATTCTGAGAGACGCGATATTGTCGGCAGGATACTGAATGAAATAAAAGCAAGAACAATGGACGGATTACATTTTAAATGACCACGTGACGCAGATGAGTCTTTTTTCAAGCATTGGCTTGAATATGATCTATCGGTAAAAAAAAATAATCTGGGTATTGAACCGGTATATTGCTACCTGATGAACGTCTGTGGTGGGAAGTATATATTTACAAACAATTAAAAAAGTAAAGAATACCTCGGGTGAGAGTCGAACTGGTGCATAACTTTTCAATAATACAACTAAATACAGAACGTTTAACCGACTGAGTTATAGAGGCACACACCCTCTAGTTCTATGTTATTTATTGCTCAAGAACACTGGGCTTGTGAATTGGTATTTACCATTTCACGCTGAGAGATGGCTTGCGTTCTCCAACATGACAAGAGAAACCCAAAGTCCATGGAATATGTGTATTTGTTACACGGATAAAAGGAATTTTATTACTATGGCTTTTAATTTACACGCTTGAATATTCCCTTCATCGAGCCTCTTGTTTCGGACGCATGCAGGAACTGGAGTGTTCAATGTGTAGCTAGCTTCTACGTGACAGTATAAATATGTAAGAAAGCTGATTCTCCGCATTGCATTCGTCACAGTGTTAATTTCTATGCAAATATATATGGTAGATTATTACGACAAACCGTTGTCGCGAGGATGTCAACGATGTTACTTCACATAAAAATATCAGCCAGCATGAAATAATGATCACAGTTCGGTCTTTTCATCTTCATTTCACGGTAAAATCGGGTATAGTGTTACTAACCGTCGTTTGCAGAGATTCATATCGCCATCATGTCGAGCTAACCTACAGTTGGAATCAGTCTTGCTATTTTATTCCAGCTCCGAATACGGTATTCAATAAACGAACGGAAGACAACTTGAATGTCCGTCCATCTGTTTATATGTACTGTCTGCGTTGTAATTCTAACGTAAGTTTATACCAAACGGGCTTGCGTTTGTGGAATTATGGTCATATTTACGTCATTACTGATGTTTAACAATATATCTGTGAGAATCTACTTTCAAATTTGCAACCATGATACCAATTAACCCTAAATACACGATCGAAAACCAGTGCCAACCGGTAGTAGCCAGATTGGTCGACACGATCATCTTTGTACGCCACATACTGGAAACGTCAAATGTGTATCAAATGTTGATTACCAAAGTATAATTCAGTAACCAGCATTTTCCTACGTTTCCTAAACCATTCCATTTACTGCACACACGACAATGCAATTCAACAATTGAACAATTATTTGATATGTTCATCATCATCATCAATTGCCCTGCACTGACTGTGTTAATTGTAAATACATTTTGATGTCTATGTGTTCCTCAAACATGACTTTATTTTGTTATTTCACTAACATGTGATATTTCACTTAAATGTGAAATTCCTATATTTCGTACACAAAAAATCTTGTCAAAAAATACCAAGTTGAAAGTTAACAAATTAGCTAAATGCTAAAATGTGAGTTATAACCGGCTTATAGTTTACAGTCATATTGATCACTTACGAGATTTACTTAATGAAAACACTTAATAGATATTGTGTGAAATGCCATAAACAATGGATTAGTTGACCAAACATTTGAAATATTCTGGATGCTTATTAAGACACAGGAAGAGGCGGAGTGAACTATAGGTAAATGAAAGTGTACAAACGCAGTTGGAAATGCACACCTTAAGTGAACAACTCCATGTTGGTTGTTTGAACAAAAACGCTATCACCAAATGCAGTAACTACATTTAGGATTGTTAAATCAATACGGTATAATACACCCCCTACGCCCCAAGCTTGGTGTAAATATATTATCCTGGTTAATGCATTTCAACACACTTTTCTGAAAATTCAGTTCTTCCTATCAATGGCCAAAATTTGTTTTGTTCTTGTATCTGATATGAAATTTGATTCCTGATAATTTATTCCTAATGCCAAAAGCTAGAAATATGATGTCTGTATACAAGGGAGGTAATAAACAGTTTACGTCAATACAACGTTTTTGAATTCCGCTATGAACTTAAATAACACTGTTTGCTTTTGGCGGAAATATAATTATATCGTAAATATACCGTTACGTACGTATTCTTGTTTGTACATCGAATTGCAACAGGAATTATACAGTTCGCTAATCCGATAAATTGTTCATTGTAAATCAGTCACTATGATGCATGTCATTAAGTCAGTAGGATTGAAATCGTTGATTATTTGGTAGTATTAAATGCCTTATTTATAAAGATATTGTCTTGGAATGAATAATATCAATGAACAGTCATACTTGCTTTTTTCGGATAAATTGGAGATTTGATTTTCTATAATCCCGTCATTGCATTTGGTGTTTAAAACGTTACATTTTACATATATGTCAAGTGTTTCAGAGTTGCGTTACTCTCATATTGTGTAATGATGTCGATTACATTGTTTACATCACTGCATTCTGAGAGACGCGATATTGTCGGCAGGATACTGAATGAAATAAAAGCAAGAACAATGGACGGATTACATTTTAAATGACCACGTGACGCAGATGAGTATTTTTTCAAGCATTGGCTTGAATATGATCTATCGGTAAAAAAAAAAATCTGGGTATTGAACCGGTATATTGCTACCTGATGAACGTCTGTGGTGGGAAGTATATATTTACAAACAATTAAAAAAGTAAAGAATACCTCGGGTGAGAGTCGAACTGGTGCATAACTTTTCAATAATACATCTAAATACAGAACGTTTAACCGACTGAGTTATAGAGGCACACACCCTCTAGTTCTATCTTATTTATTGCTCAAGAACACTGGGCTTGTGAATTGGTATTTACCATTTCACGCTGAGAGATGGCTTGCGTTCTCCAACATGACAAGAGAAACCCAAAGTCCATGGAATATGTGTATTTGTTACACGGATAAAAGGAATTTTATTACTATGGCTTTTAATTTACACGCTTGAATATTCCCTTCATCGAGCCTCTTGTTTCGGACGCATGCAGGAACTGGAGTGTTCAATGTGTAGCTAACTTCTACGTGACAGTATAAATATGTAAGAAAGCTGATTCTCCGCATTGCATTCGTCACAGTGTTAATTTCTATGCAAATATATATGGTAGATTATTACGACAAACCGTTGTCGCGAGGATGTCAACGATGTTACTTCACATAAAAATATCAGCCAGCATGAAATAATGATCACAGTTCGGTCTTTTTATCTTCATTTCACGGTAAAATCGGGTATAGTGTTACTAACCGTCGTTTGCAGAGATTCATATCGCCATCATGTCGAGCTAACCTACAGTTGGAATCAGTCTTGTTATTTTATACCAGCTCCGAATACGGTATTCAATAAACGAACGGAAGACAACTTGAATGTCCGTCCATCTGTTTATATGTACTGTCTGCGTTGTAATTCTAACGTAACTTCATACCAAATGGGCTTGCGTTTGTGGAATTATGGTCATATTTACGTCATTACTGATGTTTAACAATATATCTGTGAGAATCTACTTTCAAATTTGCAACCATGATACCAATTAACCCTAAGTACACGATCGAAAACCAGTGCCAACCGGTAGTGCAACCAGATTGGTCGACACGATCATCTTTGTACGCCACATACTGGAAACGTCAAATGTGTATCAAATGTTGATTACCAAAGTATAATTCAGTAACCAGCATTTTCCTACGTTTCCTAAACCATTCCATTTACTGCACACACGACAATGCAATTCAACAATTGAACAATTATTTGATATGTTCATCATCATCATCAATTGCCCTGCACTGACTGTGTTAATTGTAAATACATTTTGATGTCTATGTGTTCCTCAAACATGACTTTATTTTGTTATTTCACTAACATGTGATATTTCACTTAAATGTGAAATTCCTATATTTCGTACACAAAAAAGCTTGTCAAAAAATACCAAGTTGAAAGTTAACAAATTAGCTAAATTCTAAAATGTGAGTTATAACCGGCTTATAGTTTACAGTCATATTGATCACTTACGAGATTTACTTAATGAAAACACTTAAAAGATATTGTGTGAAATGCCATAATCAATGGATTAGTTGACCAAACATTTGAAATATTCTGGATGCTTATTAAGACACAGGAAGAGGCGGTGTGAACTATAGGTAAATGAAAGTGTACAAACGCAGTTGGAAATGCACACCTTAAGTGAACAACTCCATGTTGGTTGTTTGAACAAAAACGCTATCACCAAATGCAGTAACTACATTTAGGATTGTTAAATCAATACGGTATAATACACCCCCTACGCCCCAAGCTTGGTGTAAATATATTATCCTGGTTAATGCATTTCAACACACTTTTCTGAAAATTCAGTTCTTCCTATCAATGGCCAAAATTTGTTTTGTTCTTGTATCTGATATGAAATTTGATTCCTGATAATTTATTCCTAATGCCAAAAGCTAGAAATATGATGTCTGTATACAAGGGAGGTAATAAACAGTTTACGTCAATACAACGTTTTTGAATTCCGCTATGAACTTAAATAACACTGTTTGCTTTTGGCGGAAATATAATTATATCGTAAATATACCGTTACGTACGTATTCTTGTTTGTACATCGAATTGCAACAGGAATTATACAGTTCGCTAATCCGATAAATTGTTCATTGTAAATACAGTCACTATGATGCATGTCATTAAGTCAGTAGGATTGAAATCGTTGATTATTTGGTAGTATTAAATGCCTTATTTATAAAGATATTGTCTTGGAATGAATAATATCAATGAACAGTCATACTTGCTTTTTTCGGATAAATTGGAGATTTGATTTTCTATAATCCCGTCATTGCATTTGGTGTTTAAAACGTTACTTTTTACATATATGTCAAGTGTTTCAGAGTTGCGTTACTCTCATATTGTGTAATGATGTCGATTACATTGTTTACATCACTGCATTCTGAGAGACGCGATATTGTCGGCAGGATACTGAATGAAATAAAAGCAAGAACAATGGACGGATTACATTTTAAATGACCACGTGACGCAGATGAGTCTTTTTTCAAGCATTGGCTTGAATATTATCTATCGGTAAAAAAAAAAATCTGGGTATTGAACCGGTATATTGCTACCTGATGAACGTCTGTGGTGGGAAGTATATATTTACAAACAATTAAAAAAGTAAAGAATACCTCGGGTGAGAGTCGAACTGGTGCATAACTTTTCAATAATACATCTAAATACAGAACGTTTAACCGACTGAGTTATAGAGGCACACACCCTCTAGTTCTATCTTATTTATTGCTCAAGAACACTGGGCTTGTGAATTGGTATTTACCATTTCACGCTGAGAGATGGCTTGCGTTCTCCAACATGACAAGAGAAACCCAAAGTCCATGGAATATGTGTATTTGTTACACGGATAAAAGGAATTTTATTACTATGGCTTTTAATTTACACGCTTGAATATTCCCTTCATCGAGCCTCTTGTTTCGGACGCATGCAGGAACTGGAGTGTTCAATGTGTAGCTAACTTCTACGTGACAGTATAAATATGTAAGAAAGCTGATTCTCCGCATTGCATTCGTCACAGTGTTAATTTCTATGCAAATATATATGGTAGATTATTACGACAAACCGTTGTCGCGAGGATGTCAACGATGTTACTTCACATAAAAATATCAGCCAGCATGAAATAATGATCACAGTTCGGTCTTTTTATCTTCATTTCACGGTAAAATCGGGTATAGTGTTACTAACCGTCGTTTGCAGAGATTCATATCGCCATCATGTCGAGCTAACCTACAGTTGGAATCAGTCTTGTTATTTTATACCAGCTCCGAATACGGTATTCAATAAACGAACGGAAGACAACTTGAATGTCCGTCCATCTGTTTATATGTACTGTCTGCGTTGTAATTCTAACGTAACTTCATACCAAACGGGCTTGCGTTTGTGGAATTATGGTCATATTTACGTCATTACTGATGTTTAACAATATATCTGTGAGAATCTACTTTCAAATTTGCAACCATGATACCAATTAACCCTAAGTACACGATCGAAAACCAGTGCCAACCGGTAGTGCAACCAGATTGGTCGACACGATCATCTTTGTACGCCACATACTGGAAACGTCAAATGTGTATCAAATGTTGATTACCAAAGTATAATTCAGTAACCAGCATTTTCCTACGTTTCCTAAACCATTCCATTTACTGCACACACGACAATGCAATTCAACAATTGAACAATTATTTGATATGTTCATCATCATCATCAATTGCCCTGCACTGACTGTGTTAATTGTAAATACATTTTGATGTCTATGTGTTCCTCAAACATGACTTTATTTTGTTATTTCACTAACATGTGATATTTCACTTAAATGTGAAATTCCTATATTTCGTACACAAAAAAGCTTGTCAAAAAATACCAAGTTGAAAGTTAACAAATTAGCTAAATTCTAAAATGTGAGTTATAACCGGCTTATAGTTTACAGTCATATTGATCACTTACGAGATTTACTTAATGAAAACACTTAAAAGATATTGTGTGAAATGCCATAATCAATGGATTAGTTGACCAAACATTTGAAATATTCTGGATGCTTATTAAGACACAGGAAGAGGCGGAGTGAACTATAGGTAAATGAAAGTGTACAAACGCAGTTGGAAATGCACACCTTAAGTGAACAACTCCATGTTGGTTGTTTGAACAAAAACGCTATCACCAAATGCAGTAACTACATTTAGGATTGTTAAATCAATACGGTATAATACACCCCCTACGCCCCAAGCTTGGTGTAAATATATTATCCTGGTTAATGCATTTCAACACACTTTTCTGAAAATTCAGTTCTTCCTATCAATGGCCAAAATTTGTTTTGTTCTTGTATCTGATATGAAATTTGATTCCTGATAATTTATTCCTAATGCCAAAAGCTAGAAATATGATGTCTGTATACAAGGGAGGTAATAAACAGTTTACGTCAATACAACGTTTTTGAATTCCGCTATGAACTTAAATAACACTGTTTGCTTTTGGCGGAAATATAATTATATCGTAAATATACCGTTACGTACGTATTCTTGTTTGTACATCGAATTGCAACAGGAATTATACAGTTCGCTAATCCGATAAATTGTTCATTGTAAATCAGTCACTATGATGCATGTCATTAAGTCAGTAGGATTGAAATCGTTGATTATTTGGTAGTATTAAATGCCTTATTTATAAAGATATTGTCTTGGAATGAATAATATCAATGAACAGTCATACTTGCTTTTTTCGGATAAATTGGAGATTTGATTTTCTATAATCCCGTCATTGCATTTGGTGTTTAAAACGTTACTTTTTACATATATGTCAAGTGTTTCAGAGTTGCGTTACTCTCATATTGTGTAATGATGTCGATTACATTGTTTACATCACTGCATTCTGAGAGACGCGATATTGTCGGCAGGATACTGAATGAAATAAAAGCAAGAACAATGGACGGATTACATTTTAAATGACCACGTGACGCAGATGAGTCTTTTTTCAAGCATTGGCTTGAATATGATCTATCGGTAAAAAAAAAAAATCTGGGTATTGAACCGGTATATTGCTACCTGATGAACGTCTGTGGTGGGAAGTATATATTTACAAACAATTAAAAAAGTAAAGAATACCTCGGGTGAGAGTCGAACTGGTGCATAACTTTTCAATAATACATCTAAATACAGAACGTTTAACCGACTGAGTTATAGAGGCACACACAGTTTAGTTCTATGTTATTTATTGCTCAAGAAGACTGGGCTTGTGAATTGTTATTTACCATTTCACGCTGAGAGATGGCTTGCGTTCTCCAACATGACAAGAGAAACCCAAAGTCCATGGAATATGTGTATTTGTTACACGGATAAAAGGAATTTTATTACTATGGCTTTTAATTTACACGCTTGAATATTCCCTTCATCGAGCCTCTTGTTTCGGACGCATGCAGGAACTGGAGTGTTCAATGTGTAGCTAACTTCTACGTGACAGTATAAATATGTAAGAAAGCTGATTCTCCGCATTGCATTCGTCACAGTGTTAATTTCTATGCAAATATATATGGTAGATTATTACGACAAACCGTTGTCGCGAGGATGTCAACGATGTTACTTCACATAAAAATATCAGCCAGCATGAAATAATGATCACAGTTCGGTCTTTTTATCTTCATTTCACGGTAAAATCGGGTATAGTGTTACTAACCGTCGTTTGCAGAGATTCATATCGCCATCATGTCGAGCTAACCTACAGTTGGAATCAGTCTTGTTATTTTATACCAGCTCCGAATACGGTATTCAATAAACGAACGGAAGACAACTTGAATGTCCGTCCATCTGTTTATATGTACTGTCTGCGTTGTAATTCTAACGTAACTTCATACCAAACGGGCTTGCGTTTGTGGAATTATGGTCATATTTACGTCATTACTGATGTTTAACAATATATCTGTGAGAATCTACTTTCAAATTTGCAACCATGATACCAATTAACCCTAAGTACACGATCGAAAACCAGTGCCAACCGGTAGTGCAACCAGATTGGTCGACACGATCATCTTTGTACGCCACATACTGGAAACGTCAAATGTGTATCAAATGTTGATTACCAAAGTATAATTCAGTAACCAGCATTTTCCTACGTTTCCTAAACCATTCCATTTACTGCACACACGACAATGCAATTCAACAATTGAACAATTATTTGATATGTTCATCATCATCATCAATTGCCCTGCACTGACTGTGTTAATTGTAAATACATTTTGATGTCTATGTGTTCCTCAAACATGACTTTATTTTGTTATTTCACTAACATGTGATATTTCACTTAAATGTGAAATTCCTATATTTCGTACACAAAAAAGCTTGTCAAAAAATACCAAGTTGAAAGTTAACAAATTAGCTAAATTCTAAAATGTGAGTTATAACCGGCTTATAGTTTACAGTCATATTGATCACTTACGAGATTTACTTAATGAAAACACTTAAAAGATATTGTGTGAAATGCCATAATCAATGGATTAGTTGACCAAACATTTGAAATATTCTGGATGCTTATTAAGACACAGGAAGAGGCGGAGTGAACTATAGGTAAATGAAAGTGTACAAACGCAGTTGGAAATGCACACCTTAAGTGAACAACTCCATGTTGGTTGTTTGAACAAAAACGCTATCACCAAATGCAGTAACTACATTTAGGATTGTTAAATCAATACGGTATAATACACCCCCTACGCCCCAAGCTTGGTGTAAATATATTATCCTGCTTAATGCATTTCAACACACTTTTCTGAAAATTCAGTTCTTCCTATCAATGGCCAAAATTTGTTTTGTTCTTGTATCTGATATGAAATTTGATTCCTGATAATTTATTCCTAATGCCAAAAGCTAGAAATATGATGTCTGTATACAAGGGAGGTAATAAACAGTTTACGCCAATACAACGTTTTTGAATTCCGCTATGAACTTAAATAACACTGTTTGCTTTTGGCGGAAATATAATTATATCGTAAATATACCGTTACGTACGTATTCTTGTTTGTACATCGAATTGCAACAGGAATTATACAGTTCGCTAATCCGATAAATTGTTCATTGTAAATACAGTCACTATGATGCATGTCATTAAGTCAGTAGGATTGAAATCGTTGATTATTTGGTAGTATTAAATGCCTTATTTATAAAGATATTGTCTTGGAATGAATAATATCAATGAACAGTCATACTTGCTTTTTTCGGATAAATTGGAGATTTGATTTTCTATAATCCCGTCATTGCATTTGGTGTTTAAAACGTTACTTTTTACATATATGTCAAGTGTTTCAGAGTTGCGTTACTCTCATATTGTGTAATGATGTCGATTACATTGTTTACATCACTGCATTCTGAGAGACGCGATATTGTCGGCAGGATACTGAATGAAATAAAAGCAAGAACAATGGACGGATTACATTTTAAATGACCACGTGACGCAGATGAGTCTTTTTTCAAGCATTGGCTTGAATATGATCTATCGGTAAAAAAAAAAAATCTGGGTATTGAACCGGTATATTGCTACCTGATGAACGTCTGTGGTGGGAAGTATATATTTACAAACAATTAAAAAAGTAAAGAATACCTCGGGTGAGAGTCGAACTGGTGCATAACTTTTCAATAATACATCTAAATACAGAACGTTTAACCGACTGAGTTATAGAGGCACACACAGTTTAGTTCTATGTTATTTATTGCTCAAGAAGACTGGGCTTGTGAATTGTTATTTACCATTTCACGCTGAGAGATGGCTTGCGTTCTCCAACATGACAAGAGAAACCCAAAGTCCATGGAATATGTGTATTTGTTACACGGATAAAAGGAATTTTATTACTATGGCTTTTAATTTACACGCTTGAATATTCCCTTCATCGAGCCTCTTGTTTCGGACGCATGCAGGAACTGGAGTGTTCAATGTGTAGCTAACTTCTACGTGACAGTATAAATATGTAAGAAAGCTGATTCTCCGCATTGCATTCGTCACAGTGTTAATTTCTATGCAAATATATATGGTAGATTATTACGACAAACCGTTGTCGCGAGGATGTCAACGATGTTACTTCACATAAAAATATCAGCCAGCATGAAATAATGATCACAGTTCGGTCTTTTTATCTTCATTTCACGGTAAAATCGGGTATAGTGTTACTAACCGTCGTTTGCAGAGATTCATATCGCCATCATGTCGAGCTAACCTACAGTTGGAATCAGTCTTGTTATTTTATACCAGCTCCGAATACGGTATTCAATAAACGAACGGAAGACAACTTGAATGTCCGTCCATCTGTTTATATGTACTGTCTGCGTTGTAATTCTAACGTAACTTCATACCAAACGGGCTTGCGTTTGTGGAATTATGGTCATATTTACGTCATTACTGATGTTTAACAATATATCTGTGAGAATCTACTTTCAAATTTGCAACCATGATACCAATTAACCCTAAGTACACGATCGAAAACCAGTGCCAACCGGTAGTGCAACCAGATTGGTCGACACGATCATCTTTGTACGCCACATACTGGAAACGTCAAATGTGTATCAAATGTTGATTACCAAAGTATAATTCAGTAACCAGCATTTTCCTACGTTTCCTAAACCATTCCATTTACTGCACACACGACAATGCAATTCAACAATTGAACAATTATTTGATATGTTCATCATCATCATCAATTGCCCTGCACTGACTGTGTTAATTGTAAATACATTTTGATGTCTATGTGTTCCTCAAACATGACTTTATTTTGTTATTTCACTAACATGTGATATTTCACTTAAATGTGAAATTCCTATATTTCGTACACAAAAAAGCTTGTCAAAAAATACCAAGTTGAAAGTTAACAAATTAGCTAAATTCTAAAATGTGAGTTATAACCGGCTTATAGTTTACAGTCATATTGATCACTTACGAGATTTACTTAATGAAAACACTTAAAAGATATTGTGTGAAATGCCATAATCAATGGATTAGTTGACCAAACATTTGAAATATTCTGGATGCTTATTAAGACACAGGAAGAGGCGGAGTGAACTATAGGTAAATGAAAGTGTACAAACGCAGTTGGAAATGCACACCTTAAGTGAACAACTCCATGTTGGTTGTTTGAACAAAAACGCTATCACCAAATGCAGTAACTACATTTAGGATTGTTAAATCAATACGGTATAATACACCCCCTACGCCCCAAGCTTGGTGTAAATATATTATCCTGCTTAATGCATTTCAACACACTTTTCTGAAAATTCAGTTCTTCCTATCAATGGCCAAAATTTGTTTTGTTCTTGTATCTGATATGAAATTTGATTCCTGATAATTTATTCCTAATGCCAAAAGCTAGAAATATGATGTCTGTATACAAGGGAGGTAATAAACAGTTTACGTCAATACAACGTTTTTGAATTCCGCTATGAACTTAAATAACACTGTTTGCTTTTGGCGGAAATATAATTATATCGTAAATATACCGTTACGTACGTATTCTTGTTTGTACATCGAATTGCAACAGGAATTATACAGTTCGCTAATCCGATAAATTGTTCATTGTAAATCAGTCACTATGATGCATGTCATTAAGTCAGTAGGATTGAAATCGTTGATTATTTGGTAGTATTAAATGCCTTATTTATAAAGATATTGTCTTGGAATGAATAATATCAATGAACAGTCATACTTGCTTTTTTCGGATAAATTGGAGATTTGATTTTCTATAATCCCGTCATTGCATTTGGTGTTTAAAACGTTACTTTTTACATATATGTCAAGTGTTTCAGAGTTGCGTTACTCTCATATTGTGTAATGATGTCGATTACATTGTTTACATTACTGCATTCTGAGAGACGCGATATTGTCGGCAGGATACTGAATGAAATAAAAGCAAGAACAATGGACGGATTACATTTTAAATGACCACGTGACGCAGATGAGTCTTTTTTCAAGCATTGGCTTGAATATGATCTATCGGTAAAAAAAAAAAATCTGGGTATTGAACCGGTATATTGCTACCTGATGAACGTCTGTGATGGGAAGTATATATTTACAAACAATTAAAAAAGTAAAGAATACCTCGGGTGAGAGTCGAACTGGTGCATAACTTTTCAATAATACATCTAAATACAGAACGTTTAACCGACTGAGTTATAGAGGCACACACAGTTTAGTTCTATGTTATTTATTGCTCAAGAAGACTGGGCTTGTGAATTGGTATTTACCATTTCACGCTGAGAGATGGCTTGCGTTCTCCAACATGACAAGAGAAACCCAAAGTCCATGGAATATGTGTATTTGTTACACGGATAAAAGGAATTTTATTACTATGGCTTTTAATTTACACGCTTGAATATTCCCTTCATCGAGCCTCTTGTTTCGGACGCATGCAGGAACTGGAGTGTTCAATGTGTAGCTAACTTCTACGTGACAGTATAAATATGTAAGAAAGCTGATTCTCCGCATTGCATTCGTCACAGTGTTAATTTCTATGCAAATATATATGGTAGATTATTACGACAAACCGTTGTCGCGAGGATGTCAACGATGTTACTTCACATAAAAATATCAGCCAGCATGAAATAATGATCACAGTTCGGTCTTTTTATCTTCATTTCACGGTAAAATCGGGTATAGTGTTACTAACCGTCGTTTGCAGAGATTCATATCGCCATCATGTCGAGCTAACCTACAGTTGGAATCAGTCTTGTTATTTTATACCAGCTCCGAATACGGTATTCAATAAACGAACGGAAGACAACTTGAATGTCCGTCCATCTGTTTATATGTACTGTCTGCGTTGTAATTCTAACGTAACTTCATACCAAACGGGCTTGCGTTTGTGGAATTATGGTCATATTTACGTCATTACTGATGTTTAACAATATATCTGTGAGAATCTACTTTCAAATTTGCAACCATGATACCAATTAACCCTAAGTACACGATCGAAAACCAGTGCCAACCGGTAGTGCAACCAGATTGGTCGACACGATCATCTTTGTACGCCACATACTGGAAACGTCAAATGTGTATCAAATGTTGATTACCAAAGTATAATTCAGTAACCAGCATTTTCCTACGTTTCCTAAACCATTCCATTTACTGCACACACGACAATGCAATTCAACAATTGAACAATTATTTGATATGTTCATCATCATCATCAATTGCCCTGCACTGACTGTGTTAATTGTAAATACATTTTGATGTCTATGTGTTCCTCAAACATGACTTTATTTTGTTATTTCACTAACATGTGATATTTCACTTAAATGTGAAATTCCTATATTTCGTACACAAAAAAGCTTGTCAAAAAATACCAAGTTGAAAGTTAACAAATTAGCTAAATTCTAAAATGTGAGTTATAACCGGCTTATAGTTTACAGTCATATTGGTCACTTACGAGATTTACTTAATGAAAACACTTAAAAGATATTGTGTGAAATGCCATAATCAATGGATTAGTTGACCAAACATTTGAAATATTCTGGATGCTTATTAAGACACAGGAAGAGGCGGAGTGAACTATAGGTAAATGAAAGTGTACAAACGCAGTTGGAAATGCACACCTTAAGTGAACAACTCCATGTTGGTTGTTTGAACAAAAACGCTATCACCAAATGCAGTAACTACATTTAGGATTGTTAAATCAATACAGTATAATACACCCCCTACGCCCCAAGCTTGGTGTAAATATATTATCCTGGTTAATGCATTTCAACACACTTTTCTGAAAATTCAGTTCTTCCTATCAATGGCCAAAATTTGTTTTGTTCTTGTATCTGATATGAAATTTGATTCCTGATAATTTATTCCTAATGCCAAAAGCTAGAAATATGATGTCTGTATACAAGGGAGGTAATAAACAGTTTACGTCAATACAACGTTTTTGAATTCCGCTATGAACTTAAATAACACTGTTTGCTTTTGGCGGAAATATAATTATATCGTAAATATACCGTTACGTACGTATTCTTGTTTGTACATCGAATTGCAACAGGAATTATACAGTTCGCTAATCCGATAAATTGTTCATTGTAAATCAGTCACTATGATGCATGTCATTAAGTCAGTAGGATTGAAATCGTTGATTATTTGGTAGTATTAAATGCCTTATTTATAAAGATATTGTCTTGGAATGAATAATATCAATGAACAGTCATACTTGCTTTTTTCGGATAAATTGGAGATTTGATTTTCTATAATCCCGTCATTGCATTTGGTGTTTAAAACGTTACTTTTTACATATATGTCAAGTGTTTCAGAGTTGCGTTACTCTCATATTGTGTAATGATGTCGATTACATTGTTTACATCACTGCATTCTGAGAGACGCGATATTGTCGGCAGGATACTGAATGAAATAAAAGCAAGAACAATGGACGGATTACATTTTAAATGACCACGTGACGCAGATGAGTCTTTTTTCAAGCATTGGCTTGAATATGATCTATCGGTAAAAAAAATAAATCTGGGTATTGAACCGGTATATTGCTACCTGATGAACGTCTGTGGTGGGAAGTATATATTTACAAACAATTAAAAAAGTAAAGAATAACTCGGGTGAGAGTCGAACTGGTGCATAACTTTTCAATAATACATCTAAATACAGAACGTTTAACCGACTGAGTTATAGAGGCACACACAGTTTAGTTCTATGTTATTTATTGCTCAAGAAGACTGGGCTTGTGAATTGGTATTTACCATTTCACGCTGAGAGATGGCTTGCGTTCTCCAACATGACAAGAGAAACCCAAAGTCCATGGAATATGTGTATTTGTTACACGGATAAAAGGAATTTTATTACTATGGCTTTTAATTTACACGCTTGAATATTCCCTTCATCGAGCCTCTTGTTTCGGACGCATGCAGGAACTGGAGTGTTCAATGTGTAGCTAACTTCTACGTGACAGTATAAATATGTAAGAAAGCTGATTCTCCGCATTGCATTCGTCACAGTGTTAATTTCTATGCAAATATATATGGTAGATTATTACGACAAACCGTTGTCGCGAGGATGTCAACGATGTTACTTCACATAAAAATATCAGCCAGCATGAAATAATGATCACAGTTCGGTCTTTTTATCTTCATTTCACGGTAAAATCGGGTATAGTGTTACTAACCGTCGTTTGCAGAGATTCATATCGCCATCATGTCGAGCTAACCTACAGTTGGAATCAGTCTTGTTATTTTATACCAGCTCCGAATACGGTATTCAATAAACGAACGGAAGACAACTTGAATGTCCGTCCATCTGTTTATATGTACTGTCTGCGTTGTAATTCTAACGTAACTTCATACCAAACGGGCTTGCGTTTGTGGAATTATGGTCATATTTACGTCATTACTGATGTTTAACAATATATCTGTGAGAATCTACTTTCAAATTTGCAACCATGATACCAATTAACCCTAAGTACACGATCGAAAACCAGTGCCAACCGGTAGTGCAACCAGATTGGTCGACACGATCATCTTTGTACGCCACATACTGGAAACGTCAAATGTGTATCAAATGTTGATTACCAAAGTATAATTCAGTAACCAGCATTTTCCTACGTTTCCTAAACCATTCCATTTACTGCACACACGACAATGCAATTCAACAATTGAACAATTATTTGATATGTTCATCATCATCATCAATTGCCCTGCACTGACTGTGTTAATTGTAAATACATTTTGATGTCTATGTGTTCCTCAAACATGACTTTATTTTGTTATTTCACTAACATGTGATATTTCACTTAAATGTGAAATTCCTATATTTCGTACACAAAAAAGCTTGTCAAAAAATACCAAGTTGAAAGTTAACAAATTAGCTAAATTCTAAAATGTGAGTTATAACCGGCTTATAGTTTACAGTCATATTGATCACTTACGAGATTTACTTAATGAAAACACTTAAAAGATATTGTGTGAAATGCCATAATCAATGGATTAGTTGACCAAACATTTGAAATATTCTGGATGCTTATTAAGACACAGGAAGAGGCGGAGTGAACTATAGGTAAATGAAAGTGTACAAACGCAGTTGGAAATGCACACCTTAAGTGAACAACTCCATGTTGGTTGTTTGAACAAAAACGCTATCACCAAATGCAGTAACTACATTTAGGATTGTTAAATCAATACGGTATAATACACCCCCTACGCCCCAAGCTTGGTGTAAATATATTATCCTGCTTAATGCATTTCAACACACTTTTCTGAAAATTCAGTTCTTCCTATCAATGGCCAAAATTTGTTTTGTTCTTGTATCTGATATGAAATTTGATTCCTGATAATTTATTCCTAATGCCAAAAGCTAGAAATATGATGTCTGTATACAAGGGAGGTAATAAACAGTTTACGTCAATACAACGTTTTTGAATTCCGCTATGAACTTAAATAACACTGTTTGCTTTTGGCGGAAATATAATTATATCGTAAATATACCGTTACGTACGTATTCTTGTTTGTACATCGAATTGCAACAGGAATTATACAGTTCGCTAATCCGATAAATTGTTCATTGTAAATCAGTCACTATGATGCATGTCATTAAGTCAGTAGGATTGAAATCGTTGATTATTTGGTAGTATTAAATGCCTTATTTATAAAGATATTGTCTTGGAATGAATAATATCAATGAACAGTCATACTTGCTTTTTTCGGATAAATTGGAGATTTGATTTTCTATAATCCCGTCATTGCATTTGGTGTTTAAAACGTTACTTTTTACATATATGTCAAGTGTTTCAGAGTTGCGTTACTCTCATATTGTGTAATGATGTCGATTACATTGTTTACATCACTGCATTCTGAGAGACGCGATATTGTCGGCAGGATACTGAATGAAATAAAAGCAAGAACAATGGACGGATTACATTTTAAATGACCACGTGACGCAGATGAGTCTTTTTTCAAGCATTGGCTTGAATATGATCTATCGGTAAAAAAAAAAAATCTGGGTATTGAACCGGTATATTGCTACCTGATGAACGTCTGTGATGGGAAGTATATATTTACAAACAATTAAAAAAGTAAAGAATACCTCGGGTGAGAGTCGAACTGGTGCATAACTTTTCAATAATACATCTAAATACAGAACGTTTAACCGACTGAGTTATAGAGGCACACACAGTTTAGTTCTATGTTATTTATTGCTCAAGAAGACTGGGCTTGTGAATTGGTATTTACCATTTCACGCTGAGAGATGGCTTGCGTTCTCCAACATGACAAGAGAAACCCAAAGTCCATGGAATATGTGTATTTGTTACACGGATAAAAGGAATTTTATTACTATGGCTTTTAATTTACACGCTTGAATATTCCCTTCATCGAGCCTCTTGTTTCGGACGCATGCAGGAACTGGAGTGTTCAATGTGTAGCTAACTTCTACGTGACAGTATAAATATGTAAGAAAGCTGATTCTCCGCATTGCATTCGTCACAGTGTTAATTTCTATGCAAATATATATGGTAGATTATTACGACAAACCGTTGTCGCGAGGATGTCAACGATGTTACTTCACATAAAAATATCAGCCAGCATGAAATAATGATCACAGTTCGGTCTTTTTATCTTCATTTCACGGTAAAATCGGGTATAGTGTTACTAACCGTCGTTTGCAGAGATTCATATCGCCATCATGTCGAGCTAACCTACAGTTGGAATCAGTCTTGTTATTTTATACCAGCTCCGAATACGGTATTCAATAAACGAACGGAAGACAACTTGAATGTCCGTCCATCTGTTTATATGTACTGTCTGCGTTGTAATTCTAACGTAACTTCATACCAAACGGGCTTGCGTTTGTGGAATTATGGTCATATTTACGTCATTACTGATGTTTAACAATATATCTGTGAGAATCTACTTTCAAATTTGCAACCATGATACCAATTAACCCTAAGTACACGATCGAAAACCAGTGCCAACCGGTAGTGCAACCAGATTGGTCGACACGATCATCTTTGTACGCCACATACTGGAAACGTCAAATGTGTATCAAATGTTGATTACCAAAGTATAATTCAGTAACCAGCATTTTCCTACGTTTCCTAAACCATTCCATTTACTGCACACACGACAATGCAATTCAACAATTGAACAATTATTTGATATGTTCATCATCATCATCAATTGCCCTGCACTGACTGTGTTAATTGTAAATACATTTTGATGTCTATGTGTTCCTCAAACATGACTTTATTTTGTTATTTCACTAACATGTGATATTTCACTTAAATGTGAAATTCCTATATTTCGTACACAAAAAAGCTTGTCAAAAAATACCAAGTTGAAAGTTAACAAATTAGCTAAATTCTAAAATGTGAGTTATAACCGGCTTATAGTTTACAGTCATATTGGTCACTTACGAGATTTACTTAATGAAAACACTTAAAAGATATTGTGTGAAATGCCATAATCAATGGATTAGTTGACCAAACATTTGAAATATTCTGGATGCTTATTAAGACACAGGAAGAGGCGGAGTGAACTATAGGTAAATTAAAGTGTACAAACGCAGTTGGAAATGCACACCTTAAGTGAACAACTCCATGTTGGTTGTTTGAACAAAAACGCTATCACCAAATGCAGTAACTACATTTAGGATTGTTAAATCAATACAGTATAATACACCCCCTACGCCCCAAGCTTGGTGTAAATATATTATCCTGGTTAATGCATTTCAACACACTTTTCTGAAAATTCAGTTCTTCCTATCAATGGCCAAAATTTGTTTTGTTCTTGTATCTGATATGAAATTTGATTCCTGATAATTTATTCCTAATGCCAAAAGCTAGAAATATGATGTCTGTATACAAGGGAGGTAATAAACAGTTTACGTCAATACAACGTTTTTGAATTCCGCTATGAACTTAAATAACACTGTTTGCTTTTGGCGGAAATATAATTATATCGTAAATATACCGTTACGTACGTATTCTTGTTTGTACATCGAATTGCAACAGGAATTATACAGTTCGCTAATCCGATAAATTGTTCATTGTAAATCAGTCACTATGATGCATGTCATTAAGTCAGTAGGATTGAAATCGTTGATTATTTGGTAGTATTAAATGCCTTATTTATAAAGATATTGTCTTGGAATGAATAATATCAATGAACAGTCATACTTGCTTTTTTCGGATAAATTGGAGATTTGATTTTCTATAATCCCGTCATTGCATTTGGTGTTTAAAACGTTACTTTTTACATATATGTCAAGTGTTTCAGAGTTGCGTTACTCTCATATTGTGTAATGATGTCGATTACATTGTTTACATCACTGCATTCTGAGAGACGCGATATTGTCGGCAGGATACTGAATGAAATAAAAGCAAGAACAATGGACGGATTACATTTTAAATGACCACGTGACGCAGATGAGTCTTTTTTCAAGCATTGGCTTGAATATGATCTATCGGTAAAAAAAATAAATCTGGGTATTGAACCGGTATATTGCTACCTGATGAACGTCTGTGGTGGGAAGTATATATTTACAAACAATTAAAAAAGTAAAGAATACCTCGGGTGAGAGTCGAACTGGTGCATAACTTTTCAATAATACATCTAAATACAGAACGTTTAACCGACTGAGTTATAGAGGCACACACAGTTTAGTTCTATGTTATTTATTGCTCAAGAAGACTGGGCTTGTGAATTGGTATTTACCATTTCACGCTGAGAGATGGCTTGCGTTCTCCAACATGACAAGAGAAACCCAAAGTCCATGGAATATGTGTATTTGTTACACGGATAAAAGGAATTTTATTACTATGGCTTTTAATTTACACGCTTGAATATTCCCTTCATCGAGCCTCTTGTTTCGGACGCATGCAGGAACTGGAGTGTTCAATGTGTAGCTAACTTCTACGTGACAGTATAAATATGTAAGAAAGCTGATTCTCCGCATTGCATTCGTCACAGTGTTAATTTCTATGCAAATATATATGGTAGATTATTACGACAAACCGTTGTCGCGAGGATGTCAACGATGTTACTTCACATAAAAATATCAGCCAGCATGAAATAATGATCACAGTTCGGTCTTTTTATCTTCATTTCACGGTAAAATCGGGTATAGTGTTACTAACCGTCGTTTGCAGAGATTCATATCGCCATCATGTCGAGCTAACCTACAGTTGGAATCAGTCTTGTTATTTTATACCAGCTCCGAATACGGTATTCAATAAACGAACGGAAGACAACTTGAATGTCCGTCCATCTGTTTATATGTACTGTCTGCGTTGTAATTCTAACGTAACTTCATACCAAACGGGCTTGCGTTTGTGGAATTATGGTCATATTTACGTCATTACTGATGTTTAACAATATATCTGTGAGAATCTACTTTCAAATTTGCAACCATGATACCAATTAACCCTAAGTACACGATCGAAAACCAGTGCCAACCGGTAGTGCAACCAGATTGGTCGACACGATCATCTTTGTACGCCACATACTGGAAACGTCAAATGTGTATCAAATGTTGATTACCAAAGTATAATTCAGTAACCAGCATTTTCCTACGTTTCCTAAACCATTCCATTTACTGCACACACGACAATGCAATTCAACAATTGAACAATTATTTGATATGTTCATCATCATCATCAATTGCCCTGCACTGACTGTGTTAATTGTAAATACATTTTGATGTCTATGTGTTCCTCAAACATGACTTTATTTTGTTATTTCACTAACATGTGATATTTCACTTAAATGTGAAATTCCTATATTTCGTACACAAAAAAGCTTGTCAAAAAATACCAAGTTGAAAGTTAACAAATTAGCTAAATTCTAAAATGTGAGTTATAACCGGCTTATAGTTTACAGTCATATTGATCACTTACGAGATTTACTTAATGAAAACACTTAATAGATATTGTGTGAAATGCCATAATCAATGGATTAGTTGACCAAACATTTGAAATATTCTGGATGCTTATTAAGACACAGGAAGAGGCGGAGTGAACTATAGGTAAATGAAAGTGTACAAACGCAGTTGGAAATGCACACCTTAAGTGAACAACTCCATGTTGGTTGTTTGAACAAAAACGCTATCACCAAATGCAGTAACTACATTTAGGATTGTTAAATCAATACGGTATAATACACCCCCTACGCCCCAAGCTTGGTGTAAATATATTATCCTGGTTAATGCATTTCAACACACTTTTCTGAAAATTCAGTTCTTCCTATCAATGGCCAAAATTTGTTTTGTTCTTGTATCTGATATGAAATTTGATTCCTGATAATTTATTCCTAATGCCAAAAGCTAGAAATATGATGTCTGTATACAAGGGAGGTAATAAACAGTTTACGCCAATACAACGTTTTTGAATTCCGCTATGAACTTAAATAACACTGTTTGCTTTTGGCGGAAATATAATTATATCGTAAATATACCGTTACGTACGTATTCTTGTTTGTACATCGAATTGCAACAGGAATTATACAGTTCGCTAATCCGATAAATTGTTCATTGTAAATACAGTCACTATGATGCATGTCATTAAGTCAGTAGGATTGAAATCGTTGATTATTTGGTAGTATTAAATGCCTTATTTATAAAGATATTGTCTTGGAATGAATAATATCAATGAACAGTCATACTTGCTTTTTTCGGATAAATTGGAGATTTGATTTTCTATAATCCCGTCATTGCATTTGGTGTTTAAAACGTTACTTTTTACATATATGTCAAGTGTTTCAGAGTTGCGTTACTCTCATATTGTGTAATGATGTCGATTACATTGTTTACATCACTGCATTCTGAGAGACGCGATATTGTCGGCAGGATACTGAATGAAATAAAAGCAAGAACAATGGACGGATTACATTTTAAATGACCACGTGACGCAGATGAGTATTTTTTCAAGCATTGGCTTGAATATGATCTATCGGTAAAAAAAAAAAATCTGGGTATTGAACCGGTATATTGCTACCTGATGAACGTCTGTGGTGGGAAGTATATATTTACAAACAATTAAAAAAGTAAAGAATACCTCGGGTGAGAGTCGAACTGGTGCATAACTTTTCAATAATACATCTAAATACAGAACGTTTAACCGACTGAGTTATAGAGGCACACACCCTCTAGTTCTATCTTATTTATTGCTCAAGAACACTGGGCTTGTGAATTGGTATTTACCATTTCACGCTGAGAGATGGCTTGCGTTCTCCAACATGACAAGAGAAACCCAAAGTCCATGGAATATGTGTATTTGTTACACGGATAAAAGGAATTTTATTACTATGGCTTTTAATTTACACGCTTGAATATTCCCTTCATCGAGCCTCTTGTTTCGGACGCATGCAGGAACTGGAGTGTTCAATGTGTAGCTAACTTCTACGTGACAGTATACATATGTAAGAAAGCTGATTCTCCGCATTGCATTCGTCACAGTGTTAATTTCTATGCAAATATATATGGTAGATTATTACGACAAACCGTTGTCGCGAGGATGTCAACGATGTTACTTCACATAAAAATATCAGCCAGCATGAAATAATGATCACAGTTCGGTCTTTTTATCTTCATTTCACGGTAAAATCGGGTATAGTGTTACTAACCGTCGTTTGCAGAGATTCATATCGCCATCATGTCGAGCTAACCTACAATTGGAATCAGTCTTGTTATTTTATACCAGCTCCGAATACGGTATTCAATAAACGAACGGAAGACAACTTGAATGTCCGTCCATCTGTTTATATGTACTGTCTGCGTTGTAATTCTAACGTAACTTCATACCAAACGGGCTTGCGTTTGTGGAATTATGGTCATATTTACGTCATTACTGATGTTTAACAATATATCTGTGAGAATCTACTTTCAAATTTGCAACCATGATACCAATTAACCCTAAGTACACGATCGAAAACCAGTGCCAACCGGTAGTAACCAGATTGGTCGACACGATCATCTTTGTACGCCACATACTGGAAACGTCAAATGTGTATCAAATGTTGATTACCAAAGTATAATTCAGTAACCAGCATTTTCCTACGTTTCCTAAACCATTCCATTTACTGCACACACGACAATGCAATTCAACAATTGAACAATTATTTGATATGTTCATCATCATCATCAATTGCCCTGCACTGACTGTGTTAATTGTAAATACATTTTGATGTCTATGTGTTCCTCAAACATGACTTTATTTTGTTATTTCACTAACATGTGATATTTCACTTAAATGTGAAATTCCTATATTTCGTACACAAAAAAGCTTGTCAAAAAATACCAAGTTGAAAGTTAACAAATTAGCTAAATTCTAAAATGTGAGTTATAACCGGCTTATAGTTTACAGTCATATTGATCACTTACGAGATTTACTTAATGAAAACACTTAATAGATATTGTGTGAAATGCCATAATCAATGGATTAGTTGACCAAACATTTGAAATATTCTGGATGCTTATTAAGACACAGGAAGAGGCGGAGTGAACTATAGGTAAATGAAAGTGTACAAACGCAGTTGGAAATGCACACCTTAAGTGAACAACTCCATGTTGGTTGTTTGAACAAAAACGCTATCACCAAATGCAGTAACTACATTTAGGATTGTTAAATCAATACGGTATAATACACCCCCTACGCCCCAAGCTTGGTGTAAATATATTATCCTGGTTAATGCATTTCAACACACTTTTCTGAAAATTCAGTTCTTCCTATCAATGGCCAAAATTTGTTTTGTTCTTGTATCTGATATGAAATTTGATTCCTGATAATTTATTCCTAATGCCAAAAGCTAGAAATATGATGTCTGTATACAAGGGAGGTAATAAACAGTTTACGCCAATACAACGTTTTTGAATTCCGCTATGAACTTAAATAACACTGTTTGCTTTTGGCGGAAATATAATTATATCGTAAATATACCGTTACGTACGTATTCTTGTTTGTACATCGAATTGCAACAGGAATTATACAGTTCGCTAATCCGATAAATTGTTCATTGTAAATACAGTCACTATGATGCATGTCATTAAGTCAGTAGGATTGAAATCGTTGATTATTTGGTAGTATTAAATGCCTTATTTATAAAGATATTGTCTTGGAATGAATAATATCAATGAACAGTCATACTTGCTTTTTTCGGATAAATTGGAGATTTGATTTTCTATAATCCCGTCATTGCATTTGGTGTTTAAAACGTTACTTTTTACATATATGTCAAGTGTTTCAGAGTTGCGTTACTCTCATATTGTGTAATGATGTCGATTACATTGTTTACATCACTGCATTCTGAGAGACGCGATATTGTCGGCAGGATACTGAATGAAATAAAAGCAAGAACAATGGACGGATTACATTTTAAATGACCACGTGACGCAGATGAGTCTTTTTTCAAGCATTGGCTTGAATATGATCTATCGGTAAAAAAAAAAAATCTGGGTATTGAACCGGTATATTGCTACCTGATGAACGTCTGTGGTGGGAAGTATATATTTACAAACAATTAAAAAAGTAAAGAATACCTCGGGTGAGAGTCGAACTGGTGCATAACTTTTCAATAATACATCTAAATACAGAACGTTTAACCGACTGAGTTATAGAGGCACACACCCTCTAGTTCTATCTTATTTATTGCTCAAGAACACTGGGCTTGTGAATTGGTATTTACCATTTCACGCTGAGAGATGGCTTGCGTTCTCCAACATGACAAGAGAAACCCAAAGTCCATGGAATATGTGTATTTGTTACACGGATAAAAGGAATTTTATTACTATGGCTTTTAATTTACACGCTTGAATATTCCCTTCATCGAGCCTCTTGTTTCGGACGCATGCAGGAACTGGAGTGTTCAATGTGTAGCTAACTTCTACGTGACAGTATAAATATGTAAGAAAGCTGATTCTCCGCATTGCATTCGTCACAGTGTTAATTTCTATGCAAATATATATGGTAGATTATTACGACAAACCGTTGTCGCGAGGATGTCAACGATGTTACTTCACATAAAAATATCAGCCAGCATGAAATAATGATCACAGTTCGGTCTTTTTATCTTCATTTCACGGTAAAATCGGGTATAGTGTTACTAACCGTCGTTTGCAGAGATTCATATCGCCATCATGTCGAGCTAACCTACAGTTGGAATCAGTCTTGTTATTTTATACCAGCTCCGAATACGGTATTCAATAAACGAACGGAAGACAACTTGAATGTCCGTCCATCTGTTTATATGTACTGTCTGCGTTGTAATTCTAACGTAACTTCATACCAAACGGGCTTGCGTTTGTGGAATTATGGTCATATTTACGTCATTACTGATGTTTAACAATATATCTGTGAGAATCTACTTTCAAATTTGCAACCATGATACCAATTAACCCTAAGTACACGATCGAAAACCAGTGCCAACCGGTAGTAACCAGATTTGTCGACACGATCATCTTTGTACGCCACATACTGGAAACGTCAAATGTGTATCAAATGTTGATTACCAAAGTATAATTCAGTAACCAGCATTTTCCTACGTTTCCTAAACCATTCCATTTACTGCACACACGACAATGCAATTCAACAATTGAACAATTATTTGATATGTTCATCATCATCATCAATTGCCCTGCACTGACTGTGTTAATTGTAAATACATTTTGATGTCTATGTGTTCCTCAAACATGACTTTATTTTGTTATTTCACTAACATGTGATATTTCACTTAAATGTGAAATTCCTATATTTCGTACACAAAAAAGCTTGTCAAAAAATACCAAGTTGAAAGTTAACAAATTAGCTAAATTCTAAAATGTGAGTTATAACCGGCTTATAGTTTACAGTCATATTGATCACTTACGAGATTTACTTAATGAAAACACTTAATAGATATTGTGTGAAATGCCATAATCAATGGATTAGTTGACCAAACATTTGAAATATTCTGGATGCTTATTAAGACACAGGAAGAGGCGGAGTGAACTATAGGTAAATGAAAGTGTACAAACGCAGTTGGAAATGCACACCTTAAGTGAACAACTCCATGTTGGTTGTTTGAACAAAAACGCTATCACCAAATGCAGTAACTACATTTAGGATTGTTAAATCAATACGGTATAATACACCCCCTACGCCCCAAGCTTGGTGTAAATATATTATCCTGGTTAATGCATTTCAACACACTTTTCTGAAAATTCAGTTCTTCCTATCAATGGCCAAAATTTGTTTTGTTCTTGTATCTGATATGAAATTTGATTCCTGATAATTTATTCCTAATGCCAAAAGCTAGAAATATGATGTCTGTATACAAGGGAGGTAATAAACAGTTTACGCCAATACAACGTTTTTGAATTCCGCTATGAACTTAAATAACACTGTTTGCTTTTGGCGGAAATATAATTATATCGTAAATATACCGTTACGTACGTATTCTTGTTTGTACATCGAATTGCAACAGGAATTATACAGTTCGCTAATCCGATAAATTGTTCATTGTAAATACAGTCACTATGATGCATGTCATTAAGTCAGTAGGATTGAAATCGTTGATTATTTGGTAGTATTAAATGCCTTATTTATAAAGATATTGTCTTGGAATGAATAATATCAATGAACAGTCATACTTGCTTTTTTCGGATAAATTGGAGATTTGATTTTCTATAATCCCGTCATTGCATTTGGTGTTTAAAACGTTACTTTTTACATATATGTCAAGTGTTTCAGAGTTGCGTTACTCTCATATTGTGTAATGATGTCGATTACATTGTTTACATCACTGCATTCTGAGAGACGCGATATTGTCGGCAGGATACTGAATGAAATAAAAGCAAGAACAATGGACGGATTACATTTTAAATGACCACGTGACGCAGATGAGTCTTTTTTCAAGCATTGGCTTGAATATGATCTATCGGTAAAAAAAAAAAATCTGGGTATTGAACCGGTATATTGCTACCTGATGAACGTCTGTGGTGGGAAGTATATATTTACAAACAATTAAAAAAGTAAAGAATACCTCGGGTGAGAGTCGAACTGGTGCATAACTTTTCAATAATACATCTAAATACAGAACGTTTAACCGACTGAGTTATAGAGGCACACACCCTCTAGTTCTATCTTATTTATTGCTCAAGAACACTGGGCTTGTGAATTGGTATTTACCATTTCACGCTGAGAGATGGCTTGCGTTCTCCAACATGACAAGAGAAACCCAAAGTCCATGGAATATGTGTATTTGTTACACGGATAAAAGGAATTTTATTACTATGGCTTTTAATTTACACGCTTGAATATTCCCTTCATCGAGCCTCTTGTTTCGGACGCATGCAGGAACTGGAGTGTTCAATGTGTAGCTAACTTCTACGTGACAGTATACATATGTAAGAAAGCTGATTCTCCGCATTGCATTCGTCACAGTGTTAATTTCTATGCAAATATATATGGTAGATTATTACGACAAACCGTTGTCGCGAGGATGTCAACGATGTTACTTCACATAAAAATATCAGCCAGCATGAAATAATGATCACAGTTCGGTCTTTTTATCTTCATTTCACGGTAAAATCGGGTATAGTGTTACTAACCGTCGTTTGCAGAGATTCATATCGCCATCATGTCGAGCTAACCTACAATTGGAATCAGTCTTGTTATTTTATACCAGCTCCGAATACGGTATTCAATAAACGAACGGAAGACAACTTGAATGTCCGTCCATCTGTTTATATGTACTGTCTGCGTTGTAATTCTAACGTAACTTCATACCAAACGGGCTTGCGTTTGTGGAATTATGGTCATATTTACGTCATTACTGATGTTTAACAATATATCTGTGAGAATCTACTTTCAAATTTGCAACCATGATACCAATTAACCCTAAGTACACGATCGAAAACCAGTGCCAACCGGTAGTAACCAGATTGGTCGACACGATCATCTTTGTACGCCACATACTGGAAACGTCAAATGTGTATCAAATGTTGATTACCAAAGTATAATTCAGTAACCAGCATTTTCCTACGTTTCCTAAACCATTCCATTTACTGCACACACGACAATGCAATTCAACAATTGAACAATTATTTGATATGTTCATCATCATCATCAATTGCCCTGCACTGACTGTGTTAATTGTAAATACATTTTGATGTCTATGTGTTCCTCAAACATGACTTGATTTTGTTATTTCACTAACATGTGATATTTCACTTAAATGTGAAATTCCTATATTTCGTACACAAAAAAGCTTGTCAAAAAATACCAAGTTGAAAGTTAACAAATTAGCTAAATTCTAAAATGTGAGTTATAACCGGCTTATAGTTTACAGTCATATTGATCACTTACGAGATTTACTTAATGAAAACACTTAATAGATATTGTGTGAAATGCCATAATCAATGGATTAGTTGACCAAACATTTGAAATATTCTGGATGCTTATTAAGACACAGGAAGAGGCGGAGTGAACTATAGGTAAATGAAAGTGTACAAACGCAGTTGGAAATGCACACCTTAAGTGAACAACTCCATGTTGGTTGTTTGAACAAAAACGCTATCACCAAATGCAGTAACTACATTTAGGATTGTTAAATCAATACGGTATAATACACCCCCTACGCCCCAAGCTTGGTGTAAATATATTATCCTGGTTAATGCATTTCAACACACTTTTCTGAAAATTCAGTTCTTCCTATCAATGGCCAAAATTTGTTTTGTTCTTGTATCTGATATGAAATTTGATTCCTGATAATTTATTCCTAATGCCAAAAGCTAGAAATATGATGTCTGTATACAAGGGAGGTAATAAACAGTTTACGCCAATACAACGTTTTTGAATTCCGCTATGAACTTAAATAACACTGTTTGCTTTTGGCGGAAATATAATTATATCGTAAATATACCGTTACGTACGTATTCTTGTTTGTACATCGAATTGCAACAGGAATTATACAGTTCGCTAATCCGATAAATTGTTCATTGTAAATACAGTCACTATGATGCATGTCATTAAGTCAGTAGGATTGAAATCGTTGATTATTTGGTAGTATTAAATGCCTTATTTATAAAGATATTGTCTTGGAATGAATAATATCAATGAACAGTCATACTTGCTTTTTTCGGATAAATTGGAGATTTGATTTTCTATAATCCCGTCATTGCATTTGGTGTTTAAAACGTTACTTTTTACATATATGTCAAGTGTTTCAGAGTTGCGTTACTCTCATATTGTGTAATGATGTCGATTACATTGTTTACATCACTGCATTCTGAGAGACGCGATATTGTCGGCAGGATACTGAATGAAATAAAAGCAAGAACAATGGACGGATTACATTTTAAATGACCACGTGACGCAGATGAGTCTTTTTTCAAGCATTGGCTTGAATATGATCTATCGGTAAAAAAAAAAAATCTGGGTATTGAACCGGTATATTGCTACCTGATGAACGTCTGTGGTGGGAAGTATATATTTACAAACAATTAAAAAAGTAAAGAATACCTCGGGTGAGAGTCGAACTGGTGCATAACTTTTCAATAATACATCTAAATACAGAACGTTTAACCGACTGAGTTATAGAGGCACACACCCTCTAGTTCTATCTTATTTATTGCTCAAGAACACTGGGCTTGTGAATTGGTATTTACCATTTCACGCTGAGAGATGGCTTGCGTTCTCCAACATGACAAGAGAAACCCAAAGTCCATGGAATATGTGTATTTGTTACACGGATAAAAGGAATTTTATTACTATGGCTTTTAATTTACACGCTTGAATATTCCCTTCATCGAGCCTCTTGTTTCGGACGCATGCAGGAACTGGAGTGTTCAATGTGTAGCTAACTTCTACGTGACAGTATAAATATGTAAGAAAGCTGATTCTCCGCATTGCATTCGTCACAGTGTTAATTTCTATGCAAATATATATGGTAGATTATTACGACAAACCGTTGTCGCGAGGATGTCAACGATGTTACTTCACATAAAAATATCAGCCAGCATGAAATAATGATCACAGTTCGGTCTTTTTATCTTCATTTCACGGTAAAATCGGGTATAGTGTTACTAACCGTCGTTTGCAGAGATTCATATCGCCATCATGTCGAGCTAACCTACAGTTGGAATCAGTCTTGTTATTTTATACCAGCTCCGAATACGGTATTCAATAAACGAACGGAAGACAACTTGAATGTCCGTCCATCTGTTTATATGTACTGTCTGCGTTGTAATTCTAACGTAACTTCATACCAAACGGGCTTGCGTTTGTGGAATTATGGTCATATTTACGTCATTACTGATGTTTAACAATATATCTGTGAGAATCTACTTTCAAATTTGCAACCATGATACCAATTAACCCTAAGTACACGATCGAAAACCAGTGCCAACCGGTAGTAACCAGATTTGTCGACACGATCATCTTTGTACGCCACATACTGGAAACGTCAAATGTGTATCAAATGTTGATTACCAAAGTATAATTCAGTAACCAGCATTTTCCTACGTTTCCTAAACCATTCCATTTACTGCACACACGACAATGCAATTCAACAATTGAACAATTATTTGATATGTTCATCATCATCATCAATTGCCCTGCACTGACTGTGTTAATTGTAAATACATTTTGATGTCTATGTGTTCCTCAAACATGACTTTATTTTGTTATTTCACTAACATGTGATATTTCACTTAAATGTGAAATTCCTATATTTCGTACACAAAAAAGCTTGTCAAAAAATACCAAGTTGAAAGTTAACAAATTAGCTAAATTCTAAAATGTGAGTTATAACCGGCTTATAGTTTACAGTCATATTGATCACTTACGAGATTTACTTAATGAAAACACTTAATAGATATTGTGTGAAATGCCATAATCAATGGATTAGTTGACCAAACATTTGAAATATTCTGGATGCTTATTAAGACACAGGAAGAGGCGGAGTGAACTATAGGTAAATGAAAGTGTACAAACGCAGTTGGAAATGCACACCTTAAGTGAACAACTCCATGTTGGTTGTTTGAACAAAAACGCTATCACCAAATGCAGTAACTACATTTAGGATTGTTAAATCAATACGGTATAATACACCCCCTACGCCCCAAGCTTGGTGTAAATATATTATCCTGGTTAATGCATTTCAACACACTTTTCTGAAAATTCAGTTCTTCCTATCAATGGCCAAAATTTGTTTTGTTCTTGTATCTGATATGAAATTTGATTCCTGATAATTTATTCCTAATGCCAAAAGCTAGAAATATGATGTCTGTATACAAGGGAGGTAATAAACAGTTTACGCCAATACAACGTTTTTGAATTCCGCTATGAACTTAAATAACACTGTTTGCTTTTGGCGGAAATATAATTATATCGTAAATATACCGTTACGTACGTATTCTTGTTTGTACATCGAATTGCAACAGGAATTATACAGTTCGCTAATCCGATAAATTGTTCATTGTAAATACAGTCACTATGATGCATGTCATTAAGTCAGTAGGATTGAAATCGTTGATTATTTGGTAGTATTAAATGCCTTATTTATAAAGATATTGTCTTGGAATGAATAATATCAATGAACAGTCATACTTGCTTTTTTCGGATAAATTGGAGATTTGATTTTCTATAATCCCGTCATTGCATTTGGTGTTTAAAACGTTACATTTTACATATATGTCAAGTGTTTCAGAGTTGCGTTACTCTCATATTGTGTAATGATGTCGATTACATTGTTTACATCACTGCATTCTGAGAGACGCGATATTGTCGGCAGGATACTGAATGAAATAAAAGCAAGAACAATGGACGGATTACATTTTAAATGACCACGTGACGCAGATGAGTCTTTTTTCAAGCATTGGCTTGAATATGATCTATCGGTAAAAAAAAAAAATCTGGGTATTGAACCGGTATATTGCTACCTGATGAACGTCTGTGGTGGGAAGTATATATTTACAAACAATTAAAAAAGTAAAGAATACCTCGGGTGAGAGTCGAACTGGTGCATAACTTTTCAATAATACATCTAAATACAGAACGTTTAACCGACTGAGTTATAGAGGCACACACCCTCTAGTTCTATGTAATTTATTGCTCAAGAAACTGGGCTTGTGAATTGGTATTTACCATTTCATGCTGAGAGATGGCTTGCGTTCTCCAACATGACAAGAGAAACCCAAAGTCCATGGAATATGTGTATTTGTTACACGGATAAAAGGAATTTTATTACTATGGCTTTTAATTTACACGCTTGAATATTCCCTTCATCGAGCCTCTTGTTTCGGACGCATGCAGGAACTGGAGTGTTCAATGTGTAGCTAACTTCTACGTGACAGTATAAATATGTAAGAAAGCTGATTCTCCGCATTGCATTCGTCACAGTGTTAATTTCTATGCAAATATATATGGTAGATTATTACGACAAACCGTTGTCGCGAGGATGTCAACGATGTTACTTCACATAAAAATATCAGCCAGCATGAAATAATGATCACAGTTCGGTCTTTTTATCTTCATTTCACGGTAAAATCGGGTATAGTGTTACTAACCGTCGTTTGCAGAGATTCATATCGCCATCATGTCGAGCTAACCTACAGTTGGAATCAGTCTTGTTATTTTATACCAGCTCCGAATACGGTATTCAATAAACGAACGGAAGACAACTTGAATGTCCGTCCATCTGTTTATATGTACTGTCTGCGTTGTAATTCTAACGTAACTTCATACCAAACGGGCTTGCGTTTGTGGAATTATGGTCATATTTACGTCATTACTGATGTTTAACAATATATCTGTGAGAATCTACTTTCAAATTTGCAACCATGATACCAATTAACCCTAAGTACACGATCGAAAACCAGTGCCAACCGGTAGTAACCAGATTTGTCGACACGATCATCTTTGTACGCCACATACTGGAAACGTCAAATGTGTATCAAATGTTGATTACCAAAGTATAATTCAGTAACCAGCATTTTCCTACGTTTCCTAAACCATTCCATTTACTGCACACACGACAATGCAATTCAACAATTGAACAATTATTTGATATGTTCATCATCATCATCAATTGCCCTGCACTGACTGTGTTAATTGTAAATACATTTTGATGTCTATGTGTTCCTCAAACATGACTTTATTTTGTTATTTCACTAACATGTGATATTTCACTTAAATGTGAAATTCCTATATTTCGTACACAAAAAAGCTTGTCAAAAAATACCAAGTTGAAAGTTAACAAATTAGCTAAATTCTAAAATGTGAGTTATAACCGGTTTATAGTTTACAGTCATATTGATCACTTACGAGATTTACTTAATGAAAACACTTAATAGATATTGTGTGAAATGCCATAATCAATGGATTAGTTGACCAAACATTTGAAATATTCTGGATGCTTATTAAGACACAGGAAGAGGCGGAGTGAACTATAGGTAAATGAAAGTGTACAAACGCAGTTGGAAATGCACACCTTAAGTGAACAACTCCATGTTGGTTGTTTGAACAAAAACGCTATCACCAAATGCAGTAACTACATTTAGGATTGTTAAATCAATACGGTATAATACACCCCCTACGCCCCAAGCTTGGTGTAAATATATTATCCTGGTTAATGCATTTCAACACACTTTTCTGAAAATTCAGTTCTTCCTATCAATGGCCAAAATTTGTTTTGTTCTTGTATCTGATATGAAATTTGATTCCTGATAATTTATTCCTAATGCCAAAAGCTAGAAATATGATGTCTGTATACAAGGGAGGTAATAAACAGTTTACGCCAATACAACGTTTTTGAATTCCGCTATGAACTTAAATAACACTGTTTGCTTTTGGCGGAAATATAATTATATCGTAAATATACCGTTACGTACGTATTCTTGTTTGTACATCGAATTGCAACAGGAATTATACAGTTCGCTAATCCGATAAATTGTTCATTGTAAATACAGTCACTATGATGCATGTCATTAAGTCAGTAGGATTGAAATCGTTGATTATTTGGTAGTATTAAATGCCTTATTTATAAAGATATTGTCTTGGAATGAATAATATCAATGAACAGTCATACTTGCTTTTTTCGGATAAATTGGAGATTTGATTTTCTATAATCCCGTCATTGCATTTGGTGTTTAAAACGTTACTTTTTACATATATGTCAAGTGTTTCAGAGTTGCGTTACTCTCATATTGTGTAATGATGTCGATTACATTGTTTACATCACTGCATTCTGAGAGACGCGATATTGTCGGCAGGATACTGAATGAAATAAAAGCAAGAACAATGGACGGATTACATTTTAAATGACCACGTGACGCAGATGAGTCTTTTTTCAAGCATTGGCTTGAATATGATCTATCGGTAAAAAAAAAAAATCTGGGTATTGAACCGGTATATTGCTACCTGATGAACGTCTGTGGTGGGAAGTATATATTTACAAACAATTAAAAAAGTAAAGAATACCTCGGGTGAGAGTCGAACTGGTGCATAACTTTTCAATAATACATCTAAATACAGAACGTTTAACCGACTGAGTTATAGAGGCACACACCCTCTAGTTCTATCTTATTTATTGCTCAAGAACACTGGGCTTGTGAATTGGTATTTACCATTTCACGCTGAGAGATGGCTTGCGTTCTCCAACATGACAAGAGAAACCCAAAGTCCATGGAATATGTGTATTTGTTACACGGATAAAAGGAATTTTATTACTATGGCTTTTAATTTACACGCTTGAATATTCCCTTCATCGAGCCTCTTGTTTCGGACGCATGCAGGAACTGGAGTGTTCAATGTGTAGCTAACTTCTACGTGACAGTATAAATATGTAAGAAAGCTGATTCTCCGCATTGCATTCGTCACAGTGTTAATTTCTATGCAAATATATATGGTAGATTATTACGACAAACCGTTGTCGCGAGGATGTCAACGATGTTACTTCACATAAAAATATCAGCCAGCATGAAATAATGATCACAGTTCGGTCTTTTTATCTTCATTTCACGGTAAAATCGGGTATAGTGTTACTAACCGTCGTTTGCAGAGATTCATATCGCCATCATGTCGAGCTAACCTACAGTTGGAATCAGTCTTGTTATTTTATACCAGCTCCGAATACGGTATTCAATAAACGAACGGAAGACAACTTGAATGTCCGTCCATCTGTTTATATGTACTGTCTGCGTTGTAATTCTAACGTAACTTCATACCAAACGGGCTTGCGTTTGTGGAATTATGGTCATATTTACGTCATTACTGATGTTTAACAATATATCTGTGAGAATCTACTTTCAAATTTGCAACCATGATACCAATTAACCCTAAGTACACGATCGAAAACCAGTGCCAACCGGTAGTGCAACCAGATTGGTCGACACGATCATCTTTGTACGCCACATACTGGAAACGTCAAATGTGTATCAAATGTTGATTACCAAAGTATAATTCAGTAACCAGCATTTTCCTACGTTTCCTAAACCATTCCATTTACTGCACACACGACAATGCAATTCAACAATTGAACAATTATTTGATATGTTCATCATCATCATCAATTGCCCTGCACTGACTGTGTTAATTGTAAATACATTTTGATGTCTATGTGTTCCTCAAACATGACTTTATTTTGTTATTTCACTAACATGTGATATTTCACTTAAATGTGAAATTCCTATATTTCGTACACAAAAAAGCTTGTCAAAAAATACCAAGTTGAAAGTTAACAAATTAGCTAAATTCTAAAATGTGAGTTATAACCGGCTTATAGTTTACAGTCATATTGATCACTTACGAGATTTACTTAATGAAAACACTTAAAAGATATTGTGTGAAATGCCATAATCAATGGATTAGTTGACCAAACATTTGAAATATTCTGGATGCTTATTAAGACACAGGAAGAGGCGGAGTGAACTATAGGTAAATGAAAGTGTACAAACGCAGTTGGAAATGCACACCTTAAGTGAACAACTCCATGTTGGTTGTTTGAACAAAAACGCTATCACCAAATGCAGTAACTACATTTAGGATTGTTAAATCAATACGGTATAATACACCCCCTACGCCCCAAGCTTGGTGTAAATATATTATCCTGGTTAATGCATTTCAACACACTTTTCTGAAAATTCAGTTCTTCCTATCAATGGCCAAAATTTGTTTTGTTCTTGTATCTGATATGAAATTTGATTCCTGATAATTTATTCCTAATGCCAAAAGCTAGAAATATGATGTCTGTATACAAGGGAGGTAATAAACAGTTTACGTCAATACAACGTTTTTGAATTCCGCTATGAACTTAAATAACACTGTTTGCTTTTGGCGGAAATATAATTATATCGTAAATATACCGTTACGTACGTATTCTTGTTTGTACATCGAATTGCAACAGGAATTATACAGTTCGCTAATCCGATAAATTGTTCATTGTAAATCAGTCACTGTGATGCATGTCATTAAGTCAGTAGGATTGAAATCGTTGATTATTTGGTAGTATTAAATGCCTTATTTATAAAGATATTGTCTTGGAATGAATAATATCAATGAACAGTCATACTTGCTTTTTTCGGATAAATTGGAGATTTGATTTTCTATAATCCCGTCATTGCATTTGGTGTTTAAAACGTTACTTTTTACATATATGTCAAGTGTTTCAGAGTTGCGTTACTCTCATATTGTGTAATGATGTCGATTACATTGTTTACATCACTGCATTCTGAGAGACGCGATATTGTCGGCAGGATACTGAATGAAATAAAAGCAAGAACAATGGACGGATTACATTTTAAATGACCACGTGACGCAGATGAGTCTTTTTTCAAGCATTGGCTTGAATATGATCTATCGGTAAAAAAAAAAAATCTGGGTATTGAACCGGTATATTGCTACCTGATGAACGTCTGTGGTGGGAAGTATATATTTACAAACAATTAAAAAAGTAAAGAATACCTCGGGTGAGAGTCGAACTGGTGCATAACTTTTCAATAATACATCTAAATACAGAACGTTTAACCGACTGAGTTATAGAGGCACACACCCTCTAGTTCTATGTAATTTATTGCTCAAGAACACTGGGCTTGTGAATTGGTATTTACCATTTCATGCTGAGAGATGGCTTGCGTTCTCCAACATGACAAGAGAAACCCAAAGTCCATGGAATATGTGTATTTGTTACACGGATAAAAGGAATTTTATTACTATGGCTTTTAATTTACACGCTTGAATATTCCCTTCATCGAGCCTCTTGTTTCGGACGCATGCAGGAACTGGAGTGTTCAATGTGTAGCTAACTTCTACGTGACAGTATAAATATGTAAGAAAGCTGATTCTCCGCATTGCATTCGTCACAGTGTTAATTTCTATGCAAATATATATGGTAGATTATTACGACAAACCGTTGTCGCGAGGATGTCAACGATGTTACTTCACATAAAAATATCAGCCAGCATGAAATAATGATCACAGTTCGGTCTTTTTATCTTCATTTCACGGTAAAATCGGGTATAGTGTTACTAACCGTCGTTTGCAGAGATTCATATCGCCATCATGTCGAGCTAACCTACAGTTGGAATCAGTCTTGTTATTTTATACCAGCTCCGAATACGGTATTCAATAAACGAACGGAAGACAACTTGAATGTCCGTCCATCTGTTTATATGTACTGTCTGCGTTGTAATTCTAACGTAACTTCATACCAAACGGGCTTGCGTTTGTGGAATTATGGTCATATTTACGTCATTACTGATGTTTAACAATATATCTGTGAGAATCTACTTTCAAATTTGCAACCATGATACCAATTAACCCTAAGTACACGATCGAAAACCAGTGCCAACCGGTAGTAACCAGATTGGTCGACACGATCATCTTTGTACGCCACATACTGGAAACGTCAAATGTGTATCAAATGTTGATTACCAAAGTATAATTCAGTAACCAGCATTTTCCTACGTTTCCTAAACCATTCCATTTACTGCACACACGACAATGCAATTCAACAATTGAACAATTATTTGATATGTTCATCATCATCATCAATTGCCCTGCACTGACTGTGTTAATTGTAAATACATTTTGATGTCTATGTGTTCCTCAAACATGACTTTATTTTGTTATTTCACTAACATGTGATATTTCACTTAAATGTGAAATTCCTATATTTCGTACACAAAAAAGCTTGTCAAAAAATACCAAGTTGAAAGTTAACAAATTAGCTAAATTCTAAAATGTGAGTTATAACCGGCTTATAGTTTACAGTCATATTGATCACTTACGAGATTTACTTAATGAAAACACTTAATAGATATTGTGTGAAATGCCATAATCAATGGATTAGTTGACCAAACATTTGAAATATTCTGGATGCTTATTAAGACACAGGAAGAGGCGGAGTGAACTATAGGTAAATGAAAGTGTACAAACGCAGTTGGAAATGCACACCTTAAGTGAACAACTCCATGTTGGTTGTTTGAACAAAAACGCTATCACCAAATGCAGTAACTACATTTAGGATTGTTAAATCAATACGGTATAATACACCCCCTACGCCCCAAGCTTGGTGTAAATATATTATCCTGGTTAATGCATTTCAACACACTTTTCTGAAAATTCAGTTCTTCCTATCAATGGCCAAAATTTGTTTTGTTCTTGTATCTGATATGAAATTTGATTCCTGATAATTTATTCCTAATGCCAAAAGCTAGAAATATGATGTCTGTATACAAGGGAGGTAATAAACAGTTTACGCCAATACAACGTTTTTGAATTCCGCTATGAACTTAAATAACACTGTTTGCTTTTGGCGGAAATATAATTATATCGTAAATATACCGTTACGTACGTATTCTTGTTTGTACATCGAATTGCAACAGGAATTATACAGTTCGCTAATCCGATAAATTGTTCATTGTAAATACAGTCACTATGATGCATGTCATTAAGTCAGTAGGATTGAAATCGTTGATTATTTGGTAGTATTAAATGCCTTATTTATAAAGATATTGTCTTGGAATGAATAATATCAATGAACAGTCATACTTGCTTTTTTCGGATAAATTGGAGATTTGATTTTCTATAATCCCGTCATTGCATTTGGTGTTTAAAACGTTACATTTTACATATATGTCAAGTGTTTCAGAGTTGCGTTACTCTCATATTGTGTAATGATGTCGATTACATTGTTTACATCACTGCATTCTGAGAGACGCGATATTGTCGGCAGGATACTGAATGAAATAAAAGCAAGAACAATGGACGGATTACATTTTAAATGACCACGTGACGCAGATGAGTCTTTTTTCAAGCATTGGCTTGAATATGATCTATCGGTAAAAAAAAAAAATCTGGGTATTGAACCGGTATATTGCTACCTGATGAACGTCTGTGGTGGGAAGTATATATTTACAAACAATTAAAAAAGTAAAGAATACCTCGGGTGAGAGTCGAACTGGTGCATAACTTTTCAATAATACATCTAAATACAGAACGTTTAACCGACTGAGTTATAGAGGCACACACCCTCTAGTTCTATGTAATTTATTGCTCAAGAACACTGGGCTTGTGAATTGGTATTTACCATTTCATGCTGAGAGATGGCTTGCGTTCTCCAACATGACAAGAGAAACCCAAAGTCCATGGAATATGTGTATTTGTTACACGGATAAAAGGAATTTTATTACTATGGCTTTTAATTTACACGCTTGAATATTCCCTTCATCGAGCCTCTTGTTTCGGACGCATGCAGGAACTGGAGTGTTCAATGTGTAGCTAACTTCTACGTGACAGTATAAATATGTAAGAAAGCTGATTCTCCGCATTGCATTCGTCACAGTGTTAATTTCTATGCAAATATATATGGTAGATTATTACGACAAACCGTTGTCGCGAGGATGTCAACGATGTTACTTCACATAAAAATATCAGCCAGCATGAAATAATGATCACAGTTCGGTCTTTTTATCTTCATTTCACGGTAAAATCGGGTATAGTGTTACTAACCGTCGTTTGCAGAGATTCATATCGCCATCATGTCGAGCTAACCTACAGTTGGAATCAGTCTTGTTATTTTATACCAGCTCCGAATACGGTATTCAATAAACGAACGGAAGACAACTTGAATGTCCGTCCATCTGTTTATATGTACTGTCTGCGTTGTAATTCTAACGTAACTTCATACCAAACGGGCTTGCGTTTGTGGAATTATGGTCATATTTACGTCATTACTGATGTTTAACAATATATCTGTGAGAATCTACTTTCAAATTTGCAACCATGATACCAATTAACCCTAAGTACACGATCGAAAACCAGTGCCAACCGGTAGTAACCAGATTTGTCGACACGATCATCTTTGTACGCCACATACTGGAAACGTCAAATGTGTATCAAATGTTGATTACCAAAGTATAATTCAGTAACCAGCATTTTCCTACGTTTCCTAAACCATTCCATTTACTGCACACACGACAATGCAATTCAACAATTGAACAATTATTTGATATGTTCATCATCATCATCAATTGCCCTGCACTGACTGTGTTAATTGTAAATACATTTTGATGTCTATGTGTTCCTCAAACATGACTTTATTTTGTTATTTCACTAACATGTGATATTTCACTTAAATGTGAAATTCCTATATTTCGTACACAAAAAAGCTTGTCAAAAAATACCAAGTTGAAAGTTAACAAATTAGCTAAATTCTAAAATGTGAGTTATAACCGGCTTATAGTTTACAGTCATATTGATCACTTACGAGATTTACTTAATGAAAACACTTAATAGATATTGTGTGAAATGCCATAATCAATGGATTAGTTGACCAAACATTTGAAATATTCTGGATGCTTATTAAGACACAGGAAGAGGCGGAGTGAACTATAGGTAAATGAAAGTGTACAAACGCAGTTGGAAATGCACACCTTAAGTGAACAACTCCATGTTGGTTGTTTGAACAAAAACGCTATCACCAAATGCAGTAACTACATTTAGGATTGTTAAATCAATACGGTATAATACACCCCCTACGCCCCAAGCTTGGTGTAAATATATTATCCTGGTTAATGCATTTCAACACACTTTTCTGAAAATTCAGTTCTTCCTATCAATGGCCAAAATTTGTTTTGTTCTTGTATCTGATATGAAATTTGATTCCTGATAATTTATTCCTAATGCCAAAAGCTAGAAATATGATGTCTGTATACAAGGGAGGTAATAAACAGTTTACGCCAATACAACGTTTTTGAATTCCGCTATGAACTTAAATAACACTGTTTGCTTTTGGCGGAAATATAATTATATCGTAAATATACCGTTACGTACGTATTCTTGTTTGTACATCGAATTGCAACAGGAATTATACAGTTCGCTAATCCGATAAATTGTTCATTGTAAATACAGTCACTATGATGCATGTCATTAAGTCAGTAGGATTGAAATCGTTGATTATTTGGTAGTATTAAATGCCTTATTTATAAAGATATTGTCTTGGAATGAATAATATCAATGAACAGTCATACTTGCTTTTTTCGGATAAATTGGAGATTTGATTTTCTATAATCCCGTCATTGCATTTGGTGTTTAAAACGTTACTTTTTACATATATGTCAAGTGTTTCAGAGTTGCGTTACTCTCATATTGTGTAATGATGTCGATTACATTGTTTACATCACTGCATTCTGAGAGACGCGATATTGTCGGCAGGATACTGAATGAAATAAAAGCAAGAACAATGGACGGATTACATTTTAAATGACCACGTGACGCAGATGAGTCTTTTTTCAAGCATTGGCTTGAATATGATCTATCGGTAAAAAAAAAAAATCTGGGTATTGAACCGGTATATTGCTACCTGATGAACGTCTGTGGTGGGAAGTATATATTTACAAACAATTAAAAAAGTAAAGAATACCTCGGGTGAGAGTCGAACTGGTGCATAACTTTTCAATAATACATCTAAATACAGAACGTTTAACCGACTGAGTTATAGAGGCACACACCCTCTAGTTCTATCTTATTTATTGCTCAAGAACACTGGGCTTGTGAATTGGTATTTACCATTTCACGCTGAGAGATGGCTTGCGTTCTCCAACATGACAAGAGAAACCCAAAGTCCATGGAATATGTGTATTTGTTACACGGATAAAAGGAATTTTATTACTATGGCTTTTAATTTACACGCTTGAATATTCCCTTCATCGAGCCTCTTGTTTCGGACGCATGCAGGAACTGGAGTGTTCAATGTGTAGCTAACTTCTACGTGACAGTATAAATATGTAAGAAAGCTGATTCTCCGCATTGCATTCGTCACAGTGTTAATTTCTATGCAAATATATATGGTAGATTATTACGACAAACCGTTGTCGCGAGGATGTCAACGATGTTACTTCACATAAAAATATCAGCCAGCATGAAATAATGATCACAGTTCGGTCTTTTTATCTTCATTTCACGGTAAAATCGGGTATAGTGTTACTAACCGTCGTTTGCAGAGATTCATATCGCCATCATGTCGAGCTAACCTACAGTTGGAATCAGTCTTGTTATTTTATACCAGCTCCGAATACGGTATTCAATAAACGAACGGAAGACAACTTGAATGTCCGTCCATCTGTTTATATGTACTGTCTGCGTTGTAATTCTAACGTAACTTCATACCAAACGGGCTTGCGTTTGTGGAATTATGGTCATATTTACGTCATTACTGATGTTTAACAATATATCTGTGAGAATCTACTTTCAAATTTGCAACCATGATACCAATTAACCCTAAGTACACGATCGAAAACCAGTGCCAACCGGTAGTAACCAGATTGGTCGACACGATCATCTTTGTACGCCACATACTGGAAACGTCAAATGTGTATCAAATGTTGATTACCAAAGTATAATTCAGTAACCAGCATTTTCCTACGTTTCCTAAACCATTCCATTTACTGCACACACGACAATGCAATTCAACAATTGAACAATTATTTGATATGTTCATCATCATCATCAATTGCCCTGCACTGACTGTGTTAATTGTAAATACATTTTGATGTCTATGTGTTCCTCAAACATGACTTTATTTTGTTATTTCACTAACATGTGATATTTCACTTAAATGTGAAATTCCTATATTTCGTACACAAAAAAGCTTGTCAAAAAATACCAAGTTGAAAGTTAACAAATTAGCTAAATTCTAAAATGTGAGTTATAACCGGCTTATAGTTTACAGTCATATTGATCACTTACGAGATTTACTTAATGAAAACACTTAATAGATATTGTGTGAAATGCCATAATCAATGGATTAGTTGACCAAACATTTGAAATATTCTGGATGCTTATTAAGACACAGGAAGAGGCGGAGTGAACTATAGGTAAATGAAAGTGTACAAACGCAGTTGGAAATGCACACCTTAAGTGAACAACTCCATGTTGGTTGTTTGAACAAAAACGCTATCACCAAATGCAGTAACTACATTTAGGATTTTTAATCAATACGGTATAATACACCCCCTACGCCCCAAGCTTGGTGTAAATATATTATCCTGGTTAATGCATTTCAACACACTTTTCTGAAAATTCAGTTCTTCCTATCAATGGCCAAAATTTGTTTTGTTCTTGTATCTGAAATTTGATTCCTGATAATTTATTCCTAATGCCAAAAGCTAGAAAGATGATGTCTGTATACAAGGGAGGTCATAAACAGTTTACGTCAATACAACGTTTTTGAATTCCGCTATGAACTTAAATAACACTGTTTGCTTTTGGCGGAAATATAATTATATCGTAAATATACCGTTACTTACGTATCTTGTTTGTACATCGAATTGCAACAGGAATTATACAGTTCGCTAATCCGATAAATTGTTCATTGTAAATACAGTCACTATGATGCATGTCATTAAGTCAGTAGGATTGAAATCGTTGATTATTTGGTAGTATTAAATGCCTAATTTATAAAGATATTGTCTTGGAATGAAAAATATCAATGACTTTATTTTGTTATTTCACTAACATGTGATATTTCACTTAAATGTGAAATTCCTATATTTCGTACACACAAAAGCTTGTCAAAAAATACCAAGTTGAAAGTTAACAAATTAGCTAAATTCTAAAATGTGAGTTATAACCGGCTTATAGTTTACAGTCATATTGATCACTTACGAGATTTACTTAATGAAAACACTTAAAAGATATTGTGTGAAATGCCATAATCAATGGATTAGTTGACCAAACATTTGAAATATTCTGGATGCTTATTAAGACACAGGAAGAGGCGGAGTGAACTATAGGTAAATGAAAGTGTACAAACGCAGTTGGAAATGCACACCTTAAGTGAACAACTCCATGTTGGTTGTTTGAACAAAAACGCTATCACCAAATGCAGTAACTACATTTAGGATTTTTAATCAATACGGTATAATACACCCCCTACGCCCCAAGCTTGGTGTAAATATATTATCCTGGTTAATGCATTTCAACACACTTTTCTGAAAATTCAGTTCTTCCTATCCATGGCCAAAATTTGTTTTGTTCTTGTATCTGAAATTTGATTCCTGATAATTTATTCCTAATGCCAAAAGCTAGAAAGATGATGTCTGTATACAAGGGAGGTAATAAACAGTTTACGTCAATACAACGTTTTTGAATTCCGCTATGAACTTAAATAACACTGTTTGCTTTTGGCGGAAATATAATTATATCGTAAATATACCGTTACTTACGTATCTTGTTTGTACATCGAATTGCAACAGGAATTATACAGTTCGCTAATCCGATAAATTGTTCATTGTAAATACAGTCACTATGATGCATGTCATTAAGTCAGTAGGATTGAAATCGTTGATTATTTGGTAGTATTAAATGCCTAATTTATAAAGATATTGTCTTGGAATGAAAAATATCAATGACTTTATTTTGTTATTTCACTAACATGTGATATTTCACTTAAATGTGAAATTCCTATATTTCGTACACAAAAAAGCTTGTCAAAAAATACCAAGTTGAAAGTTAACAAATTAGCTAAATTCTAAAATGTGAGTTATAACCGGCTTATAGTTTACAGTCATATTGATCACTTACGAGATTTACTTAATGAAAACACTTAAAAGATATTGTGTGAAATGCCATAATCAATGGATTAGTTGACCAAACATTTGAAATATTCTGGATGCTTATTAAGACACAGGAAGAGGCGGAGTGAACTATAGGTAAATGAAAGTGTACAAACGCAGTTGGAAATGCACACCTTAAGTGAACAACTCCATGTTGGTTGTTTGAACAAAAACGCTATCACCAAATGCAGTAACTACATTTAGGATTTTTAATCAATACGGTATAATACACCCCCTACGCCCCAAGCTTGGTGTAAATATATTATCCTGGTTAATGCATTTCAACACACTTTTCTGAAAATTCAGTTCTTCCTATCAATGGCCAAAATTTGTTTTGTTCTTGTATCTGATATGAAATTTGATTCCTGATAATTTATTCCTAATGCCAAAAGCTAGAAATATGATGTCTGTATACAAGGGAGGTAATAAACAGTTTACGCCAATACAACGTTTTTGAATTCCGCTATGAACTTAAATAACACTGTTTGCTTTTGGCGGAAATATAATTATATCGTAAATATACCGTTACGTACGTATTCTTGTTTGTACATCGAATTGCAACAGGAATTATACAGTTCGCTAATCCGATAAATTGTTCATTGTAAATACAGTCACTATGATGCATGTCATTAAGTCAGTAGGATTGAAATCGTTGATTATTTGGTAGTATTAAATGCCTAATTTATAAAGATATTGTCTTGGAATGAAAAATATCAATGACTTTATTTTGTTATTTCACTAACATGTGATATTTCACTTAAATGTGAAATTCCTATATTTCGTACACAAAAAAGCTTGTCAAAAAATACCAAGTTGAAAGTTAACAAATTAGCTAAATTCTAAAATGTGAGTTATAACCGGCTTATAGTTTACAGTCATATTGATCACTTACGAGATTTACTTAATGAAAACACTTAAAAGATATTGTGTGAAATGCCATAATCAATGGATTAGTTGACCAAACATTTGAAATATTCTGGATGCTTATTAAGACACAGGAAGAGGCGGAGTGAACTATAGGTAAATGAAAGTGTACAAACGCAGTTGGAAATGCACACCTTAAGTGAACAACTCCATGTTGGTTGTTTGAACAAAAACGCTATCACCAAATGCAGTAACTACATTTAGGATTTTTAATCAATACGGTATAATACACCCCCTACGCCCCAAGCTTGGTGTAAATATATTATCCTGGTTAATGCATTTCAACACACTTTTCTGAAAATTCAGTTCTTCCTATCAATGGCCAAAATTTGTTTTGTTCTTGTATCTGATATGAAATTTGATTCCTGATAATTTATTCCTAATGCCAAAAGCTAGAAATATGATGTCTGTATACAAGGGAGGTAATAAACAGTTTACGCCAATACAACGTTTTTGAATTCCGCTATGAACTTAAATAACACTGTTTGCTTTTGGCGGAAATATAATTATATCGTAAATATACCGTTACGTACGTATTCTTGTTTGTACATCGAATTGCAACAGGAATTATACAGTTCGCTAATCCGATAAATTGTTCATTGTAAATACAGTCACTATGATGCATGTCATTAAGTCAGTAGGATTGAAATCGTTGATTATTTGGTAGTATTAAATGCCTTATTTATAAAGATATTGTCTTGGAATGAATAATATCAATGAACAGTCATACTTGCTTTTTTCGGATAAATTGGAGATTTGATTTTCTATAATCCCGTCATTGCATTTGGTGTTTAAAACGTTACTTTTTACATATATGTCAAGTGTTTCAGAGTTGCGTTACTCTCATATTGTGTAATGATGTCGATTACATTGTTTACATCACTGCATTCTGAGAGACGCGATATTGTCGGCAGGATACTGAATGAAATAAAAGCAAGAACAATGGACGGATTACATTTTAAATGACCACGTGACGCAGATGAGTCTTTTTTCAAGCATTGGCTTGAATATGATCTATCGGTAAAAAAAAAAAATCTGGGTATTGAACCGGTATATTGCTACCTGATGAACGTCTGTGGTGGGAAGTATATATTTACAAACAATTAAAAAAGTAAAGAATACCTCGGGTGAGAGTCGAACTGGTGCATAACTTTTCAATAATACATCTAAATACAGAACGTTTAACCGACTGAGTTATAGAGGCACACACCCTCTAGTTCTATGTAATTTATTGCTCAAGAACACTGGGCTTGTGAATTGGTATTTACCATTTCATGCTGAGAGATGGCTTGCGTTCTCCAACATGACAAGAGAAACCCAAAGTCCATGGAATATGTGTATTTGTTACACGGATAAAAGGAATTTTATTACTATGGCTTTTAATTTACACGCTTGAATATTCCCTTCATCGAGCCTCTTGTTTCGGACGCATGCAGGAACTGGAGTGTTCAATGTGTAGCTAACTTCTACGTGACAGTATAAATATGTAAGAAAGCTGATTCTCCGCATTGCATTCGTCACAGTGTTAATTTCTATGCAAATATATATGGTAGATTATTACGACAAACCGTTGTCGCGAGGATGTCAACGATGTTACTTCACATAAAAATATCAGCCAGCATGAAATAATGATCACAGTTCGGTCTTTTTATCTTCATTTCACGGTAAAATCGGGTATAGTGTTACTAACCGTCGTTTGCAGAGATTCATATCGCCATCATGTCGAGCTAACCTACAGTTGGAATCAGTCTTGTTATTTTATACCAGCTCCGAATACGGTATTCAATAAACGAACGGAAGACAACTTGAATGTCCGTCCATCTGTTTATATGTACTGTCTGCGTTGTAATTCTAACGTAACTTCATACCAAACGGGCTTGCGTTTGTGGAATTATGGTCATATTTACGTCATTACTGATGTTTAACAATATATCTGTGAGAATCTACTTTCAAATTTGCAACCATGATACCAATTAACCCTAAATACACGATCGAAAACCAGTGCCAATCGGTAGTAACCATATTGGTCGACACGATCATCTTTGTACGCCACATACTGGAAACGTCAAATGTGTATCAAATGTTGATTACCAAAGTATGATTCAGTAACCAGCATTTTCCTACGTTTCCTAAACCATTCCATTTACTGCACACACGACAATGCAATTCAACAATTGAACAATTATTTGATATGTTCATCATCATCATCAATTGCCCTGCACTGACTGTGTTAATTGTAAATACATTTTGATGTCTATGTGTTCCTCAAACATGACTTTATTTTGTTATTTCACTAACATGTGATATTTCACTTAAATGTGAAATTCCTATATTTCGTACACAAAACATCTTGTCAAAAAATACCAAGTTGAAAGTTAACAAATTAGCTAAATTCTAAAATGTGAGTTATAACCGGCTTATAGTTTACAGTCATATTGATCACTTACGAGATTTACTTAATGAAAACACTTAAAAGATATTGTGTGAAATGCCATAATCAATGGATTAGTTGACCAAACATTTGAAATATTCTGGATGCTTATTAAGACACAGGAAGAGGCGGAGTGAACTATAGGTAAATGAAAGTGTACAAACGCAGTTGAAAATGCACACCTTAAGTGAACAACTCCATGTTGGTTGTTTGAACAAAAAAGCTATCACCAAATGCAGTAACTACATTTAGGATTTTTAATCAATACGGTATAATACACCCCCTACGCCCCAAGCTTGGTGTAAATATATTATCCTGGTTAATGCATTTCAACACACTTTTCTGAAAATTCAGTTCTTCCTATCAATGGCCAAAATTTGTTTTGTTCTTGTATCTGAAATTTGATTCCTGATAATTTATTCCTAATGCCAAAAGCTAGAAAGATGATGTCTGTATACAAGGGAGGTAATAAACAGTTTACGTCAATACAACGTTTTTGAATTCCGCTATGAACTTAAATAACACTGTTTGCTTTTGGCGGAAATATAATTATATCGTAAATATACCGTTACTTACGTATTCTTGTTTGTACATCGAATTGCAACAGGAATTATACAGTTCGCTAATCCGATAAATTGTTCATTGTAAATACAGTCGATTAATTAAATGGAATTTGATGTTAATCCCTACCTGAGGGTCACGTAATATCCGCGCCTGGGTCTCAGTTCTCAGAACTCTCAGCAAAGTCTTGAGTGTGAAAAGCTCAGATTTGAGTGGAAGAATTGAGTGTTGATAGCTATATACAGTCCGAACTTTGTTTATTCGACAACCTTTTATCAGATCCCAAAATACATTCTTATGCACGTCGAATTGAAATGATTTATTCGAATCCATATATTATTCGAAATAAATTTTAGGACCCGATGTATTCGAATGAACGAGGTCCGACTGTAATTATTAAATTAAAACTAATTATCATATCTCACAATCACCCCCATACTCTAATGGCAAAGTGGATCACAAATAGTATAATCAGTACTCAGTGATTATTAAAATCCAATTCACATTCACAAATCTTTACACTTAACAGGACGAAAGCCTGGTGGTGACATTTCAGCTTCTAAAATTTGCGAATTCAACTTCATGAATTCACGAGTTCAACTTCGTGAATTCACGAGTTCATTTTCACAAATAACTTTGTAAACGAGCAAACACTGGAAAGCTATTAATATCTGACGTCACTTGAAACCAAAAAATCGAAGCTGATTCAAATCGATTGGTGAATAAAATCGTTCGTAAAGAAATCAAGACTACAGTAAAACCTCCATAATAAGACCACCTTTGGGATCCTTGATAACTGGTCTTCTCGTAGTACACAAATGCTGTCACTCCCTATACATGAACATCCAATGTACAGTTTAGACTCTACAGAGATTGAACACATAATGCATTTTTTCATTCATTTCGTTGTCTTATTTGATAACGAAAGATTTTCTGGTTCTGACTCTATTTGACTCTAGGATTAAATGCTATAACTAATAATGCACGTGTTAATGTGTACCCCCATGGAGAGGAATTTCAAGTGACATATTGGGTGACCATATTTCACCACTGCAAAAGGGAGTAACCCTTTTTAATCAAGGTTAACACCATTTCACAACATTTGTTCAGTTATATTTGGTGTTCATTTGGCTTAATCAGATTTCTTGATATTAATTATCAACCAGTACTAACTTGCCCAGCGCAAGCATCTACAATTTTTCCACACAAATATCAGAGTTGGGGAACAAATGACCGAAGCTAATTGTCACGGAAAGACATGACCTACCCAGCCCGGGACCTCTCGGACGACAGCCTGGCACCCTTACCACTGAGCTAATCGGGCGGTCGGAAGCACACAACGTAGATATTTCATAATGTCGGACTCATATTTAAATCAATTTACAAAGTGTACTGTAGAGAAAGGTCAATACTACCCACGAGTGTACGTGTTAATATTAACATAATCATGAGTACAATTTTCGGTCTTTCTATCCTTATTAATAGATTGTAGGATTAAAGGTACATAATCTTATTTCCTATCAAAATATGTCAAGTACTAATGTTTAGAAAATGGCATGTTAATGTCTTCATACGAACGTTCTGTGAAACATTGCATCGTAAGTTTTCTGAAAAGCTTCCTGGAACTGCAAAACACAAGTCCGATACAGTTATTTCCCCTGCTAGCTCTACCTCGGTGCGTATGTCAGAATATCGATACAGTTATTTCCCCTGCTAGCTCTACCTCGGTGCGTATGTCAGAATATCGATACAGTTATTTCCCCTGCTAGCTCTAACTCGGTGCGTATGTCAGAATATCGGACACTTGTATTTGTGGTTTCGGGAAACATGTAAGAAAAGTGATAATGCAGTGTTGTAGAGTACATCTGTATAAAGCCAATTACCGCCGATTTTGTGATATTAATTAACAAAGCTATTTTGTCAAAAAATAAGACTATGTACCTTTAAGCAACATAACACCAAAATATAAATACAAAATATCGAACTAATAATGTATTAATGAAAAGACAGTAAAGTATGTTCGGTTAACAATGTACTGCAGTCGGACCTCGTTTATTTGACAACTTTTTAACCGAATAATTGGCATTATCCGAAATAATTGTCGAATCCCGATGTATCTTCTTAGACATGTCAAATTGAAATGGGCTATTCGAGTTTAAATTTCGGAACCGATTAATTCGAATGAACGAGATCCGACTGTAGTTTTTGAATGGTGATAATCCAGTATGTCCTATTTCATTATATGATTTGCTTTTCCTCCGTCACATCTAATTTAAACAGTATGCGTCAAAAGATATTCATCCATTAGAGCATTCCAATTCGTCAGTCTTATTGACATATCTGACACGTTCCGGTTAAATGTCTTCTTTAATTGGTAAAGAGGAGAAAATAACTTCATGTACGTATGTACAATAAAACCTCAATAATAAGACCAACATTGGGACTCTTGAAAACTGGTCTTCTTTATTTAGGTGGTCTTACTATTGAGGATGAATAAGGAGCACAACTGTGAAAATGGACTTAAAACCGTGTAATTAATTTTGAAATGGTCTTATTATTGAGGTGGTCTTTGTGTGAAGTTTAACTGTACTCTTTGATATACATTTACTCTTCCCCTTGTGTGTGTAAAATCTTCACTTAATTGAGCATTGATTTAGAACGATTATGAATGACTAACATTACTTAAAAACCTTGACATTAAGACCACCTTATTTATAAGACCGTATTTATGGTCCAGGTTTTCAATACTTCTACAATATCATATCCGATATTTATACTCGATAATCAGACCACCTCACGACTAAGACCGATTTGCTTCAGTATAATAGTGGTCTTATTATTGAGGTTTCATTGTATAAGTTTTGCCGACACATATCTTTGGTTATTTGTTCACATGCAGAGTAAATGTAGTTTATATACTACATAACGTTTATCACTTGAATTTAAACCAGGAAGTTGCGGTTGTTATCATTGACCACGTAAACTTCATCAATCGGAACACCTCGGCGAGTATTAGCATAAATAATATTTGTATTCCGAACTCTGCCGGATACCGCCGAGTAGTAACGATTGGAACTTCATGGACCGTTGAATATACGGATATAGATTGTTGAAATTGCGGCCGCTGATTGGAGAGATTGCTGTAAACATGGTCTAATTTTAGAATTCTATTTTTACATCAGCCAATGTGTATACATATAAAGGGTATCTCTGTTGTTGGTAAATAGTTTTATACATACATTTGATTGTAATAATAACCATGCAAGCGTGTCCATTGAAATGCGTGATAGTGGGAGACGGGTAAGTGGACATTAAATGTCATATTTTAAAATAAATACCTGAATATAAAATATCGTAAAACCATCGATCAGAATAAAAAAATAATTAATTTATTGTTTCAACAGATTTCTTTAAAGCCACAAAGACTTGTACTGGGTTAGTAAATAAAATAATATGTTATACATGTATTAGGAAAATTTTGTTTCGCACTGTCGAAAATATGTATTTGAGATGTGATATATTAATTTATTACAGTTTAGTTTAAACTTATTTATTTTACATCGATTGTGAAACAAGTTCTTACAACTTATACTTATCATTATTGATGTCTGCTTCCTGGCTATTAACGAGTACTCGTGCCGAATTTAGATACTGTAGAGTTCGTGATCATGCTTTTCACTCTACATCAGACAGGCACTTTCAATTTCCTTATCATGTTGAAATCGTCTGTAAACACATATTATTGAGCAGCATACGTAACAGAGATCTGTTGTGGTGTTGTTTTAGTGTGAAATAGTGAAAATAAAATTTCTTAACATAATTTTAAACAATTCAATAATTTATGGAAGGGAATGTAATACTTGGGTCTAAAGTTTCGCAAAATAAAATAATTTGTTTTTTTAGAACAAGCCTAATTTCATATTTTCAAATTTTTCTCATCGTATAAAGAACTTGCATTCAAACTAAAACACAGTTATAAGGGTTGTTTTTGTATGTTGAATACGTTCGCATTACCGCGATGAAACATTATACCTGCATGCTTTCTTTATTATTATATTAAAACTTTACCGAATCATAAGGAAAATTGAGTTAATTCAAAAGATTGAGTAATAAGACACCAACACAAGTGTGGTCCTTTCATACAAGCAGATTTGCCATGTGAATATTGGTTGGTATTTGAAAACATGTACAAAATAATATTAAAATATCCAACAATTTGGTACTTAATGTTAAGAAAATCAATTTTGCTCATTAGTTTAACATATAAATCACATATAGACCATACAAACATTTTGATATTACTTCATTTCAAACTGACTTAGTATGGTCTAATATGCATTGTATTGAAATGTTGCACGACCCAAATATGGCAATTGAAGTGTTATATAAGATAATGAATCAAGTCTTAAATAAACATGCACCAATAAAACAGGAACGGGTAAAATTTGTAAAACAACTTGAGTGGTTCACTCAACACATAAAAGAGGCAATTGATCAACGTGACAAAATAAGAAAACAAAGTCATTGTAATGAATACAAAAAATTAAGAAATAGAGTCACGTACCTCTTACGCCAAACTAAAAAATAATTCTATAATAATGCAATAAAACTTAACATGGACGTTAAATTTCTATGGAAAACCTTGCATACTTTACAACGAACTTGTAAAACTGATTCGTCTTTATTACCAAAGTATTTAATGATCGATGATAAACTTATTCAGGGAGATCAAGACGTTGCAGAATCTTTGAATAAACATGTTATAAATATTTCAAATATGATTAAAAAATCAGAATACTCAAAAGACAATTTTAAAGGTTTGGAATCATCTTTAAAAAAGATATTGAAAGATAAACAATTAGATATTCAATTGATAACGCCACTTGAAGTTAAAACAGAAATCAATCGATTAAATTGTAGTAAAGCCACAGGCTAGGATGGTATTGGAGCCAACATTCTTAAATACTTTGGAGACCATATTGTTCTGCCATTAACTGCCATTATAAAAAATTGTATCAGTCAAGGCATGTACCCCAACACCCTTAAAGACGCTTATGTTCTTCCGATTTATAAACATTAAGACAAACAAAATTCAAATAACTATAGACCGATATCGATTCTTCCAACCATATCAAAAATATTCGGAAAACACATTGCAAAACAACTCATGAAGTACTTTTCTGAAACAAAAATCATCCACAAATATTAATCTGGTTTCAGAGAAAAACATTCCTGTCAGTCAGCTCTAATACGTCTGGTAGAAAACTGGTTACAATAAATTGATGATGGTCACGTGATAGGATCAGTATCACTCGATTTAAGAAAGGCGTTTGATATGGTCGATTACACGATCCTTCTTCGTAAACTTAAACAAATTCTAAGCTTCTGTCGAAATTTGCATCTGAAAAAGTTGCACTGTATTGCATCAAAAGTTCCACTTTAAAGCATGAAATCTATATCGGGAGTTTACTTTCCAGTCTATGAAATATGGCGTTTTGTAAGTAACCAAATAATGAAGTTCATTCTTGTAAAGTTGTTTATGTCGAAATATTATACTTTAAATTGTTTTGTGCAGTAAAACTTCACTTAAAGACCACCAAAAAGTTTGACCACTGTATAAATAAGAACTTTTGCCATTGTTTTCCGCTTTGATAAATGTATGACTATCCACAGTGTAATCGCTACAAAGCGATCCTCTTGAACAACAAACTCGTTTCAAAAACACTACCAAATGTTTCCCATTAACAATGCTCAATTTATCTGCTAATGGGCATCTTTAACAACACATTAAGTCGTGTATCTTGTTGCTTTGGAGAAGTTGGACAGTATAAGTGCACTGTGTCCATATACTGTGATATATACGGTACATTAACTTATAAAATATTGTCAGAATAATAATTGTTTCCTTATTCATTTTCAGCCACCATTCCTTGACAACAGTAATGAGCCTTGTGGAGTCGAACAGACAAACAACGACGTTTGTATACAGTGAAGTGGACATTTTACAACCGCCCTGCAATCCATCGCCCCATACTAACATCTCAAAAAAGAATCGCTAACGACAGGATAAATATTACGGACTACCCAACATTTAGTTGTGAACTCAGATCAAACTTCTCTGATATATTTGCTACAGTACTTGAATGCTAAAACTAAACAGACCTTAAAATCTTATCTGCAGTTGTTCTCATAATATCAGGATTATAACCCTTCCTTTTGAACTTGTTAATTAATGTTACAAATATCTGATCAAAGTAACAACTGTTATGAATTTTGCGAATTTTATATAACAGATCTCCATAAAAATTGGGTTTGGTAATTCCTGTCTCTAACATAGAAAGCTCATAACAATTGGGTTTGGTAATTCCTGTCTCTAACATATAACGCTCAGTTCATGTATACATGAAATCAAAATTAAGAACATAATTTTCAATTCCATTTTCAATGTGTTGGTATTCAATCAATCTCAATATTAAGACCACCTCAACAAGGAGTCCAGCTTTCAAGTGTCCCAAAGGTGGTCGTATTATTGATTTTGTACTGTACACGTAATTATTTAAATAAAAATGCAACGTGTTTTTTTCAAGATGATACTGGCGATATACTCAATGCTTATGTAAAAACCACAGCAGCAAAATAAAGAAGAAATAAATGATGGATTGGAGAAGAAGATGCCACATACAAAGAGCAGAGCCACCCAAAATCACACAAAAACGAGCAAATGTACATAATGTAAACGAACTCAAAGGCCAATTGGACACAAGACACATAGACGATGGATGAAGATTCTCAAGCGAACAATTTTCTTATAATTAAATTTCATAGTATCGTCATTGCCTTATGTCCCACTAGGGACGAAGAGGAAATATTAACCATGCATGCTGTAGTATTGTGTATCTGTCAAGTCATGTAGGGGAGACTACTCATATCTGTCATCTTGACCACATATGATTTGTATTACTTTGGTTTAGAGATTAGTTCAATTAAACTGGATGAAACCTTCAATGGTGTTATTTTGATATGTAGTTTAATCTGGTAAAATCAGCTTAGAGTTAGAGCATCGTTACACATGCTTTCATTATTTTCAAGTGCTTTAAGGTGGTAGAACATTGATACATTTAACAGTAAACCATATTTTGTTGTTAAGAAAAATAATAAGAGACCCCCGTGACCTAATGGGTTTGGTCGATGACTCTCACATAGTTCGAATTCCAACCGGGGTTTAATATTTGTATGTAGGGAATCTATCCAGCTGATTTGTGGAAGGTTAGTGGTTCTACCTAGATGCCTGCCTATGCACAATATAATGCTAGATGCGGCATGTGGGGTCTTCCTCCACCCTAATAGCTGGTAAAGTCACTACATGGTCCTGACAGTGTATATGCGAAATAAAGCTCTATTACAAAAATAGGAACTATTTACAATACAATGGATCACTCGATAAATAAAAGCCATTTGTTTAGCGTACGTGGATCGGTTGGAGGTGTTGGACAGTTCATCTCGTCAGCCTGATTGGTACAGTCGTTCATTCCATTACAAACTCTATCACGGTCGATACAAATCGGCTCACATATTCCGCATGTTGTCCTGACGTCGCACACAAACTTTCCTTTGCAGCATCTGCAATAACAACTTGTTATGCTCCTATCAAACATCACAACATATTTCTAAGACATTTACAATAATCAAAATATATATATCTATGTAATATGTATTATTTTATCAAATGTGTCTGTTTATTCCACAGTATTTGTCGTTGTAGCATTGTACTGATATGCTCAATACAAGTTGAATCTGGATTCTACCTGGTTTGATATTAAGCAGGCAGCTATGAAAAGATATTTGCCGTAGATTGAGATTGCAATTTACTTATGTCCGAAATTAAAATTTTGAAATAATGGGAAAATCACGTCATTCTAAAATAGCCAACGATCACATATGAACAATAGTGACCACGGTCCATTATATACATCGTGATACATGTCATATTGAAGTCGTCGATACTTAGATAGAGGAATACTTCAAACTATAAAACTATAATCAGTGGTAATCGGACGATTATCCATTTTCATATTGTATCTGAGTTTACATACACGATATCACAGAGAGATATGCTGCTGTTTAACGTGAATGTTATCGCATATAGGAAATTTTGTTACTTGCTAAAATACACAGATTATATTTTGAAATCTGGAATTTATACTTCGTTAAACATAAATATTTTAACATATTTGTTTCATTAATTATCTTGAACACGATCCCGGATGTGTATGTGACTAAAAGCCCCATCACAAAAAAACAGTTTCGAGGTAAATGAACCAATAAAAAATAAAATATTCAAATTCTTACTTTACTTCGCTTTCAAATTTATCAGGGCTTCGTGGGCTTTTGGTCGATATGAGTTTCGGTAATTTCTAAATTGCAGTCCTCGTCCAGCATTTGCCAATGTGACCATCAGCACGAGTGCCAGGAAAATACGTAACTAAATCATGTAAGAGACACACCATTTGTATGTACTAAATGAATGTAGAAAAGTATTTTTACATATTTCATATGGAATTATATCCTTTTCACACATGTTGAAAGAAACAAGAAATATCTTGAAAAGAGATGGTAGGCGCAATTTGAAGGTAAAGATTTGTTGTGCAACATAAAAATATGCCGATATGTTACGATTGCTGGTCACTCCAGATCCAAAATGGATTTCGGTAAATTCAATGTTGTTCCTTTGAAGAGAAATTGCCTTGGTGGTTAAAGTAAGATTTGATTGGTTTACACAACGCTGATATGCAAATAGCAAAACCATGTGAGTACGGCTGCGCCGAAAAAGACATTTAACTACCGACTTCACAGTCATCAGAGAAGAACAAAAACTGTCCTGCCGCTTTAATAGATGGTTTACATGTTATAAGTAATAATCAATAAAAATACAAGAAAACACAATGAAACGCATGTTGGAATACAATATAATTAGAATAGAATGCAACTTCAAAGGTTTCGAGAACCACAAGTCCCTTTTAATTACAATGACAACGTATAACAGATGGTTACGTTGAATCAAATTTTGCCGAACAAAAGATTATGTCGTATAAAATCAACACAACGGCGTCTTACAAATTCTATTCATTGAACACGTACAGCATAAACATTAACATGTTATAATCAAAGCACTGAAAGCGTTGGAAGACAGTCGGCTTGATCATCTCTGAATGGGTGGCTAGACTAGTTTTTGTTATAACTTACTGTTGCTATTTCCAGGCTACATATATATTCTCAATAACTTATATATCAGAGATTTGTTGTTATAATTAACAGTGGTTATCTCAAAGCTACATAAATGCTCAATACCTTAAATATCAGAGAAGTTTTTGTTATAATTTCATACTTCATATGTAATCATACGCTACTGTGTATTAGGAGCGTCTCCAGAAAATATTCCCTATGTATCTCTCTCTCTCTTTTCTTGTCATCTAATATATTTGAAATAGTTTTTTTATTTGATTTGGTATTCTAAACATAAACCACAATGTTATTACACATATTCTTGCACATCTACAAAGCGTGTATCATGGTGCTTGTATTATCCACATTTCATTGCAACCCTTGAAAACTGAAGAAGTTGTTATCCACACAAACTGCATATGTTATATATTGGACAGACAAACCAATGACATGGTGATTCTAGTCTTCACCTTGATAAACATTGTTTGAGGGAGTATAAATACAAGGCATCAAGTACTACCAACACCATTATTTTGTAAAACTTATTTAATTCAACTTCTATCTATTTAGTAATGCTGTCTAGGAAGCAGTCATCAAGATTTAAAAGCGTAACTCTACAATTCATGCGTTGTATAAACATGCTCAGCAACTTAACTTGAACAACTTGGAAAAAGCATTTACGTGCAGAAGTTGAATGGTGACAATAGAAGTACATTGTATATGATTTACTGTTTGCTTACAGTGAATTAACCTGTATTTGTGACGTCAAAGTTAAACAGACATGAGATACCTGTGTATATTCTTAAAAAAGCTCTTTCAAAACAATGCAAATATGTATGTGTTGATAACAGTGATGTATAGTAGTCGGTGAAAACTGTATGTTCTTTGTCATTGACTTTAGCATCAGCGTGTTTGACCCAATTTTAAGGAAATTTGTTAATACATAGCGTAATCCTGGCGAGTATAAAATACCAGAATGAAAATGTTCCACCCTCTGAACTACCCCCTTTGCGCTTGGTTTCGACTTTGCTCAGTTCCTGTCGACGATATATACTTAACGCCATTAAAAACGCAACCATTTCACTTAGCCTTCATTTTGTTCAAAGTGTTATCGCGTGTTATTGTTGCAAGTGTGTAAATCATTCATAAAAAATATGACCGTAGTATTCATATTTCATAATTGATTTAGATTAGGAAATTATGTATGAGAATTATAATATCATAATTGTTTCTTTATAATCTCACCGTGTTAAAGCGGACATTTTTTAGTTGCGTTTATAATGGCGTGGAGTGTATATAAGCTTTGACAGTACACATACATGTATAGCTCATACATTTACAACTGTAAAGATTACCAAACCTACAAATACAACATAAAACAGGAGCTGACGTTTCTGATAATTCGCTAAGGCGTTTTTGCGGGGATACTGTATCTATGTTTAAACAAAACTAATAAGCAGCAATTCTATGTTCTATATTTTACCCCTGCTATTTGCAAATTGGCACAGATTGCACTATAGTATTATACAGAGTATCTGCGTATTACATGAGGCGTATGAATGATAAGAAAAGCCATGCGACAAATTGGAACGGGCTGGGACTAGCTGTCGACAACAGACAATATTATTGATTGCATCCAGTCAAAAACTCCCTCCCTAATTCCCACATCCCCCTCCTGTTCGCTTTTACACTCTCCTCCATATAAAACGTCAAAACAAAATCCACCATCCCGGAGAAATATTAGAAAAAACGTCACATTACTAGTCCTAACAATTTGATGTGAATATGACACATTGCAGATGCTTAATCTTGACCGCATAATGTTGTCTCATAGATTCAGTATATCACTTATATATCTGCATAACTTAAGTATTCTCATTTTGACTAACAATATATATGTGGTGGTATTTATACTATACAATCTTGCGTTGTATTGTAAGTTGCAGTATTGACCGGTTTAGCTACTGTTTCTTTCTTGACAATATCAAATGCAAGTTTATTTCTGTCCCTAATTCCTTGTGTAACTGCCCAACTTTCTACGATCATCAACAACGGAACCAAGAGCTTAAAACCTTGTGTCCATGCTGTTAAAGCAAAGCGTAAATCTTCTGCTATGCATTCATTTGGTCCGAAATCAAATCATACTTGTTGTTCAATCCCCATTTTTACCACAACAAAAGACCCTTTAAAGCCAAAGACTGGCCTTTTTAAGAATTCAAGTCCAAATCGGAAAAGACCATAGTCAACAACAACACGAACGCCATCTAACAACGTTGTTATCCAATGTTCAATACCGCATCCAGCATAAGTTATAACACCCTGACCGATGTTTGAATCGGGTTTAGTGACGAAGTCAACAATTCCGTATAACACACCTTCCGTCAACAGAGCCTCTTCATCTAGATGTACAATTCAGTCATCCTTTGACAGAATATTTGTGTTTGTAGACAAACAATAATACAAAGCTCTGCCTTGAACAAGGTCCTGTTCGCTGTCTGGTAGTCTGTGGGAACCACGACTTCTCGTACACAGTTCGATGTTTTGATATTTAGTGAAGTGTCCGTCACTATTTCAAATTTAAAATTATGCAGGCCTACTTTTCGACAAGTCTCGAGGTTTGTATCAGTGATGTCTGATACAAGCTGCGGGAAAAGTCCCCTAGTCACAACTCGGAAACATATGAAGGGGGTTTCTGCTGTCAGTTTGCGCTGTGAGAATTGCCTCTTGAACGGATTATAAGCAATCAGTCCTATGATATTTAACAGTGTTGACGGCACAGATATATATGCCGTGGTACTGAGGCACAAACATAGAAGCAATGTTATCACGTATCCATATTTGGCTACAGCATCATTTAATGATGGTCCATTGTCATCATACAGATGGTTACATGCAAGTACTGCCACTGTGATGTTCACACTTAAAACGATGAGCAAAATCACATAATGAATACGTTCACGAATAAATCGCCTTACACCGCGGAATTTAATATTTAAGTACCTCATGATGGAACAAACTCCTTATATCTGTGCCCAATGTTTTTCACTATTTTTTTAGATATCAGCAGATATCCATTTTTTTTTCTTAAAATAAAAAATTTCACATTAAATGCGTATTTTCCACTTAATATTTGTAAAATTTGTAAAAACTTGAGCACATAAAACTGTATGCTATTTTCACTGATAATCCGCTTTATCTATCGGACTTCCTGCTGAAAAACTGATTGCAAACAGTTTGTGTGTCCTGACTCACTGTTGCCTTGTACTAATACGTCAGATTTATAGTCCTTTGGCCTATGGGAAAATTTATTGCAAAAAAATATGGAACGCCGTAATTGACAAGCGGAGCGGTGTACAAAGTTTAAACTGTATAAGTGGATAATATCGCGTGTCGAATCGCCGAAATAACTGCGTTCATAATATCTACACATCGTAAATATTGCTATTAGATATCTGATGTACGTATTCTATACGTGTAAATCGAGTGAAAGTGAAAATATACGCTGCGGAAAATGTTTGCGACTTTGTGCATTCGCGAAATTCGCAAACTTTTCCCACTCGCAAACTTTACCACTTACTATACAGTCATTTGTAAGCACGAAACGATTGGACGCGACATCTCTCAGAATTTAACGATTTTGCTACATACTCGTACTAGTCCAATTTGGTGAAACATATACATTTGGAATAAACATGAGAAACCAATTAAACTATCATAGTTGCCGTGGATTCAAGATCTTGGAATTTCGGTTAGTTTTGGTCCTTACTTTATATCCTTTGAAATTTAAAACAATGGACACTGATACTTGCGATTTGCTACTCAGATTAGCGTTGAAAGCAAAAATACATATGAAATAACAGTGGAGACTGAACTGTTTGCCACAAGTTATATTATTTTGATGTAAGTCTAGTTGCGTTTTTAATGGCGTGGAGTATATATGCGGCGAAGTGCGCTGCATTTAGTTCACTACTCTTGAAGATGTTTTACTGATACAAATATTTGAATAAGACTACGGTATCAAAGAATGTAAAATTTGAAAAGGAGATAAACTGACTTATTTATAATACCCATTGTTCCTTAACCACTGTTGATCGAATGATTTTCTCATGATGTATTACCCTTTTATGTGCAAGTATATTATAGTGGGATATAGATGTTTATCAGCGCTTCGCCTACTACATGTATGACCATTATGTGAATTTTAACGATAACATGTTTAAACACATTTCGTTTGCATTAATTTCCACGAAGCATGTAAACTGTTTTACACTGGTGTTATCTGTTGAAATGAAGATAATCATGATAATTGAAATAATGATAACGATAATAATTCAATGTTTAAAGTTTCAAAGTTTATTGGCATATCGGCAAAGATAAATTGCCTGTGGCGAAGACAGTTATGGAATGAAAAGAAAACACAAAAAATAAAGTAAACAAAATGAATATGTAATTCACATAACATAACATGAATATATTAAATGAGCACAATACATATGTAGCATTTTAATATCATCAAAATTTAAGAGTTAAAGAAGCAGTCATTAATTGGAGGGTATTTTGTCTTATAGACATACATTCTTTAATAAATTTACATACATTAGAAATTTTCTTCATATTTGTGGAGTTTAACAGCTATTTGAATTTGTTCATAGTTGGAGGTATTTAGTACGTTTGTTTCTATAGCAATTGCAACACATAAGGCAATTGTATTCATTCTCAATAACATCAAAGTTACAACATTTTCAAAATCTATGTCTCGTTCAATACCATTAAATCGACCAATTTCAAGGTTGTGAAATGACAGTCTAAAACGAGCAAGTGTTTTAATAAAGTTTTCATTGCGTAATCTAGTAATATAGTCTTCACAGGTAAAATGTTCTTTAAAAATAACATATGTTAAAAGTTTTGGCATTGAATTGATCTTAACATGCCATTCTTGTATAAACTAGTCTCTAGTCCTACTCTTTAGGAGAGGAATGTAGTTAATATTTGTATCAAAAATATTTCTAAGAAAATTAAAACCAATATGAGCTATCACCGAGTTAATACAATATTTTATTGAATGTTCTTTGCAAATTACAGAAAGTGGAAAGCGACCTAACTCACCATAAAGAGCATAGTTAGGAGTTTGTTTTAAATAAATATTTCAAAATTCGGACATGAAGTTAATCAACATCTTTATAATTATATATTCCCCATATTTCAGCTCCATATAGCAAAGATTGGCACCACCATAGAATCAAATAATGACAGTTTAGTTTTGATGTCAAATATGATAATAATGATACTGATAATAATGTTCGATCAATTATCGATTATCGGTGACCAGTGATCAATAATCGGTGATCCCTAATCGGTTATCGATCATCGCTGATCATCAGTGATCGGTGGTCAAGGATAGGTGAACAATAGTTGAAAATCTGTAATGGATTTATAAATCGGTAATCAGTGGTATGTAATCGATGATTTATGATCGATGTCGGTAATCGATTATCGATGAAGATGATCAAATGTGATGATGATGATGATGACTTTAAAGGACACGACATAATTAGCTATATGCGGCATGACCATGCATTTTCGCCGCATATACAATAAAATTGTCTGGTTTGTCGATGTTTCCGGACTGGAGAGTGTCTGGTCTAGGGAGTTTCCACTGTAGTTTGCCTCGTCACGAACTACACGCGGCACGGTCTATATGTGGCACTACACGCGTGTTCAAGGTAGTATACAAAATTTTATCTCCGTTCTATTTCAGTAATATAAAAATAAAACAATCACATTGAAAATGCCAGAATTGCAGAATTTTCTGACATTTGCCGATAAATATTTATTTAAATATGTCCAGTGAATTGCTATATCCTCTTGTAAAGAATAGTCCATGACTCGCACAGGGAATACGAGTGGGAAAGGTCTATTTATAGTAAAAGAGGTCTTGAAAGCCATTGTCCTGCACTTAATCCATGGACGCTGATTTCTTTGCATTTTTGTAGTAGCTAAATATACAAAAAGTATCTGAAAAGCGCCATTATCATATATAGCTGTGTTTTACGTAGAACTCAAATAGTACCCGTTAATGGAAATTAAACGAATGTATGTTTTGTTTATATTAAGTAACGAAGTTTATATTAAGGTAATATTATGTAGGTATTTATAAACATACAAATGTGAAAAAAAGAATGAAATGACACCTTAATTATTCTGTAAATATTTATGTAAGCAAAGACACATTTGTACAAGCATGGTTCCGCTGTTCAGAAATATACCCATTGTCATCAGACGTTTCTTTTCGACCGTCGTTTTCAATAATGTTTCAATTTGTTCCCAGTCAGCCAACGATCGACCAATTTAAGGACACTGAACGTAAACCCAAAATCTTGATTGCTCGATATAATAGCTTATTCGTCATTCACAATTCATGCACTTGATTTTAAACTTGGCGATATGGACGGCTTTTATCAATAAATGTTCATCGAAAATACATACGTAATGAAAGATAAATACGTGTCAACCTTCCCTGCTAAAATAGTTGACATTTTCTGATTTCACGATGAAGTACGGAAGTGAATCGTGATAACACTACTTTTATACACATATACATTTACTGATTATAGATAAATAATCTCAAAATATCGGTCGGTCGGTGGGACGTAGGGACGTAGGGACGATGGAACGAAGGGTCGTTGGGACTTTGGGACGTAGGGACGGTGGAATGAAGGGACGGTGGGACGTAGGGTCGGTGGGACGTAGGGACGGTGGGACATGAGATGGTGGGACGGACGGATTAATTTGAACATAAAATGTACAATTTACGTTGCAACATGGACACGAACATTAATAAAAAAAATATGTATGAATTAATAAAGCCATATCGATCAATTATATATTAAGGATAACACAAAAATGTTTAATTAAAACCTGTTATTTCCATTGCGCTCCTTAATATATAGTAGTGTGTGGCATAGGAAGAATTAAGTTATCACAGTAAGTTTCACAAAGAATGACATTGAGTTAAACCCCTGTCACACATAGCCGCGTTGCCACTGCGATTGCACGGCGTTGTTAAATTTCCCAGAGCGCCGTGAGATCGCAGGAAAAAATTGTATTTTTCATGAAGATGGCGATGTCACGGCGTTCTCACGGCGACCTTGGCGTTTCTACGGAGCTCCATGGCGTTCTACCACGTTCCTACGGAGTTCTAGTTGGCGATTGTCTGTGCTCTCATGGCGCTCTCATGGCGCTCTCACGGCGCTTCCACTGCGTGCATCTAGTTGTCACGGCGCGCGCACTGCATGTGTACTTCGCTTTCACGGCGCTCACACTGCGCTGACGGCGTGTTGTTTTGCACTACCTATAAATCGAATTTCATGCTGGCATATCTGTCCCCAGAGGCAAGATGACGCATCGTCATAGCTAGTTTTAATCCTGGTTCGAGCGCTTTTCGATACCGTGTGTCTCTTTTGGTGATTCGAAGACGCAGCCTGCGATGAGCTCGTCGAACATGACGGGTGGCACTCGGAGGTAGTTGAAATAACTGGCAGGGTCCTCATATCGCAGCTCAGGCATGAGCCGATGATAGTGACCATGCTGCAACCGTCTGCCTTCGTCCAGCCATGGTCGAACCCAAAGCCTCCTACGCATTGGGGCCCTCCTCCGTCGTCGTCTCAGAATGAGATCCACAGCGTCTGCATCATCCTGGATCTGCTGTACCTGCATATAGGCAAGCAATAGCCCCGCTTGCTGTTGCACATCAGTCATGGTGAAATGAATGTTTATTTGCATATATCATTCCTTTATACTATTTTGTTGGGTTGGTTCATTGTCATGCAAACGCCGATTGACGCGGTAGAAGCACATTGGGAGCGCAATGATCGCCGTGGCGGCTCCGTACAATCGTTGTAAGAGCGCAGTAAGAAAAATAAAATTCTGTGGCGTTGTAGAAGACCTAACTGCGCTGCTACGGCGACCTCACGGCGATCCCAGAACGTCGAGCGACGGCGTTTGTTTTGAGCATGCTCAAAGTGCGCGCCGTCGCTCGGCGTTCTATGCGATCCCACCGCGTTCACTGCGTTGCCGCGGCGATGCTTGCGATTCCACTGCGCGCAGATCGGCGTTCTGGTTTTTTCTTGGACGCCGTGGGAACGCGGCCCTAGTGTGACAGCCCGTTTACATAAAATATAAATACATATATAAACGATGAACATCAAGTGATATTGGAGAGGAGAGATGAAGTGTGTCGGACTCTCGATCCAAAGGTTTAGGGAGTTAATCCTGCCATATATGAGAGTCATTGAGCAATGATGGTTTGTTGTAGATAAGATGTTTTCAAGATATCTCCCCGATTCAACATATTAATTATCTCCTGTAGGTGAAGGATATTGATATTTAACAACTTGACTATCATTTAAGTTGTATATTTGTGTCACAATGAAAATGAGTATTTCATATTTATCATACTCCTTATTACTTGCATGTCATTCTTTGCCAGTCATTTTTTTCAATTTGTATGAGTAATAAGACATTAAGAGATTGTATAATTGCTAAATAATAACTGCCAAAACTGTGTTTATTTAAGTTTGATTACTTAAATTTTCCATCTAATCATGATATGAAAGTTACTTAAGTAACCTTTGATACATATTTCCTTTAATACCAAATTTAGATAATTTAGTCCCTAGAATATTTCTATCAATAAAATCATAAGCCGTTCTAAAATCCATAAAAGCACAAAATGCTGATTGTTTCGATTTTGTCCGTGTTTCACTTATGTTTGTAAGGGAAGACACATGATCAATAGTACTACGACCTTTTCTAAAACCATTATATTCGTCCACATTACCATCATTGGCCTCCGTCCACTTAGATAAACGTTGATTTAATGTTAAGCAATAAATCTTATACATAGTACATGATAGTGAGATACCTCTGTATGACAATATGGGTCTAAACGATTCGGAGTACTAGATTTGGGAATAGGACAAATAATGATTTTACCCCAAACAGATGGTACTATTCCTTTCTTAAAACAAACATTATATAAGGTATTCAAAACAGATACATAACAATCATTCGTTAAAAGTTCCGTAATAATGTTATCTTTTGGCGGGTTAAGAGTTCACCTTTTTGGTGGTGTTTAATTTTGGCGCATATGCGATTTTCCGCGAAAATATTTATGTACATCCAATGATGGTTGATTTTGAAGAAATCATATTTTAAGTACATTTCATTTATTTATTCATTGTCTTTATGTAGAAACAACAAAATGACATAGCAACATGCTAAAAAGATGTATAAAAGCAGAAGTGACAGGCACATTAATCAATATATTTCTATCATTTGTAACCACAAGTCTCAGGATTTGCTCACACGGACTCCTAATATTCAATTTCATCAATTCACAGAACTGACTATAACCACAAATTGATATGATAACGTCCCATAGTTTTTGACGTTCATGGAAGTTTTTATGGCAGAAGCACATTAAATGTTCCGTTATCTTTTCAGTTTGCAAAGCACATTTACGACATATGTGTACATACTTTCTTGACGGTTTCAGAATGACGCTGCACCATGATGTCAGTGTGTGCGAATTCCTTGCCACATGCCAGATCCCAGAGCACTGGTTGAGTACAATTACACTTAGCTGTAACCAATCTCGATCCCCGCGTGTTAGGGCACGCACATTGTTGAGTGTCGTAGACTCATTGACATTATTCCGCATTAAGTATTTCCAAACTAATTTAGCTGGAAACCCGTCATCCGTTAGATAGGTATACAAAGCAGATTGCATAGAATTCTTTTTCTGCAGTCTATATGCATCTGGGATATATATCCAGCTTCTTGATTGTCACAGTTTATATCAAAGTACTGAAAGTACAGACAGCCGGGCTAACTTGATTGATTGAAGATGTAATTAGGACGAGATTTTTAATGCATATTGCACTGATAATGTAGCTGGATTGGTTACGTGTAGTACTATTTTGAAAATACATTAAGTGTTCAACAAAAAAATCAATCGGTCCAGTGTAAACAGGCAAAGTATTTTAAATAATGTAATATAATCAAGTCCCTCCATAGATAACAAGACAAACAGAAAGTTGAACTAGAGGCCAATGAGACTTAACATTTATTCTGGATTTTAAATGTTCACAAAGGCTGGATGTTTTAGCAATCATAGGCGTTGAGCACATTCTTGGCCAATCAGAGACTGATAAGGTACTACATAGTTTATCAGAGTATGTCAGGTAGAATATCTCATCCTGTTGGTAGATGTACTGTGCATGTTGTTATTGTGTGTTAACGTTTTACAACAAGCGGCCTAGATAGACAGAAGATGAGGTTCGAGCACTTGTAAAATTGAGTAGCAACCACCACATTTCGTGCCTGTACAAAGTCAGGCGATCTGGACCGTGCGTTGTTCTTTGTTGTTTCTTATTTTCCTTTAGCCAATAGTGGTACTTGTATTAATTAAAGTACAAACAAATGCCATGGACAAGGATGTTACAGGTAGTTCAGTTTTGACATACTGATGCAGCTATGACTCAAGTACCAATCAATGTACAGAACCAGGTATAAACATGCATCTAACTGAAGTTTTTAGGAAGTTTGAGTCCCAGTGATATTTGCTATGAACTGATCAGAACATTGTTATGTTAATATGACTAAATGAGCAGATATAATAATAAAAAATTGAACGTTTATAATTTTTATTTAAGTATTGCCGGATATCAGTTAGAATTTTTTCTCTGAAACAGTCGTAAAGCAACAATAAAAAACACATCTTTTTGTTTCCGCGATTCCCTCTGCCGTTCGCCAATATCATCAAATGCGGAAAAAACCGGATTAGGCAACAGTTTTTCAATTTTGGCGACAAAAATATTTCAAAAGAATACAAATTTGTAAGCAATTGCATAATTGTTCATGTTCTTTATCAAAATTGGTGCGTAGTTTGATTATACAATAGAAATCATGGTTTCAAACTAAAACTAGAAATGTGTCCACAGGACACGGAGATGCCCCCACTTGCAGCCGTTACAAAAGAAAATGCTATTATTCTGCTCATAGTTTTTAAATGGGTATCAACAATATCAAATGAACAACTGTACTGATTATGGTGATAAGTCAAGGGCCATACATTTGCACTCACTTGGCGTAATCATACATGAAACCCAAGGTGCACAACTATAAATGCTTATGAACATTCTTGTAAAGTTGTATGACTCAGGATCCTATTCTTTTGAAGATACATGCCACACAAGCGTGCTATACATGAAACCCCAGGTGCACCACTACACATGCTGGTGAACATTCCTGTTCAGTTTTATGAGTGCAGCTGATATACTTTTTGAGATATGCACGACACTAGATTGCATACTCTGTAGGCTGTATTTTAACTAAGTCAAGGGCCATAACTTAGCACTTACTGGGCACAGCCAAACATGAAATCCCAGGTGCACAACTACACAAGCTAGTGAACATTCCTGTAAGGATTTATTCTTTTGGAGAAGTGACACAAGATTTGTGACGGACGGAAGGACAGACAGACGGATGAACAAGGGAAAATCTATATCCCCCCACCCTTGAAGTGGGGGCATAAAAATAAACACTTTTAAATACCGGAAAATGAATGAATACCGAATGATATCAGAAATGATAGTGACTAGTTTTTTGCACAACTTTGATTGCAGTGTCAGTTGTTCTAAATAGATAAAAATTGTTAGTGCAGGCGACACGTATTGAAGGTTTACACAAGGCAACACTATGAATCTCTGAATCTTCCTCTTGTATATATGGGAACATCTGCTTCACCTTTCCTACAAGTATCTGTAGTGAAGAAAGAGATCTCATCGTTTTCCCGACAAACACTTTCCACCTCATAAATTACTTCTTCTACCGGAGATTCTGTTTTCTGTTAACAATATACCTATACTATTGTATATAGTATAGGTATATTGTTAGGGTATTAATGAAACATATCCAATAAATGTCTGAGCAATTTTTGCTGTATTTAGGTGTTGAACCTTTCGCCTAGAGTTAAAGCTCTTTCTCACGAAAATACATGAAAATACATAAGAAGTGAATCGTTGCTAAACCGCCATTATGCAATAATATACATCAGAGTTACGTCAGACCCCCTGCACTTTAGTCAAAGCTTTTATTCAACATCATCAATGCTTCCACCTTGACTCCTTTGATTTTGATCTCACTGCCCCATATCAACCCTTCGACAGTTTGTCATTCTTTAATTGTGTATTTCTTCACTTTTCTGCTTCAACAATGGATTAAGTGACGAGTTTATTATAACCATTACATATTGATTTCTCTATGTAAAATATAAGGGTATTCCGGTTAGCCATGTGACTCCTTTGAAAGCATTAGCCAATAACACGTCTATATACTTAAAGCCATTAAAAACACAACCGAAAAGTGTCTCTTTCAAAACATGACATAAAGAAGAAATAATTCGGCATTAATTCAATAACATAATTTCCTAAACTTATTCAATCATGAAATATGAATTATTGGTCCATATTTTCAATACTTTTTGAACAATTTTTTAAATATTGGTAACAGTTGGTAGCTTTTAACACCATGTACAAAATGAAGCCTAATTAAAACAGTTGCGTTTTTAATGGTGTTAAGTATATTTCAAAAGAATCAATTGACAGCTGCTAAGATTATCAAACTAAAACTGTCTGAATGGACAAAAAAACGTTATGCCTTTTTTGACGAAAATGCGTCAGGATTGCAAGAATTTGAACATGCTATTTAATTTTTTTATAGCACTATTTCAACGTATTTCCTATAATTGCAATAATTAACCTCACAATTTGTCTGCTGTTCAAGACACAACAAAAATACACGTAATCTGATTATACAGTAGGAGAACCATGTGCCATACCGTGATTAAGGTCTTGGATGTTGTTGATAGGGAAACTTCATTTCTGTATGTGTTTGTAACACTGTCTATTAGATGAGTCTCCAGGTTGAATGTTTTCATTCACACACTTGCGCCTTAATGCCACCTTACATTTTTTTGTTGCTACTTCAACAAAATTATATTTTCTATATTGTGACATTCTCTGTACCTCACATACAGCTTTTTCCTGCAATAAAAGGTAAATTAATAAAATACTGCCACAAACTTTCCAATAGATAATAATGAATTTTGCCTTTCATCTCAAATAGTACTTTAAAACAGGCATTCGATTTGTTGATCGTGTATCACGTACATCATGTAGTTTTAGAGACGGGATACAGCAGGGCTGAATAAACTATTATTTTCTTTGGTCCTTTTGGTAATATTTTCCCTAAATATACAGTTCTCCCGGTTGTTTTTTAATTTTATTTTTCTATTTTCAGTATATTGATAAATTTTCCTATCATTATTTGCTTCACCTCTCAAGTTAACTTATTAAACAATCACAATATTGACAAGTCATCTTTATCAGAAAGATATTGATAAAGACTCTATATTGATAAAGACTCTAATCAGGACATTTATTTTTACACCAGTCAGTAGTACTGTTCAACACAATATTAAAACTATTTACATTACTCAATTTGGACGCACTACTGTCTTTTTACTTTATTTGTAACATATAGCATCAAACTTGTTGGGGGTACCCTGCAACTTATTAAGTGTTCACTTGAAGCAGTTCATTGTGGGTGCATTAACTACTTCTTCTGGTAAATTCTGGTATCTGAAGACATCAATTTGAAGTTGTCATGAGACAAATTTCTAAGTTTAGATTCTCCATATATCTTCAGTGTTTTCCCTTGACTTTTAAAAGTCCAAAAATTGTGGGTCATACAGGAATACGCTAAATCGAATCGACGCTTATGTACTTAATCTATGACACATTCGGTCTTCATGTAATTTTAAAAGTGAAACTGAAAGTACATTTTCGGAAAATCGTGGTAAGGTAAAAACAACTGGAGATGATTTCAATCTCTGATATGTGTGATCAATCGATTATCATGCTTAGATGGAGGATAATTGTTTGATTCAGTGAAAAACGGAGACGTATACTTAACAACTTTTCTAACTCCACACTTTTGCGGGTTAAATATCCTTTTTATTACACAACTAAGTTTTGTCAAATTTCGTCCGTTACCATCATACCCGTTTGTCTACGAATTGCACTACATAACCCGAAAGGAAACAACATGGTTTACTAGATCCGAGATACACGTGCATTTCATGAGTTTTGCGTATGTATGTATAAATACCCATGTATATCCACCAAAGTAGTCACACATTGAATTTATAGACCTTTATTTTATAAGACTATTCGTCTAATAACATTGGACGAGCGCGTGAGCGCAGTGGGAATGGTGCAGAGCGGAATTTCAAACAGACGGGTACGTGTCAAACATTTGTTAATAATGTATACAAGTGATTTACAAACTTTAAAATGAGTTTATTTCAAATTATTTGTCGGATATTTGCCACGTGTGACTATGACTGCCTTATTTTTCGAGTTGCGAGATTTTACGGCCGAGATGTGAAGACAATAGTTAACTTCATGACCAAGTTTGCACGTACCGGTGGGATTGCAGATGAGCCGAGACGTGCCCGTAGACGAGTCACAACTCGGCGTCAGGATAATTTGCTTGAACGACGCCACTTGGCCCAGCGGTTTAGACCAGCAACGATTAGGGCACGACAAACAACCGGGATTCACAATCGTCCAATATCTTCGCAAACTGCGCGTTGACGTTTACGGGCAAGGAGGCCATTCAAAGGCATCGTGTTACGTGAACGTCACCGTAACGAAAGGCTTGTATGGGCCAGACGTCACCTCCGCTATACTAGAGCAGATTGGGCTCTTTAGCGATGAAAGCAGATGTTCGCTTCAAGGAAATGATGGACGTGCGAGGTGCTACCGCCAGGGCTGAGAACGCTTTCCGGCAACCAACGTCATTGAACGCGACCAATTCCGCGGTGGATCAGTCATGATCTGGGCAGCAGTCGCCCGTCACACGAAATCAATCGCAGCTGTTGTCCGTGATCGAGTAAATGCACGGCGGTACCAAGATGAGATTCTTGCACCAGTAGCAATACCCCATATCCAGGAGAACAAGGGCATGCAGTTCATGCATGACGGCACAACAAGTCACACAGCCACCACCAGCAGGCAGTTTCTGGATAGTAATCGCGTTCGAGTCCTACCTTGGTGCTCAAAGTCACCAGACTGGAACCCTAAAGAGCACGTCTAGGATGACTTAGGGCAGAGACGTAGAAGCCTTCGACGCCAGCCTGTGACTCTACGGGAGTAATAATACGCAAATACGGACCTGGGATGCCATACCACTGAGACCTTCGTCAGTAATTACATTGGTTCAATGCACGCTATGTGTGTTGCCTTCGACAGGGCACAGGGTGCACATGATACTTGGACGTCTTTGCTGTACGCAATTTCAAGTCGCGAAAACAGGGTCGAATTCGTTCCGATATTAATAAACAAAGTGTAAGTAATGTTCGAATGATCTTAAATAAAGGCAAGATTGGAGTTGAATCTGACCATTTCTGTCTGAATCTCGTGTTTATCTTCTATCTTGGTGGATCTCCAACATTGCTGCTTACTGTTAAATTGTGTTTACAACTCGATTTACCCACCCGGAGAAAACGGCGCGCTACATTACTACGCTTGTTTATGTTTTTCAAATAATCGGGAAATCGTTTAACGCTCGTTTATTAATTTTAGCTACCAGTCGCCGTATTGTCGTTTGTTTCTTTATTTGTGCTTTTGGGTTTACCAAGTTTTCAACAATATTCATATTTATAGCCCTATAAACGAAGTTTTTGGGGGTATATATACGACAGACCGGTGGTGACATTTTGAATTCAATATTTCCCATTCATAATTTCACGATTTCAACTTCACGAATTCACGATATCAACTTCACGATTTCATCTTATTAAACGAATTCACTATGTCTTGTTTTCACGATTTTAAATTCACGATTTCAACTTCACGAATCGACTTCATATAAATCGTGAAATTATGAAGGTGAAATTGTGAAGGTGAAATCGTGAAATATTGAAAAGAAGAAATCGTGAATTCGTAAAATTTGAAGACACTTGGGCCACAAATATTGGCTGAACGATTCGACTTTGACGTGTGACAAAGTAAAATGATTTGACCTTAATAACATCGTGACCTTGACCTTAGATCTAGTGTTCTTAAAACAACACATATACTTTACTTGTAAATCTAGTCATCATGCGAATTATGAAAACTCTGTGACAAAACAACTCTACGTTTTGAGTGTCACCTTTGACATAGACACAAATGAATGGAGTATTATACGAAAGACCGGTGGGGACATTTCCAGTTCAATATTTCACGATTTCAACTTCACGAATTCACGATTTTACGAATTTAACTCCACGAATTCATGACTTCAACATCAAGATTTCATGATTTCTTGAAGTTGAAATCGTGAAATCTTGAAATATTATTGAACTTGAAATGTCACCACCGGTCTTTCGTAGTATTGCCATGCAATATAAAGTCCCCTACCAGCTAATATAATCATCTGAAAGTTTACTATCTGGGTTCAGATGTCAATGTCGGGTACCATGGTCTCATAGGTGTTGAATGTTGTCGCAATGAGGTTAAAATTTGATCCAAGTTTCATAGAACTTCTTTTAGTGGTAGGACAAATGGAATGGAAACGAAACTTCAATGCTCAAACCCAGTAAACATTGACGTTGGGTGGACGTTGTGCCAATTAAGGACCCCAACATTAAAATAACGTTGGATTATAGTTGGATTTGAAAGTGTTTTAGACGTCATATCTCAACGTCGGGATACGACCATAATCAAATCAAAATATATTTTATCTCCAACGCGAGTCTAATACAATTCAAACCAAAATGACAATTTTATGATATTTCAACGTTGAAAAAACAGTTCGGTTTGATTTATAATCAAATTCCAATATCTTAAATTATCAAGTAACTTTAGTTTTATATTTACATGCTACTTGGACAGAAATTAGTGTTAATACATTTTAAATGTAATGCATTTAAACATTATCGTACGAGTTAAGAGAATGTTGACATATATTGTATATGTATTTCACGGGACGTAATAAAACAATATGAACACGTTTACGTCGTGTCTAAGCCAAATAACGTTGATATAACGTCGAACCTCTATTTCTAGCACACCGGATAGGCATTTCCGGTAAATTCAGCCGTGCTAGATGAGTCACGCGCTGGGACGCGATACTTTTTATTTATTTTATTATACACTTTATGTAAACATAATTATGATATTTCAATAGATGATTTCCATAAACATTAACTTTACAAAACATATAGCTTCAAAACAAAAAAAATAACCCTTAAAAGACGTTATATTGAAGGAACTTCTTGACGAGTGTAAAAACCTTGGCTAAGTTGTCCATAAGTTATCTTTTGGCTAAATTGCACATTTAAATAATTTTTTTGATTAATAGTAATTATTGGCTAATCATTTTGGTTAACTTTTACCAAACCAAAGAATTAACCAGTTTTATACAATTGGCTGCTGTCCTTAAATGGTGACCTTGACCTAATGCGCCTGGAACATTGGTTCTGCATTTCTGCAAAGGGTTTAGGACTTGTTGGGGGCAGACACACAATCTTGTTACCTTAAACGGTGACCATGACCTTCAGTCGGCGAGGCTGAAAAATGAGATCTGCGTGTTGCCTGGATGAGGTGAACATTTACCCAATAGTGAACTAAATCCGGTTATCATCTTAGAAGTTATGAGTCAACACAAACGGCACCATCACTACACGTTACATAAAGAAAATGTCCAAAAGTGCATTGTGACCCTGCCGTTGAGCCATGGTACTGGGTCTTGCACACCACACATTGTCTTGATGTGGTTAACTCTTGTGGTAATGTTTTTTAAATCGGTCCATGCATCATGAAGTAATTGACCGGACATGAACTGCGACGGACAGACGGACGAAATCGAGCAATCCTATAGTCACAAAAGCAAAAATGATCGTATATTCATTGAGAACAATCATGATTGCGTCAAACAGATATCAATATGTTTAATGTTAAAGGATTACATGTTTATGACCCCCATGTGACCTTGACATTTGACCAAGTGACCCCTTAAAGCAACATGGAACTTCTACTACACATATGAAGTATCAGTGTCGAAAGGTTATCAAAATATTGAGTGCTAAAGAATTTGAAATGTTTACCCCTTTTGACCTTGACCTTTGGTCCAATGACCCAAGAATGTACCTGAGTCATTTACTCAATATGTCCTAGCATCCTGTAAAATATGAGGGCTAGCAAAATGATGAACATAGCAAAAACAATATGACCCCTGATCGATCTAAGTGGCATAGACTGTTTTTTGGAATGTGTGACGTATTCGTATGAACAATATTTTTACAGATGTTTTTCTTTTTTTTTGACATGTGACGTAACGTTTTTGCTTTGAGGGGGTGACATATTCGTATGTGTGAAAATTACGGTTCATCAATGCTTTGTTTCGAGCAATTGTTCCACATCTCACGTATAGCGCTTTAGGGATTATGCTGAAATAGGCATCCTGAATACTTTGTCACAGTTTATACCAAGGTAACAGTACTTTTCACTTTCAACTATCTCTTCCTAACATAAAACACCGTTGAACATTCGTTGAAAATCACCACTACATGGCATTATAAAAGTGCTTAAATAGAAATCGAAATTAAAACCATATCATAACTGCTATATAAACAAAGTCTATGGCCACCTGGTTCGAGTACCTTAACTAGTCCATTAATATAGACTTGATACTCTGTTCGACGTTTGTATGTTCTCTATTGTCTTTGTATATTATATGCTTGCACAAAGATGAGACTTTACTTAATTAATTTGTTTGTTTCATCGGGTTTAACGCCGTTTCTCAACGATATTTCAGTTATATACGGCGACCGGTTCACCTAACCAGTTTTTCCTGGACTGAATTCTTACCAGTACTAACTTACCCTTCCACAAGGAGCCGGCAACTTCTCCACATGTGGAGGAAAATCGACATTTTTTTTCAAATTTTCATGGAAGGGTATGACCTGCCGCGACCGGGAATCGAACCCGGATCGCCGGGTTACAAGTCCAGCGCACTAACCACTGGACCACGGTCGCGGCTAATTAATACTACGTGTCATCTGCTGGGAAAACATTAAAATCCGAAGAGGCCCATCCACCAAGTTTGGACAATCTATTACACCTAATGACAATACTGAATTATCGATGTTCTGATCACTTTAAATAAGAGATATTTGTAACACTTCTGTGAATTTGATAATTTTAAATCCCTGATGAATGCAATTCTAGTTATTTCCCTTGAACGTCGATAAATTTTTGTCGATAAACACGAACATCGTTTCAAGTGTTTCAAGTATTTTCTCTTGTAAGTAAATATTGATAAAATACGCCGGTACCTTCGCACATGAGTTATCAGTTAATACCCTGTCACTGTTACAAGATGGCCACGGTGACCCTGAATCACTCATCTGAGCGTCTAAAAAACTATTATTTCATAGGGTGCAGCATTTTGTCAAAGTAAAGATTCTCACAAAGCATTTTTCAGCATGTTATGAGTAATCACTATAATAACAATGCTTCCATATTGGGAAAGTGCCCCTGGCAGACAGCACATTTTAATAAATCACACAATTTGAACAATCTTGGTAGAGGGTCACCAAATAATAATTATTTAACAATTGGGTTAGTGTTATTTACTAGAAGATTGTTGACGTTTCCATCAGATATGTATGGGAAAGAGGTTCCACCCCTGTCAGAAATATTTTCTATGATCCAAATAATTAGAACAATCTTGTTAGAGGGTGATCGCAATAGCTGCTCACATTGAGCAGTACATACTTAAACACCTTTTAGTTTGACATAACCCTACTTACCCAGGGGCGGAACTTAGCTGAAAATTGATATGGAGAAAAATAGTTTTAGGGATCCGGCGTCATTGTCACCAGGATCAAAAATTGTAGCTTGATCTTCAGAGCTGCGTTTTTAGGTATATTTCGTTCCGGTAAATATGCTTACACTAACATAAAAAACGTACATTAAATATGCAGTTTTTGGCCATTTTTTTTTCGATTTTTCGAACTAAAGACGTAGGCCGCATCCTACACGGCCTATAGGAATATACGCCTGTGTTACGTATCAAAATGGCCTACTAAAAATGTTTGAGGGGGGCCTTCGTGGGAATGTTTAGCAGCATATTTATAGTCAAGACTAGTATGACCTTAAAATCAATAAAACCAAAATTACCAATCCACCTAAATTTCGCCAGAAAAGGATTATCAAACAAACACTATTTAAGGATGGTCTCAGGTGAGCGAAATAACAATACTATTCTGGCTGCCGTCCACAAAGAAATTCTCTTTCATTTTTTACGAATCACAAGTTTCACTTGACTTTAAATAACTAAATCATTCAGGCTATCGTGGGTAAACAATCTAATTTGTCCTTAATTCATATATTTGATACAGTAATACCTCACTTAAAGACCACCACAGTAATAAGATCACCTTAACATTAAGAACACACTTTTTAAGCCCATTTTTACTGTTTTGCTCTTTATTCAACCTCAATATTAAGGACACTTCAATTAGAAGACCAGTTTTCAAGGGTCCCTATGGAGGTCTTATTATTAAGGGTTTACTGTATATAGTAAACGTGGCTCCGCCACCTTGTGGTCATGGTTTTGACAAATCAAAATTAGTTAAACGATCTTTGCAGAGGATCTCCTACGCAACATTATTTTGTATGAGATTATATCGAAATTGTGCCAAATGGGTTTGGCAATGAGATGTTTTCAGTAAAGGACAATTGAATCCGGTCACGAGAGGCCATTTGTTTGTTTGTTTCATCGGGTTTAACGCCGTTTCTCAACGACATGTCAGTTATATACGGCGGCCGGTTCACCTAACCAGTTTTCCTGGACTGAAATCTAACCAGTACTAACTTACCCTTCCACAAGGAGCCGGCAACTTCTCCACATGAGGAGAAAAATCGACATTTTTGTCAAATTTTCATGGAAGGGTATGACCTGCCGCGACCGGGAATCGAACCCGAATGGCCGGGTTACAAGTCCAGCGCACTAACCACTGGACCACGGCACGAGAGGCCATTATTTCGCTGAATCCATATAAATTTAACAGTCTTGGTACATGGCCATCCGAGAAACATTTGCGTGAAATGATATCCAATTTGGAATAGTATGTACCATATATAATAGTAAGCATTTTGCTCACAACGTAAAATGGAATTCTTTGAATAACTTTTAGAGGGGACCACATAAGGATCGTGTAACCTTTGGCAAAGTTCGGTTAAGAAAGAGGTATTTATCACATAACTTGCACTCCAGGAGTGGCATATAGCAGTGACATAAATATCATATGTGACTAGTTACATAAATAGCCGAATCACAGCACTATTTATAGTCTATTTAAAGATTGAAAACAATCTATTTATGGTGTTATATGATAAATAGAATCTTACATTGATTTCGTGCTTATTTGATATTGTTTTTATGAAACTCGTCGACTGAAACGAATATGACGCGAGGCTCTGTCGACTCGTTTCATAATAACAATATCAAATAAGCACTCATGTAAGATCCTCTATTTAAGCAAATTATTGACAATGGACACAGATCAACGGTTCACATTGATAACTACGTGTTCGAAAAGTATCTTTCTGCAAGGCACTTACGTCGGCTATCCTAGCTTGGACCGATTGTTTTCACAAAATGTCATATTGGTCAATAATGAATTTGGAAATATATTAGAAAGAGTAGTAATAGAACTTAAAACACATTCATAAACTTTTATTGAACTAATAATCAGCTAATTATACACAGCAAATGTTCAAATAATTACAATCTTCGGGTTGTTTTGTTAACATACATCACGAAATCTTTCACCAGTAACACATTTGTCAGTATCAGTTAGGAGTCTGCTTTGCAGTCGTCAGATAGATGTAATGTTTTCGTTCACATACGGTATTTTTTCTAATAAGCTTAATTGTTCACCTTTTTATGTACTTGAGGGTATAATATAATCACTGTTGAAGAACTCTCCGCATTGATTCTTAGTTCTTGACATCAGTATTTAGAGCGCCGTTGTACGATTTCCAACCTCTTCTTCCACCACGTACTGACAGTAAGTATTATTTGCCCCATATGGCAATATGATAACGAAGTGCCCATATGGAGTAAATATTGTTTCCTGCTTGCAAATAGTGACATCCATTTTGGGTTTCCTTGAATTGATGTCACTTAAAGAGGAGGTTGTAAATCAAATAGCAGCGCTCATACACTTAGTCAAACCCTGACTTTTTTGTTCTACAATCACAGCAAACACCAGTTATTATAATTCTATCAATGCCCCTCACTATGGCGTTGTGACGTTGTTGGTTCTCGCTTTCTGTTTTCCTCCTACATTTACTACAATATGTTAGCTTTACGGAACCCGTTTGTTCTTTCTCCTGAAAATCAATTATAAGTTCTATCAAAACAACACATAAATAGATATTGAAGTCCCAATACTAGAATACTGTCGCGATTTTCCGAAAATGTATACTTAGCACATTTTAAAAAACCCACATCCATTACCAACCACACTTCTTTAAATTCCATTTTGTTACTTTTGAAACTCATTTTGTATGGAAATACTAGTCGCAAAATTTAGCATACCTGCTGCGTATACACATGCAATAATATCGTGTCAAGTTCTTTTCTTGTATCATAAAAGTCATTTAATGACAATTTAGAAACCCCACACACTGCGTTATTAAATGTGCTGAGTATATTAATTGTACATTACCAATTTAACTGTTATATATGCGGTCGATGGCCATAAATGGCTTTTACACAAAACAGTTTTAAAACTACTCCAAGGACAATCTGATACGTCTATATCGTGGGATTTTTCGGCGTAGCTGTATAATATTAATTTTGACATACATTTTAGACCAATAAAATATTGTATATATGCGCGTTGTTTAAATATGCAACAACTAAGACGATTTGATTGGTTCATATTTTAAGCGCAGAGGCACCAAACGGGGTGTTTCGAGAAAAAAGTTCACTTTCCCGTAGCGTATCCCTCTGGCGAGATCAGAGTTTCGAAATAGGGCAATTCTTTAGACATTGTTCTATCTACGCCGCTCATCTTTTTAAAAGATAATTTTTTACCATTAAAACATAAATTATCAAACTACTAGCATATTTTGAAGTTTGATGTGTGTTGATGTAGTTTGCCGTTATTACAACAGTATTTCCATTGAATATGCAGGTCAGTTGATCCAAATCAGCTTCTCTGAGTTATCAACCTAACGCCTTAGCCAAGATATAATGACAATTTCCTTTTGCCTGTTGTTACCATGCTATTTTCAGTACTTGTTCAATATTCAAAAAAAAATGTCCTCGGTAATAAATGTATGTTTTATCTATGTCATTCAATAAACAATTTATTTTTCTTTCTGTAGAAGGTTATTTCATATAAATCGCTTTACAACTGACCGAGTACTAGTTAAATCACTGAACCCACTGCTTTGTTACCAAACTCTACCTTTTTCTGTAAAGGCTTACAAAATGTCCAAAATGATTTTAGTATAATGTTTTCTGTGTACCTATGGTTCTAAATAGTGAGTTCCACAACTCAAAAAGACATGTATATCAGACTTGTTGTATTAGTACCTACTTTATCAAAAGTATGACACACCGAAGCATGTAACCAAACTTTTGTCCCATCCGTGCACGCATGTATTTTCCTACAAGGAACATACAAGGAACATACAAGGAACATACATGGCATATAACAAATAAGTGAGATTGTGTATTTCCCTTTGGAGAGTAAAAATAATAACATGCTGTATTAAATGCCGATTGTACTTTGTAAGAATGCAACTAAATATGTCAATGTCCCATCCGTAGACACCATGTCCCATCCGTAGACACACACAAATGCACAATATTACCATGAAAAAAGTGCAAGCAAGCAAGTAGCATCCATTCAAATGTTGACTGTAGATAACTAAAACAACTCATTACTGTACTATAGCCAGTTTTGCAGTTCGATATGTTACCAAAAATCTTGAAATGCATGGCTAAAATTTTTTTTTTCATTGTATGTAAGTTTGGGATTCCAAATATGTGGCCAAAATACAGACTATGTTATATTGTTTCAGCACAATATAAAAAGGCCTATAATGAATGAATTTATGCTTAAGAATATTTAGTACAGTAAGAATAGTAAATGTCTACGGATAGGACATTTAAATCATTATATACATAACAAATGCCCATTTATGATTTCAGATGTGATCAAAATTAACAATAACAAAAATGGACTCGGCACAAATGACAAACAGTGTTATGTTTTCTATGGTGGCATCTTTCTACATGCAAATAGCCAGATAATAATCATGAAATAACAGTTAACGACTATTTTGATTGAATATACTGTTAAATGGTAACAACAAGCAAACGGTCCTACCCTGCCCATTTCTGCATACAGTTACTACATAAAAGTTTTCGCGAAAAACAAATCTTTCGTGAAAAGTAAAATAGTTTTCACTGAAACGTTTTGTTTTTGCATATAAACAAGTTTTGCGAAAAGGTTTACTTTCAGGGAAATAAAATATTTCGTGAAAGTGATTCAACACGTTTTTATATGCGACAAATTTCATTATGAAGAGCAAATCCGATAATAATGTAAACATAATTATTTTCATGAAAACAGCAATTTTGTCATGAAAAATTAGTTTTCACGAAAACAGGATTTTTTTCGCTAAAAATATCTCAGTTGTTAATTCATTGTAGTTGCAGTAATGGGCACTAGCATGATTTTTTGCTTCTAAATGAAATTATTTGTAGCGGAAAATAAAATACTATATGCAATTTTATTTTCATGACAGGGTCTCTTCTTTTCAAGATAATTTTGGTATTAAGTGAGATATTTATTTGGTTATGTTATGCAGAATATGCCACAATAGTTTTCAGTCAACTTTTTTATATCTGTTAATTAAGCGGTTAATCTGATAAATATCTAGTTAACTAGATCATTAGACTTATCTTAAATAAAGTGTCTGTTCTGAAAACCTATGGGGTAAAGTGGTTAAGTGGTAGCACTATCAGACACTTTTCTTTGTTAAGATATTTATTTGGTATGACAATTTATCACGATACTTATCTAGTTAACCACATACTTATCATGATACTTATGCAATTAACTAGTTTCTTTAACATGATTACCACATAACCTTTTATTTTATTATGTTGTTAACTGGTGGCAGAAGTATGTACCATGATAAACAAACTAAATATTTAGCTAAATTCTCATTACAGTATCACCCTACTTTTATGGAAAGTATGTAATTTAGCTTTCTGAACACTTTTATTTTTGACTCTGTGTGACACACCTTTTTGCATTATATATTGGCCAAGGCGTAATACAAATTTAATACAGATTTTCAGTTCTAATCGGTAAACATGTATCATTTTAGGTATACACCCCATTGACTAATTTTCACCGACTGTTCAATGCTATTGACCCTACATATAATAAATGTCCACATACCATGACATATAATTAGTAAAAGACATACCATGACATATAATTAGTAAAAGACATACCATGACATATAATTAGTAAAAGACATACCTGAGGCATACTGTCTGTGTCTCTACTTCTAATTTATTTTGATAAAGCCGTGATCAGGAAGAAACTCATATGGATATAATAAATCCTCGTAAAGGCCTACGTTATATATACAACGCAATTTCCAGATAAGATAATCATTATCAGAAAATGATGTTATTAAGTAAACATTGTTATTGCGTATGTTACTGAATATAGTACTTTGCACTGTACATTAACGAAAATGAACAACGTGAGGTCAATATTTATGATGACGTGTTCAATTAAGAATTTCAAACAGTCGTTACAAACTATTTTAGAGCTATAGATCTATACATTTTCTAGAAATCTCGAATATTTCCATTGAATATGCAGGTCAGTTGATCCAGTATTCACATTTTGTTTCGCAAGAAACTAACAACTAGCCCACATACAGTAAATCCTCAATGATTAGACCACCTTTGGGAACCTTGAAAACTGATATTATATTGAGGTGGTCTTAATATTGAGATTGAATAAAGAGCAAATCGGTCAAAATGGACTTAAAACTTGCGTTCTTAATTTTGAGGTGGTCTTATTATTGCGGAGGTCTTTAAGGGAGGTTGTACTGTTAATAAGAGGCGTAGGACTAAAGATTAGTTAGGTAATATCTTCAGTCAAATTGTAAGTAAAATGAATGTTATGCCTACTTTGTAATCTTATTACCGGGATTATAAAAAGAAAGTAGCTTAAAACAGACATTTCTAATTTGGGTCGAATAAAAATACATGTATATTTTCACGTATCTGTCCCTAACCTACTCAAAATACAGATTTTCAGTTATAATCGGTATACATATACTACACATTTTTACGTATACATCTCATTGACTAATCATTTCACCGACTGTTCAATGCTTATGCCCCTATATCTAATTCATACCCACATACCATGACATATAATTAGTGTGCTATTTTTTAAAGACATACCTTATGTCTATGTTCTAACTTCTAATTTATTTTGTTAAAATCGTGGCCAGGAAGAAACTCATATGACTATAATATTTTCTGGTATGAGCGTACGTTATATACAACGCAATTTCCAGATATAATAATAATTTCAGAAAATGATGTTATCAAGTAAACATTGTTATTGCGTATGTTACTATATATAGTAACACCTTTTCACTGTACACTAACGTATATGGACAACGTGAGGCCAATATCAATGATCATGTCACATTGTGTGCCAAATATAGGATATTCGGCATACTTCCGGTGTGCCGAATATAGATATTCGGCAAACTTCCGGTGTGACGTCATTGTTTAGCGCGCTGACGTTCGGAAGCAGACGGCCGACATTCGAATGGTTGATCCGCCTGGTGGGATTAAGATGTCGACGTGAGTAATAAACGTTTGTCAAATCTGTGTGACAGATTTTCAAGAATTTCTAACATTCGTTACAAACGGTTTAGAGCTATATAACCGTATACAGTCGAAACCCGTTATGTCGACATTACAGGGACCTGATAAAATATGTCGACATATCCGAATGTCGACACATCCGATTCCAGTACTGGCAAACTTACTTGTCTTGTATATACGTATTTTTGCTATGGTGGTGTTGTAAAACTTACCACTCGTGTGTTTTGCTGCAGGTGTTGTAAAACTAATTAGATCGTGATATTTGGTATACTTTAAATAAATAATATCACAGACATAATATATGTGTATGTTCGATTTTTATGTTGTTTTTCGGGTTTAATGCCCTTTTTTCAACAATATTTAATCATATACGACGAGTGGCTGAATTTATGAGTTTTACTGAAACTGGTAAATATTCGCTGCGACACTTATCAATCATATTGCAAAATACGATGTTAATTTAAAGATCAGTTTTACAAACTGTGAACGAATTAATTGTGACACAAACAATAGGTCGAGATAAAATTGTTTATCTCTTCACGGTCAATTGACACCTTTTCAATTTCAATCACGTCGAGAGGATGTCGACACAAACAAGTGCATTAAGGTGTGAAAACACTCTTTGGGCCAGAGAAATCACGTCGACATAGCCGAAATTGTCGACATAGAAATGTCGACATAAAAATCATTTTCCATATACAATATATAGGGACAGAAATCGGGACTTTACAAATATGTCGACTTAACCGGAATGTCGATATAACCGATGTCGACATAACGGGGTTCAACTGAAAAAATATGCAGATTCTAAATCATTTCTTAAATGTTCAATGTACATTATTCAACTTTATTTGTATATTTTTATCTTGTTTTCCTATATCATTATTCAAGTAACGCTTCACTGGAGTCAAACATATGCAAAAAAGGTTATAAAACTGGACTGGTGTGCCTTTAAGCCCCAGTCACACTTAGACGAATGCAGTAAGACTGTCCACGATGTTTTTATTTGGAGAATTGAATGCATTACGACAGCGGTAAGAACTTCCACGAACCGTTGCGATTATATCAAGAAAGCGTTACGAATACAACACGAATATCAATCCGAACTCTCTCGATTCCAATAAGAATGTCACACGAACCCATTTTGAACTTGTACGAATCTCTACGAACGCATAGCGAGTGCAGTACGAATTCACAAGACCTATTAAGAATTCAGCTCGAACCCACACGAATTGAGTAAAATTGGCACAAGTCGTGTGCCAACTGCTCATTTCTCTCTGAATATACAAGTTCCTGAAACATACGAGGCTCAATACTCATGAAGTTACGGAATGCATGCATGTCTTCTTCTCTCAACTCTGTCACGAGCCGTTCAATTTGTCTCAGCATGGGCCGTCGGAGTAGCCATGGTTGTGCCCAGTACATTCGGTCTCGTCTGGCTCGCCTTCTTCGGTTCTCTTCACCAGTTCGGCCATGGCAATAACACTATGTGCAATATCACCATGAAGAACTGCTATGCCATATAGATTCTCTGCCGATCCATAATTAACTTGTCGAAGTCAAAATCACAAATGAGCATCAACACATGTATTTATTCAAGTCAATACAGCTACGAATGCCGTACGAACAGTACGATGTATACCGAATTAGTGCACGAACCAGTACGATAGCCTCGCGAATGGTGTACGAATGCGCTACGAATAAGAACGTGCTACGAATCGCCACGAATGTTTTGAGCAGGTTCAAAATTGTCGTACTGGCACCACGAACGCCACACGAATATGCCGAATTGATACGACCCACTACGAAGTCAGTACGAATCACTACGAATAACCAAAATTAACTTCGTACTGCATTTGTACTCAAAATCCGTGTGACTAAGGTCTTACGGCGATGTTGGCATACTAGGAGAGATATTAGCCCGAGGGCTTTATCGGACTAGTATGCCAACATCGCCGTAAGACCTTAGTCACACTGAGCCGTAAGACACACTAGCCCCGTAACATAACTTCTTAATACGTATATGAGCGAATGTGAGAGTGTACCAGTGTGTGTGTAAGCTTGTGATCTGTTAAGATGCAATGGCAGGTCACAAAAAGCGTCTGCATGTGTCAAAGTTATCTCCCGTCGACCAAATATCGGTAATGAAATTGTTGTACACTTTCTAAATCAATATTAGAGGTATAAAGAGGCATCTATAATTAGAACACCATAATCATGTCCAATTTTCTGGCTCATCGCAAGATTCCCCAGATCTGATCGATATTGCGCTAATACGGACCTGGGATGCCATACCACTGAGACCTTCGTCAGTAATTACATTGCTTCAATGCACGCTAGGTGTGTTGCCTTTGACAGGGCACAGGGTGGTCAAACGCGGTATTGAGATTACCGCCGCTCAAACATGATACTTGGACGTCTTTGCTGTACGCAATTTCAAGTCGTGAAAACAGGGTCAAATTCGTTCCGATATTAATAAACAAAGTGTAAATAATGTTCGAATGATCTTAAATAAAGGCAAGATTGGAGTTGAATCTGACCATTTCTGTCTGAATCTCATGTTTATCTTCTATCTTGGTGGATCTCCAACATTGCTGCTTACTTTTAAATTGTGTTTACAACTCGATTTACCCACACGGAGAAAACGGCGCGCTACATTACTACGCTTGTTTATGTTTTTCAAATAATCGGGAAAGGCCGATTAACATCATATTCAAATTTGTATAATGAAAACCAAACACATTTGATACGTTTTATTTAAAAGACTTACTACATATTGACAATGAAATGAAAAAACATCAGGACTCTTTATATGCGCGCACGAATACAATAATGGTTAGCTGTTCTAAGGAAGCCATTTGTTATGCAATAGTTGATACCGACGATGCCTATAGCCGGTTAACGCCTTTTGCGTTAGCTCGGCTAAAAATTGACAAAGCGGTAAATAAATATGTGTTTAGCCAAATACGGACAAGTCAGACTACATAACTGGCCAAATAGCTGTAACTTCCTGTAGTCAATAAAAGTCTCTAAAGGCAAGCAACTCAGACCCAAGTATGATATTGTACCCTTTTGAAATTGCTGCATGTGTTTAAGGCATTGTCTATGGGCCCTTTCAATGGATACAATGCTTTGTTTCGAGCAATTGTTCAACTTCTCACGTATAGCGCTTTAGGGATAGCAATAGAGTGATATATCTTACGTAATGTTATTGGATTCATAGAACTAGGATGGATCCAGCTATTAACTATGCTGAAATAGGCACCTCGTAACTTGAAATATGCATACTGAATACTTTGTCACAGTTTATACCAAGGTGACCGTACTTTTCACTTTCAACTATCTCTTCCTAACATAAAACACCGTTGAACATTCGTTGAAAATCACCACTAAATGGCATTATAAAAGTGCTTAAATAGAAATATAAATTAAAACCATATCATAACTGCTATATAAACAAAGTCTATGGCCACCTGATTAGAGTACCTTAACTAGTCCATTAATATAAACTTGATACTTTGTTCGACGTTTGTATGTTCTCTATTGTCTTTGTATATTATATGCTTGCACAAAGATGTGACTTTACTAAATTAATTAATTAATACTACGTGTCATCTGCTGGGAAAGCATTAAAAATCCGAAGAGGCCCATCAACCAAGTTTGGACAATCTATTACACCTAATGACAATACTAAATTATCGATGTTCTGATCACTTTAAACAAGAGATATTTGTAACACTTCTGTGAATTTGATAATTTTAAAGCCCTGATGAATGCAATTCTAGTTATTTCCCTTGAACGTCGATAAATTTCTGTCGATAAACACGAACATCGTTTCAAGTGTTTTAAGTAGTTTCTCTTGTAAGTAAATATTGATAAAATACGCCGGTACCTTCCCACATGAGTTATCAGTTAATACCCTGTCACTGTTACTAGAGGGACACTGTGACCCTGAATCACTCATCCGAGCGTCTAAAAAAACTATTATTTCATTTGGTGCAGCATTTTGTCAAAGTAAAGATTCTCACAAAGTAAGCAACACAATATTTGTCAGCATGTTATGAGTAATCACTATAATAACAATGCTTCCATATTGGGAAAGTGCCCCTGGCAGACAGCACATTTTAATAAATCACACAATTTGAACAATCTTGGTAGAGGGTCACCAAATAATAATTATTTAACAATTGGGTTAGTGTTATTTACTAGAAGATTGTTGACGTTTCCATCAGATATGTATGGGAAAGAGGTTCCACCCCTGTCAGAAATATTTTCTATGATCCAAATAATTAGAACAATCTTGTTAGAGGGTGATCGCAATAGCTGCTCACATTGAGCAGTACATACTTAAACACCTTTTAGTTTGACATAACCCTACTTACCCAGGGGCGGAACTTAGCTGAAAATTGATATGGAGAAAAATAGTTTTAGGGATCCGGCGTCATTGTCACCAGGAAGAAAATTGTAGCTTGATCTTCAGAGCTGCGTTTTTAGGTATATTTCGTTCCGGTAAATATGCTTACACTAACATAAAAAACGTACATTAAATATGCAGTTTTTGGCCATTTTTTTTTTCGATTTTTCGAACTAAAGACGTAGGCCGCATCCTACACGGCCTATAGGAATATACGCCTGTGTTACGTATCAAAATGGCCTACTAAAAATGTTTGAGGGGGGCCTTCGTGGGAATGTTTAGCAGCATATTTATAGTCAAGACTAGTATGACCTTAAAATCAATAAAACCAAAATTACCAATCCACCTAAATTTCGCCAGAAAAGGATTATCAAACAAACACTATTTAAGGATGGTCTCAGGTGAGCGAAATAACAATACTATTCTGGCTGCCGTCCACAAAGAAATTCTCTTTCATTTTTTACGAATCACAAGTTTCACTTGACTTTAAATAACTAAATCATTCAGGCTATCGTGGGTAAACAATCTAATTTGTCCTTAATTCATATATTTGATACAGTAATACCTCACTTAAAGACCACCACAGTAATAAGATCACCTTAACATTAAGAACACACTTTTTAAGCCCATTTTTACTGTTTTGCTCTTTATTCAACCTCAATATTAAGGACACTTCAATTAGAAGACCAGTTTTCAAGGGTCCCTATGGAGGTCTTATTATTAAGGGTTTACTGTATATAGTAAACGTGGCTCCGCCACCTTGTGGTCATGGTTTTGACAAATCAAAATTAGTTAAACGATCTTTGCAGAGGATCTCCTACGCAACATTATTTTGTATGAGATTATATCGAAATTGTGCCAAATGGGTTTGGCAATGAGATGTTTTCAGTAAAGGACAATTGAATCCGGTCACGAGAGGCCATTTGTTTGTTTGTTTCATCGGGTTTAACGCCGTTTCTCAACGATATGTCAGTTATATACGGCGGCCGGTTCACCTAACCAGTTTTCCTGGACTGAAATCTAACCAGTACTAACTTACCCTTCCACAAGGAGCCGGCAACTTCTCCACATGAGGAGAAAAATCGACATTTTTGTCAAATTTTCATGGAAGGGTATGACCTGCCGCGACCGGGAATCGAACCCGAATGGCCGGGTTACAAGTCCAGCGCACTAACCACTGGACCACGGCACGAGAGGCCATTATTTCGCTGAATCCATATAAATTTAACAGTCTTGGTACATGGCCATCCGAGAAACATTTGCGTGAAATGATATCCAATTTGGAATAGTATGTACCATATATAATAGTAAGCATTTTGCTCACAACGTAAAATGGAATTCTTTGAATAACTTTTAGAGGGGACCACATAAGGATCGTGTAACCTTTGGCAAAGTTTGGTTAAGAAAGAGGTATTTATCACATAACTTGCACTCCAGGAGTGGCATATAGCAGTGACATAAATATCATATGTGACTAGTTACATAAATAGCCGAATCATAGCACTATTTATAGTCTATTTAAAGATTGAAAACAATCTATTTATGGTGTTATATGATAAATAGAATCTTACATTGATTTCGTGCTTATTTGATATTGTTTTTATGAAACTCGTCGACTGAAACGAATATGACGCGAGGCTCTGTCGACTCGTTTCATAATAACAATATCAAATAAGCACTCATGTAAGATCCTCTATTTAAGCAAATTATTGACAATGGACACAGATCAACGGTTCACATTGATAACTACGTGTTCGAAAAGTATCTTTCTGCAAGGCACTTACGTCGGCTATCCTAGCTTGGACCGATTGTTTTCACAAAATGTCATATTGGTCAATAATGAATTTGGAAATATATTAGAAAGAGTAGTAATAGAACTTAAAACACATTCATAAACTTTTATTGAACTAATAATCAGCTAATTATACACAGCAAATGTTCAAATAATTACAATCTTCGGGTTGTTTTGTTAACATACATCACGAAATCTTTCACCAGTAACACATTTGTCAGTATCAGTTAGGAGTCTGCTTTGCAGTCGTCAGATAGATGTAATGTTTTCGTTCACATACGGTATTTTTTCTAATAAGCTTAATTGTTCACCTTTTTATGTACTTGAGGGTATAATATAATCACTGTTGAAGAACTCTCCGCATTGATTCTTAGTTCTTGACATCAGTATTTAGAGCGCCGTTGTACGATTTCCAACCTCTTCTTCCACCACGTACTGACAGTAAGTATTATTTGCCCCATATGGCAATATGATAACGAAGTGCCCATATGGAGTAAATATTGTTTCCTGCTTGCAAATAGTGACATCCATTTTGGGTTTCCTTGAATTGATGTCACTTAAAGAGGAGGTTGTAAATCAAATAGCAGCGCTCATACACTTAGTCAAACCCTGACTTTTTTGTTCTACAATCACAGCAAACACCAGTTATTATAATTCTATCAATGCCCCTCACTATGGCGTTGTGACGTTGTTGGTTCTCGCTTTCTGTTTTCCTCTTACATTTACTACAATATGTTAGCTTTACGGAACCCGTTTGTTCTTTCTCCTGAAAATCAATTATAAGTTCTATCAAAACAACACATAAATAGATATTGAAGTCCCAATACTAGCATACTGTCGCGATTTTCCGAAAATGTATACTTAGCACATTTTAAAAAACCCACATCCATTACCAACCACACTTCTTTAAATTCCATTTTGTTACTTTTGAAACTCATTTTGTATGGAAATACTAGTCGCAAAATTTAGCATACCTGCTGCGTATACACATGCAATAATATCGTGTCAAGTTCTTTTCTTGTATCATAAAAGTCATTTAATGACAATTTAGAAACCCCACACACTGCGTTATTAAATGTGCTGAGTATATTAATTGTACATTACCAATTTAACTGTTATATATGCGGTCGATGGCCATAAATGGCTTTTACACAAAACAGTTTTAAAACTACTCCAAGGACAATCTGATACGTCTATATCGTGGGATTTTTCGGCGTAGCTGTATAATATTAATTTTGACATATAATTATAAAACTACTAGCATATTTTGAAGTTTGATGTGTGTTGATGTAGTTTGCCGTTATTACAACAGTATTTCCATTGAATATGCAGGTCAGTTGATCCAAATCATCTTCTCTGAGTTATCAACCAGTATTCACATTTTGTTTCGCAAGAAACTAACAAATAGCCCACATACAGTAAATCCTCAATGATTAGACCACCTTTGGGAACCTTGAAAACTGATCTTTATATTGAGGTGGTCTTAATATTGAGATTGAATAAAGAGCAAATCGGTCAAAATGGACTTAAAACTTGCGTTCTTAATTTTGAGGTGGTCTTATTATTGCGGAGGTCTTTAAGGGAGGTTGTACTGTTAATAAGAGGCGGAGGACTAAAGATTAGTTACGTAATATCTTCAGTCAAATTGTAAGTTAGAATGAAAGTTATGCCTACTTTGTAATCTTATTACCGGGATTATAAAAAGAAAGTAGCTTAAAACAGACATTTCTAATTTGGGTCGAATAAGAATACAGTATATTTTCACGTATCTGTCCCTAACCTACTCAAAATACAGATTTTCAGTTATAATCGGTATACATGTAAATTTACCGTGTTTCGCATAATAATGGAAACGTCCTTCGAAGACAATATTATATGCTGCTGATAACGCTTTATTTAAAACCGAAAGAAATAGTCGCGAAATCATATGACTAAGATTAGGTGAATTGTTAGCTAAATTACGTAATGTTTGACTGTTGTCTTGATTCAGGATCAGATTAAGGAGGAATGAAATGGAATTCTAGACCCCTGGATGGCAGTGAACATCGTATGTGATGTATACCCGTTTGTTTCGGCCATAATTGCATATGTAACAATTAAGATCTAAATATGTGGAGAATTTGTAAAACCATTCATAATATGTTCGTTACTAGAGAAATAATGTTGCCCGACATGTCCGTCCTATTGTTTACCCTAAATTTATGTCAATAGTAGTTCCGTGATGATTAATTTGGATGCTAATAATGCATACGTGAACGTCTGAGACTTTTGCGGGAAAATTACGTCACGAACGCCTTGCATTGTGGGATTTTTGGTAACTTTAACCGCGGGTTAAACTTGCAAATATTTTGGTTAGTTAACCAAGCGGTTAAAGACTTTTATACAAGCCGTTTACCAAGCTGGGTTAATTAACCAGAATTTTAACTGTTAACTGTCGTAACATAACTCCATAGGCACTAACATCGTGCACTCAAGTGACCTCACCGGGTTCGGATTGAATTTAGTACAATACTGTTTCTCAATGAAATGATTCAGTCTGTAAATACCTCTGTAGAAATGAATAAATGGGTTCATATTTTCAGTCAGTTTACAAGAAGTCCGTTGCATTTGAAAGAGACATATTTCCTATTGTACTGATTAATGTTTGTTTTGAATATTTTGCTATTATTGTTTGATTTTTTAAATGTTTTAGATTGGATTCTGTTATACACACTTAAAAGTAAACTTGTTATACAAGTATGTTTATATATTTTAGATCAGCAAATGTTTAATTTTAGTTTTAACAGAATTTATATTTTTTGACATCTGTCAAAGATCTCATTCAAACAGTACTTTGAGTACTTTGATTCTGAGTGAAGTTTATTGTCGTAGAAATAAAATATTTGAGCCGAAATGAATGATTAGTTGATTGTTGTTATTGCTTATTCAGGTATTTTAAGCGTATTTCTTATTTTTGGAAACAATAACGTTCGAAAGTTCAATTTATCGTTTGTAATCGGTTTACTTCTACGCCCTTTTACAATCAATATGTAACCTTTGTTTACCTTGGGTGGTCATTGATTACTAGCAGTCACGTGACAACTGAACTACGTCATATTGATACGTCAGTAGCTCTGACGTATCTATAAATTGTTCTCGTCTTGTTCACTCACGAGTGAGGACATATTTTTGTGTAGTGATTTAAAATGGAAGATAAATTAGACAATTTATTGCTATTCGTCGAGGAAAAGTTTTCTAATTTGGAGACTAGGATAGCGGACATTGATGCTAGATCCTCTAGTTCTGTTCAGCACGGACATTTTGTGCATACTGCTCCAGTTTTCTCGGAGCCATTAGAACGCCACGAGGACCACGTGGTCTCCAGTTCCGTGCCATCCGGCGCCACTGGCAGTATTGAAGATATTCAGGGGGATTTCCAGGCATTAAAGGAATCTTTGACACGCATCAAACTGCCTGCCGAACTAAAATTAAACGAATCCCGTCAAGGTATCCAGCGGAAGGACCAGCCAGTGTTTAATATAGTGGCCAAGTGTAGTCGATACAACGAGACTCTGATAAAGTTGTTATCCACAATAGAGCCTGGATCTAAAAGTACTATTTCGCATGAAACGTTGGATCAACTGTTTATCATCGCACGTGCGCAAGGACGCTTTCTGCAGGACGAATACTCGTCCCTTATTGTGAGTAGCCAATTTGACTCTAATACATCGAAGTTATTTCGGGCGCTTCAGAAGAACACATCCGGCTTGAACCCTGCATCTTTGGAAACTCTTCGATCGGCTGCTTCTATCGCAGCTGTTAGCCGACCACCAGGACCAGCACGCGGCAGTGCACCGTCATATCGTGGCAGGGGTCGCGGTAATTACAACAACAACCAGCGACAGGACGTCTACCATTCGTTTACCCAACGGCAATTTCCGAAACGACCAACTCGAGATGCTACCCATGAAGAAGACTAGTTTCAGCTGTGCTTACGGTTACATATAATGTGTTTCATTAATATCCATATTTAATGAATGTGTTGTGTTGATTTGTATCTGACTGTGCATATTCTGTGTGTACTCACGTTCAAATGTGTAGTTCAAAACTACGCTCCAGTTTAAGTGCTTGGATTAACATTGATTCACCGGATTACGTCTTAGACTGGGTACGGAATGGTGTTCCTATTCCTTTAAAGTGTGATGTAGTTTCATTTGAGTTGGAAAACCATAAACTGTCGAATAAACAGGCATCATTTGTACAAGAAGAAATCGAGCGGTTGCTGTCGCTCAGTTACATCGAGGCATGTGATTATAAACCAACTTGTGTGAGTCCATTATCTTGTGTTCCCAAAAAGAATGGCAAACTGAGATTAATTACTGACTTGAGACAACTTAATTCTCATTGCAATGTGCCAAAGTTTCGAAATGACGATATAAGACAAGCAGTTAAAATAATTCAGTGTAATGATAAGTTTGTAAGTGCTGACATTAAGGACGGATTTTTCCACATTCAGGTTGCATCGGATTATAGAGACTTGTTAGGATTCAAGTGGAATAATCAATATTACCATTGGAAGGTTTTACCTTTTGGATTGAGTTGTTCCCCTTATTATTTTAATAAGATTTTGAGACCTGTTATTGCTTATTTGCGTTCTTTAGGTATTCGTGTGACCGTCTTTGTTGATGATTTTTTATTAGCGGACAAGGCAGCCAATATTACAGATAGTTTAGACTTATTTTTACACACACTTTCCGACTTGGGTGTTGTGATTAATTTTGAAAAGTCCCAATTAACTCCTTCATGTCGCATTAAATACCTTGGGTATAACATTTCTAGTGCAGACGGAAAACTTATCGTTAAAGCTCAAAGTGCGCGCGTTTCTAAGTTGAAAAATTCGATACGCAGGGCGCTGACAGCGGTTGTCATTAGTGCGCGTGCACTTGCTAGAATTTGTGGCCTATGTATTTCCGTGGCCTGGGTGGTGACTCCAGGTAAATTGTTTTTGCGCAAATCTTACCAGCTTCTTAGTACAAAAAGATCGTGGACAGACTCTCTTACTATAACAAGTGAAGTAGCGGCGGAGTTGAGCTGGTGGCTTGACTCTGTTGACGCGTGGAACACACGTGAGATATGTTCAGAATCCATTCAGGCACAGGTGGTGACGGACGCATCACACTTAGGCTGGGGTGCAGTGTACGAAGGTCACATAGCATCAGGGGACTGGAACAAACGTATATCATTCCAGTCGTCAAACGAGCGGGAGATGCTCGCTATTCTTATGGCGCTAAAGTCATTTGGTCCTATGCTAACGGGCAAGCGGGTCCAAATATTAACCGACAATATATCGGCAGTCGCCTATATTCGGCACATGGGCGGTCCCAGTCCGAATCTTTCAAAACTAGCAACAGCAATTTGGGCCGAAGCCATGGCGAATGGACTTTGGCTCGAGTCCGCGCATATTGCAGGCAATCTGAACACGGAGGCGGATCATTGGTCTCGAACCCCGGACAAACACAATTGGCGTCTTCATCCGAGCCTGTTTCGTTACATAGACACATTATGGGGACCCCACACGGTCGATCGCTTTGCGAACTGTCAGAACACGCAAATAAGTCGGTTCAACAGTCGTTACTGGGAGCCAATGTCAGAGGGTGTCGACGCGTTGGCACAAGTCAATTGGTGCTTAGAGAACAATTACGTAAATCCGCCGTTTTGTCTACTGTCGCGCGTGCTAGATGTAGTAGAGGCACAGTGTGCCATAGCAACGGTAATATCACCCGTCTGGAAGGCGCAGCCGTGGTATTTGAAACTACGCCAAATGTCCATAGCTCCACCGTTGAAAATTCCAAACAACAGGAACAGTTGTCGCGCGATGGGAATAACGCCAGAACCTTGCAGGAATCGAAAGTGGACTCTATATGCTTGGAGAATATATGGCGGGAAAATCTAACCGCTCAGCAGGGTTGGTCAAATTCTGCGGTTAATAGACTTGTGTATTGTCTAGCACCCACTACTATGCATTCATACAATAGGATTATAAACAAGTTCGCTTTGTTCTGTGAGAATGTAGGCAGTATATTTCCTCCATCTGGCTCTGCTACCGTTGCAGATTTCCTGTGTGATGTCGCGAGCACATCTGACCGTCCGCAGTCAGTTTTACGTACTGCTTCGGCGGCTTTAGGGCACACCTACAAATGCCTAGGCATAAACAATGTACTAGATGCTCCCGAGCTTCAGATGCTAATCACTGGACTCGTTAAATCAGGAACCTCGAGGCCTATGAAGCGTTCAAGGCCTATGCCTGTGCACAAGTTTCACGACATGTTTCGCGAATGGCCTGACAATGACGAACTAAATATTAAGGATCTAAGACTTAAAACAATAGTGCTTCTTGCGCTTACACTCATGCTTAGACCGTCTGATGCCGCTCCAAAGGGTAAAATGCATACTGCAGACGGACCCTCAGATCTTGTGTTTAGTGTAGATCAGGTAGAATTTTCAGGAGACGGTGCAAAATTCACATTGTTCGGAATAAAAAATGATACGTCGCGCACAGGTTTCGAGGTCAAAATTCCGAACGCAAGCATACGTAAACTTGATCCAATTCAAACATTACGAGACTACATATCACGGACAGATTGTAACAGGGGTGTAAACGGTCCGGTTCTCATCTCTCTTAGAGCCCCGTACGCTGCACTAAGCGCATCATCCATAGCACGCATATTAGACGAGTCGATAACTCTGGCAGGGTTAGCAGGTCATGGGTTCTCGGCTAAATCATTTAGACCAACAGGGGCTACGTCGGCCATTGAAAACAATATTGACCCTGAAATCGTCAGGAAAGTAGGCCGTTGGAAGAATTCTGAGGTGTTCTTCCAGCATTACGTACATGCGCGCACTCCCAGCGAGTTTACTGATGTCATTCTGACACACGACTGATTGATAGTTATGACATGTAGCCTACGTGTAGCTACATTAGTTTACTAAGCATAGACTGAAATTTGTTCAATATAACAGTGTGGAATATCTGATCTTTACATTAAGAGTCTTAATTATATGTTTTGTTCATTGTATTATGTTAAACATCCATGTTAAATATTATATACATGAAAGTTGTGAGTTTGTAGTTTTGTAGACAGAGCGATTGTTTGATGAAACTTTGCATACTTTTAGTTTAATATTTTGCTATTGTATTATGTCAAACATCCATGTTAAATATACATGATAGTTGTAAGTCTGTAGTTGTATAGATAGAGCGATTGTTTGAGGAAACTTGAATGTTTGTTTTGGGTTGTTGTTTTTTACTTTGTATATTTTAGTTCAATACTTAGCTATTGAATCAGCATCATATTATCCCTTCAGTTACTCATTATAATGGCATGTTGTTTGTTTATTTTAATTACTTATTAAAAGTAAACGAAACACGTATTGTTTTGTTGTCACTGTGACGTAGATTTAACAAAATAGCAGTCACGTGACAACTGAACTACGTCATATTGATACGTCAGTAGCTCTGACGTATCTATAAATTGTTCTCGTCTTGTTCAGTTTGATATGTTAATTCCTTGTTACATTGGTGTATTTGTTGAATATTAGTATGTGAGTGAGTAGATGAGTACATGGCATGTTGTTTGTTTATTTTAATTACTTATTAAAAGTAAACGAAACACGTATTGTTTTGTTGTCACTGTGACGTAGATTTAACAAAATAACTTCTTAGCAAACCTATATTTAAACTGATTTTAACTTGTCGGCAGCCTTCAAAGTTCCTATAGTATTGTTCAAATATCGATATTTTTCAAGGCTTGTCAATGGCTAATTGATATCAAGACAGTACAAGCACCAGGCAGCAATCGACTGTTAAGAAGTGCTAGTCTTTTCTGAAAAAGACTCGTTAAACAAACGCACACCTGTAAATATTGAAACAATTGAACGATATTTTTGTACAAAAATATGTATAAATTATTTACTGAACTACGTTATATATTTAATAAAACGCCTAACATTGGTTAGATGTCAGACATTTCTATTCACTCCTGTGTTTGTGTCTTAGCTGTGACATAAATGAACTTCATAGACAGGGAAACACAAATATAAATATGTATTCTTTCAACCAGCGGAGCATTAAAAATATCTGTGGTGTACATCTTCACTTTTTAATATAATCATGATGACGTATTTTAGTAATGCAATTTGAGTGGCAGTTCACCCTCTTTATACTTAAACTGTTTCAGTTATGTATGAATGGACACTGGTGAGACTGTCAATAAATACGAATAAAGTTTAAAGCTTTTTCAAAGGATATTGTGTTGTTAATGTACTTATTCAGTACAATCAATGTAGTTTAATTGTCATGCACAATACGTTGTGACATTATCACGTGCCATCCAACGTCAGGTACTGTACTGTACATTTTCTGAATATACAGTCAATCTTGAATTAAGAGACCACCCAAGGGACAGCCAAAAAGTGATCGCTTAATAAAGTGGTCTCTCAACAGAGTTCAACAAATTTAATAAAAGTTAAGAACAAATAAATGTCCAACTGAACATACAAAACGAGTCAATACCATCATCTTTCCATTTAATTTGTTCTATGTTGTGAATCAAAGCTCGTACATTTAAACCATTATGTCAGCTCACCATGCAATAAGACATTAAGTATGTAGAAATGCCTAATAATAATAATAATAATAATAACCAGATTTATAAAGCGCCCTTTTCATGCAAAGCACGTTCAAAGGCGCTGTACATAAGAAATAAAAGAACAATCACAAAAGAAGTATTATCGGATAAAACGTTATTAAGGTAAAAAAATAAAAAATAAGATATACATAAGTATAATAAGATATACACACATAAAACGTTTAAAATGTCTTATAAAACCGGTAAAACTTACAGACTTGTGTAAATAACTAGAAGAATATCAATAGGTAATTGTAAAAAGATGAGTTTTTAAAGTTTTTTTAAAGGACGAGAGAGTTTTGCAGTCACGTAGTTCTGAAGGTAAGGTGTTCCAAAGTTTTGGTGCAGCAACTGAAAAACATCGATCACCGTATGTTACAGTTCTGGAACGTGGAACATTCAGTAAAACCGGTCCCTGCAGAGACCTTAATTGTCTTTGAGGTATATATACTGTTAACAAGTCTCTGATGTATTGCGGGGCTTCTCCGTGAAGGGCTTTAAAGACGTGAGTGAGGATTTTATAATCTATACGTCGATGTATTGGGAGCCAATGAAGTTCTTTGAGCACTGGTGTGATGCTGACATACCTAGGAGTTTTGGTTATAAGCCGTGCAGCGGTATTTTGAACGGTTTGTAGTTTGTTAAGAACTGTCTTTGCAGAGCACTTTAGAAGGGCATTACCATAGTCCAGCCTCGATGTAATTGAATGATTCACCAAGGATTTTGCCGCATCGTCAGTAAGATATTGCCTTATTTGACCAATCTGTCGGATGTGCATATAGCATGCTCGGGAGACACTGTTCGCATGAGTATTCATATCTAGATGAGTGTCAAGCATAGCACCTAGGTTTCTAACTTTCATAGATGGCTTGATTACTGATTCCCCAACCTTTAAGGAAATATCTTCAGCCAAAGCAGAATTTCGTTTAGGAACGAATACAATTAACTCTGTTTTTTCAGCGTTTAGTTTCAGCAAATTGGTGTTCATCCAACTGACAATTTCGTTGAGACAAACTTCGATTTGTTGAAATGTTTTAATTCGCGAGCTGTCATCTTTTAATTTGAATGCCATGTATAGCTGCGAGTCATCAGCATAGAAGTGATTATGTAGTTGATGTTTTCTACAGATCGAACCAACAGGTTTTGTGTACATGACATAATTCTTTGGTCCCAGCACAGAACCTTGTGGAACACTATACTTCATTTTCACAGGATCTGAGAGCTCACCATTGATGCACACTGTCTGGAAGCGGTCTGTCAAGTAAGATCTCATCCACTCTAATGGTTTGCCTGCGATTCCGAAATGGTACTCAAGACGATTAAGGAGGATGTTATGGTCGATAGTATCGAAAGCTGCTGACAAATCGAGCATTACAAGAACGGTAGCTTCATTTCGATCAAAGGCATTCAAAATGTCATGTTGCACACGTAGTAATGCTGTTTCTGTTGAATGATGTTTTCTGTAAGCAGATTGGTTAATTTCATGGAGTTGGTGTAATTCAAGATGTTTTTCAATTTGAGTATCAACAACCTTTTCCAAGACTTTTGAGATGAAAGGTAAATTGGACACTGGGCGGTAATTTTTCAGAACATTCGGATCAAGTCCAGGTTTCTTTATCAAAGGTCTAACACGCGAGCTTTTGAAAGAGATGGGCACGTATCCTATCTCAATAGATTTGTTAATGATTCTTGTTATAACACTTATAAGTTCTGGTAGGCATTCTTTCAGCAACCAAGTTGGAATTGGATCCAGTTCGCATGTTTTGCAAGGTGATTGAGCGATGATCTTGGAGATATCGTCTTCCATGATTGGAGAAAACTGCAGTGGTTCCTTCTCACCAAAAGGCTGCTCGAGATCTTTGAAATCATACTCTGTGATTCCTTCATGTTGAGATATAATGTCAGATCTGATTGTCTCAATTTTGTTTACAAAAAAATCACTAAAGCTCTGTGCTTTGTCAGATTTGCCGGACGGCAACACAACCTCACATGATTCACCCATTAAGGTTTTAGTGATCTTTGCTAGACTTTTTGCATCGCGACCACAGGACTCTACTTTCTCACTGTAATAGTTAACTTTCGAATGTTTCAATAGATTGTTTACGTAAGAGCATTGTTTTCTGTATATTTGGTGGTCTACAGTCAATTTAGTATTCCTCCACTTTCGTTCGAGCATACGTCTGAGATGTTTGGCATTATGCAATTCTTCAGTGAACCAGGGACAAGACGGACGAAGTACAATGGTTTTGGTCCGCAAAGATGCGTGTTTATCAAGAATCGACTCAAGTTCACTGTTATAAACATCAACAAGCTTATCAATGTCTGATATGTTAGATGTACGCTGAAGTATGGTAGATGATTTAATATCTCTTCTGAATTCACTAATATTGATCGATTTGAGCCGTCTAAATTGCAAAGTCTTCCTAACAGGAGCGGGTCTAGCAGCCTTTGCATTGAAGACAATAGCGAAATGGTCACGTGAAGTCTTCCCATTATTATCGGGGAGTCCCGGGTCGGTTATGACGATATTTGAGATAGTATCATCTGTGTCTCTCGTGATGATTACATCGAGAGTATGTCCAGCAACATGAGTCGGTTCTGTTACATGTTGCTGCATTCCACAAGATTCTAATACACTTGTAAATTTGGCAGTATCGGTACTAGAAAGATTATCAAGGTGAAAGTTAAGGTCACCAACAATGATAATGTTCTTATCTACTGTAGTAAGCTGGGCAAGAAATGAAGGCCATTCATTTTCAAGAAACGTACTGGATTTTAAACCGTTTTGTTTGTTCGGAGGAGGTCTATATACAACCGCTAGGCGAAGAGAAAAGTTCTTTATGGTGATATTGCAGTCCATGTATTCAAAGGTTGTGATCAACATGTTGCGACTGCTCTCCAGGAGTTTGAGGCCAATGGATGTCTTGTATATAATAGCAACACCCCCACCACGGCTTTTGCGAGGTACATGACAGATTTTGTATCCGTTTGGAACCAGTTCAGCAATCACCGGTTTATCACTAGCAGTTCCAAGCCACGTTTCAGTCAAGGCAACAATATCGAAGTCATTTGTCACAATGTAATCCGAAATGGAAAGTGCTTTGTTTTTCACAGATCTTGGGTTTATGGAACATACTTTTATTTTAGTTTCACCTCTACACATATGTACATGAATTCCCCGTAAGTTATCCCATGTGACAAGGTTTCTGTACTTTGAATAGGTGTAGATGCCTCGTGCTTAAAATTCGATTATTTTCTTATCACACAGCGAAAGTAAAATGCAAAACACAGACACACACATTTACACGGGTACATTATAATTATATTAGTTTTCAGTCTATATTAAGTACAGTGTATACTCACCATAATTACACGAATCTGTCGAATTATTCGTTTGACACTGAGTTGGATTGTTTATCCAATTATGATTCTGATAACAGTACAACTACTTTTGATAGATTTGATGTAACAAATGTTCCACATTATTTTATGTACGGCCGCGACACTTACACATTGACAATGTTATAAATAATCTTGAACATAGTTTTCGTACGCAAAATGATATCGATCTTATGTACAAGGAATGGTGTGATATCATTAAATACAACATGTACAGTAGCCTTCCATATAAAACTGTCAGAGTTGGGAGTTGGATAAGCAAGCTACGTTAAATCTGTAAATCTTAATTACAATTTGTACGTTATTGATATCGCCAATGTTTCTTTTAATAAATGTTACACTAACAACCATTGTTTGACGCAAATTATAAATTACAGATCTGGTTTTAGATGGTCGTTTCTGTACCTCAATGTCATTCAAAAACGTAATACAGTTGATAAACCAAGACGATTGAATACATGATATTGTGCAGTGGAACAGGTATATGTAAGATAATCGCTGTATAAATTACATCATGCATTTGTCATTTGTCTTTGAAGCGTTGTTATTTCTTTATATCAGTTTATGCCATCTGTTAGCCGTCACTGAAAGGTCTTTATTTGTAGTTCATCGTGGGAAATTCTTTGTTCTAATAATCAAATAGTTCTTCAAATTCGGTATATAACCATGTATGTATAATTGTACATGGTGTATTCTTGTCCATGTCAAAGACTTGTTTCAGCTTTATACGTTCCGTATTTTAAACTATTGTATATAACCAAATTATTTGTGTATATGGGTTGTAAATCATGACTGTCGCATTCTGCCAAAAATACGTATTGTTAAAATGTTGCAGATGCTTCCATCTTGCATATTTAATTAATTTATTAAAGTCTCATCTTTGTACAAGCATAAATATACGTAGACAATAAAGAACATTACAACATCGCACAAAGCCATTCAAATAAGAAATATAAGAGACTTTTGTAGATTATTTTTCCGATTGTGAAAAAAAACATATATTTGGCTTTTGGAATGTGTCAGATAGTCAGACCCGTGGGAACTACAGAAAAAGGCTAAAAAAATAAACTGTGTAAGCTCTGCTGTATTTCGAACCACCTTGTAACTTTTCAGATAAATCCTTGCTCTAAAAGTTATGGGACATCGCGATTGTAAACAGCCCACTGCGCATGCGCAGTTTGGCACCGCACGTGCTACAGTCACGACCAAAATAGTTTTTGCTATTTAACCAGTACGCGTACACCAACATACACTTAAAAAGAAAAACCCCTAATGAGGAATCATTTTCAGAGAAGTTCCGTTGATGGTTTAATTTCAAGATTTTAAAACCTGGAAGAATGAAGGTTTTACTAAATTCCATTTATTTTGGTTTAAAAAGCCACATGTTTAAACAGAGAGTGTAGATAGGCGTGCATTACAGAGAACACTAAATAGATACTAAAAAGAACTTTAAATTATTAAAGCCTGTCAATAATCTTTCTCTTTTATTGATTTGAAGATGATTTAAACAGACAGCCAAAATGTACTTGTTGACTGCAAAAACAATGTTTGTTTATGTTTCTCAACCCGAGTTCGCCTGCTTGTAAGTTAAAAACCAGGGATAGTACGAATACGCGTTCGATACCAGATACCGGAAGAAGAACAAGTACAGTGCGAATAATTGTGAGTAATTTTGACGTCAGTCAAGAAAGTTTAAATCGTTTACGAATCGCTAAATATGGAAGTGTCCGCGTACTGCTATTGTCCGCGTACTGTTCCGGTCTGTCTAATATTGCTAACTAGGTCAGCACCTTATAAGTTATTCAACCAAACAATTGGGTCAAGAGAACTAGATATGTGTACTAAATAAATGTAGCGATTATACTGGCGACTTGAGAACATCAAAATAATAACATTTATAATAAAAATTCAGAAAAAATACTTACAGTTCTTGCAAACGTTACGCAGTTCAATACAAAGATGGCGACCCACTGTTAGTGTTTGTGTATCGTTGATCACATGACAGTTTTCAATCGTAATGACTCTGCTTTATCTCCATTTAAATGTGAAATTCCTATATTTCTTACACAAAAAATGTTGTCAACAAATACCAAGTTGAAAGTTAACAAATTAGCTAAATTCTAAAATGAGAGTTATAACCGGCTTACAGTTTACAGTCTTATTGATCACTTACGAGATTTACTTAATGAAAACACTTAAAAGATAGTGTGCGAAATGCCATAATAAATGGATTAGTTGACCAAACATTTGAAATATTCTGGATGCTTATTGGATGTAAGACACAGGAAGAGGCGGAGTGAACTATAAGTAAATGAAAGTGTACAAACGCAGTTGGAAATGCACACCTTAAGTGAACAACTCCATGTTGGTTGTTTGAACAAAAACGCTATCACCAAATGCAGTAACTACATTTAGGATTGTTAAATCAATACGGTATAATACACCCCCTATGCCCCAAGCTTGGTGTAAATATATTATCCTGGTTAATGCATTTCAACACACTTTTCTGTAAATTCAGTTCTTCCTATCAATGGCCAACATTTGTTTTGTTCTTGTATCTGATATGAAATTTGATTCCTGATAATTTATTCCTAATGCCAAAAGCTAGAAATATGATGTCTATATACAAGGGAGGTAATAAACAGTTTACGTCAATACAACGTTTTTGAATTCCGCTATGAACTTAAATAACACTGTTTGCTTTTGGCGGAAATATAATTGTATCGTAAATATACCGTTACTTACGTATTCTTGTTTGTACATCGAATTGCAACAGGAATTATACAGTTCGCTAATCCGATAAATTGTTCATTGTAAATACAGTCACTATGATGCATGTCATTAAGTCAGTAGGATTGAAATCGTTGATTATTTGGTAGTATTAAATGCGTTATTTATAAAGATATTGTCTTGGAATGAAAAATATCAATGAACAGTCATACTTGCTTTTTTCGGATAAATTGGAGATTTGATTTTCTATAATCCCGTCATTGCATTTGGTGTTTAAAACGTTACTTTTTACATATATGTCAAGTGTTTCAGAGTTGCGTTAATCTCATATTGTGTAATGATGTCGATTACATTGTTTACATCACTGCATTCTGAGAGACGCGATATTGTCGGCAGGATACTGAATTAAATAAAAGCAAGAACAATGGACGAATTACATTTTAAATGACCGCGTGACGCAGATGAGTCTTTTTTCAAGCTTTGGCTTGAATATGATCTATCGGTAAAAAAAAGATTCTGGGAATTGAACCGGTGTATTGCTACCTGATGAACGTCTGTGGTGGGAAGTATATATTTACAAACAATTAAAAAAGTAAAGAATACCTCGGGTGAGAGTCGAACTGGTGCATAACTTTTCAATAATACATCTAAATACAGAACGTTTAACCGACTGAGTTATAGAGGCACACACAGTCTGGTTCTATGTAATTTATTGCTCAAGAACACTGGGCTTGTGAATTGGTATTTACCATTTCACGCTGAGAGATGGCTTGCGTTCTTCAACATGACAAGAGAAACCCAAAGTCCATGGAATATGTGTATTTGTTACACGGATAAAAGGAATTTTATTACTATGGCTTTTAATTTACACGCTTGAATATTCCCTTCATCGAGCCTCTTGTTTCGGATGAATGCAGGAACTGGAGTGTTCAATGTGTAGCTAGCTTCTACGTGACAGTATAAATATGTAAGAAAGCTGATTCTCCGCATTGCATTCTTCCCAGTGTTAATTTCTATGCAAATATATATTGTAGATTATTACGACAAACCGTTGTCGCGAGGATGTCAACGATGTTACTTCACATAAAAAAATCAGCCAGCATGAATTAATGATCACAGTTCGGTCTTTTCATCTTCATTTCACGGTAAAATCGGGTATAGTGTTGCTAACCGTCGTTTGCAGAGACTCATATCGCCATCATATCGAGCTAACCTACAGTTGGAATCAGTCTTGTTATTTTATTCCAGCTCCGAATACAGTATTCGCTAAACGAACGGAAGACAACTTGAATGTCCGTCCGTCTGTTTATCTGTACTGTCTGCGTTGTAATTCTAACGTAGGTATATACCAAACGGGCTTGCGTTTGTGGAATTATGGTCATGTTTTACGTCATTACTGATGTTTAACAATATATCTGTGAGAATCTACTTTCAAGTTTGCAACCATGATACCAATTAACCCTAAATACACGATCGAAAACCAGTGCCAACCGGTAGTAACCAGATTGGTCGACACGATCATCTTTGTACGCCACATACTGGAAACGTCAAATGTGTTGCACATGTTGATTACCAAAGTATAATTCAGTAACCAGCATTTTCCTGCGTTTCCTGAACCATTCCATTTACTGCACACACGACAATGCAATTCAACAATTGAACAATTATTTGATACGTTCATCATCATCATCAATTGCCCTTCACTGACTGTGTTAATTGTAAATACATTTTGATGGCTTTGTGTTCCTCAAACATGACTTTATTTTGTTATTTCACTAAAATGTGATATTTCACTTAAATGTGAAATTCCTATATTTCGTACACAAAAAATGTTGTCAACAAATACCAAGTTGAAAGTTAACAAATTAGCTAAATTCTAAAATGTGAGTTATAACCGGCTTATAGTTTACAGTCATATTGATCACTTACGAGATTCACTTAATGAAAACACTTAATAGATAGTGTGCGAAATGCCATAATAAATGGATTAGTTGACCAAACATTTAACATATTCTGGATGCTTATTGGATATAAGACACAGGAAGAGAAGGAGTGAACTATAAGTAAATGAAAGTGTACAAACGCAGTTGGAAATGCACACCTTAAGTGAACAACTCCATGTTGGTTGTTTGAACAAAAACGCTATCACCAAATGCAGTAACTACATTTAGGATTGTTAAATCAATACGGTATAATACACCCCCTACGCCCCAAGCTTGGTGTAAATATATTATCCTGGTTAATGCATTTCAACACACTTTTCTGAAAATTCAGTTCTTTCTATCAATGGCCAAAATTTGTTTTGTTCTTGTATCTGATACGAAATTTGATTCCTGATAATTTATTCCTAATGCCAAAAGCTAGAAATATGATGTCTGTATACAAGGGAGGTAATAAACAGTTTACGTCAATACAACGTTTTTGAATTCCGCTATGAACTTAAATAACACTGTTTGCTTTTGGCGGAAATATAATTGTATCGTAAATATACCGTTACTTACGTATTCTTGTTTGTACATCGAATTGCAACAGGAATAATACAGTTCGCTAATCCGATAAATTGTTCATTGTAAATACAGTCACTATGATGCATGTCATTAAGTCAGTAGGATTGAAATCGTTGATTATTTGGTAGTATTAAATGCGTTATTTATAAAGATATTGTCTTGGAATGAAAAATATCAATGAACAGTCATACTTGCTTTTTTCGGATAAATTGGAGATTTGATTTTCTATAATCCCGTCATTGCATTTGGTGTTTAAAACGTTACTTTTTACATATATGTCAAGTGTTTCAGAGTTGCGTTACTCTCATATTGTGTAATGATGTCGATTACACTGTTTACATCACTGCATTCTGAGAGACGCGATATTGTCGGCAGGATGCTGAATTAAATAAAAGCAAGAACAATGGACGGATTACATTTTAAATGACCGCGTGATGCAGATGACTCTTTTTTCAAGCTTTGGCTTGAATATGATCTATCGGTAAAACAAAGATTCTGGGTATTGAACCGGTGCATTGCTACCTGATGAACGTCTGTGGTGGGAAGTATATATTTACAAACAATTAAAAAAGTAAAGAATACCTCGGGTGAGAGTCGAACTGGTGCATAACTTTTCAATAATACATCTGAATACAGAACGTTTAACCGACTGAGTTATTGAGGCACACACAGTCTGGTTCTATGTAATTTATTGCTCAAGAACACTGGGCTTGTGAATTGGTATTTACCATTTCACGCTGAGAGATGGCTTGCGTTCTCCAACATGACAAGAGAAACCCAGAGTCCATGGAATATGTGTATTTGTTACACGGATAAAAGGAATTTTATTACTATGGCTTTTAATTTACACGCTGGAATATTCCCTTCATCGAGCCTCTTGTTTCGGATGAATTCAGGAACTGGAGTGTTCAATGTGTAGCTAGCTTCTACGTGACAGTATAAATATGTAAGAAAGCTGATTCTCCGCATTGCATTCGTCCCAGTGTTAATTTCTATGCAAATAGATATTGTAGATTATTACGACAAACCGTTGTCGCGAGGATGTCAACGATGTTACTTCACATAAAAATATCAGCCAGCATGAAATAATGATCACAGTTCGGTCTTTTCATCTTCATTTCACGGTAAAATCGGGTATAGTGTTGCTAACCGTCGTTTGCAGAGACTCATATCGCCATCATATCGAGCTAACCTACAGTTGGAATCAGTCTTGTTATTTTATTTCAGCTCCGAATACAGTATTCACTAAACGAACGGAAGACAACTTGAATGTCCGTCCGTCTGTTTATCTGTACTGTCTGCGTTGTAATTCTAACGTAGGTATATACCAAACGGGCTTGCGTTTGTGGAATTATGGTCATGTTTTACGTCATTACTGATGTTTAACAATATATCTGTGAGAATCTACTTTCAAATTTGCAACCATGATACCAATTAACCCTAAATACACGATCGAAAACCAGTGCCAACCGGTAGTAACCAGATTGGTCGACACGATCATCTTTGTACGCCACATACTGGAAACGTCAAATGTGTTGCACATGTTGATTACCAAAGTATAATTCAGTAACCAGCATTTTCCTGCGTTTCCTGAACCATTCCATTTACTGCACACACGACAATGCAATTCAACAATTGAACAATTATTTGATATGTTCATCATCATCATCAATTGCCCTTCACTGACTGTGTTAATTGTAAATACATTTTGATGTCTTTGTGTTCCTCAAATATGACTTTATTTTGTTATTTCACTAAAATGTGATATTTCACTTAAATGTGAAATTCCTATATTTCGTACACAAAAAATGTTGTCAACAAATACCAAGTTGAAAGTTAACAAATTAGCTAAATTCTAAAATGTGAGTTATAACCGGCTTATAGTTTACAGTCATATTGATCACTTACGAGATTCACTTAATGAAAACACTTAATAGATAGTGTGCGAAATGCCATAATAAATGGATTAGTTGACCAAACATTTAACATATTCTGGATGCTTATTGGATATAAGACAGAGGAAGAGAAGGAGTGAACTATAAGTAAATGAAAGTGTACAAACGCAGTTGGAAATGCACACCTTAAGTGAACAACTCCATGTTGGTTGTTTGAACAAAAACGCTATCACCAAATGCAGTAACTACATTTAGGATTGTTAAATCAATACGGTATAATACACCCCCTACGCCCCAAGCTTGGTGTAAATATATTATCCTGGTTAATGCATTTCAACACACTTTTCTGTAAATTCAGTTCTTCCTATCAATGGCCAAAATTTGTTTTGTTCTTGTATCTGATATGAAATTTGATTCCTGATAATTTATTCCTAATGCCAAAAGCTAGAAATATGATGTCTGTATACAAGGGAGGTAATAAACAGTTTACGTCAATACAACGTTTTTGAATTCCGCTATGAACTTAAATAACACTGTTTGCTTTTGGCGGAAATATAATTGTATCGTAAATATACCGTTACTTACGTATTCTTGTTTGTACATCGAATTGCAACAGGAATTATACAGTTCGCTAATCCGATAAATTGTTCATTGTAAATACAGTCACTATGATGCATGTCATTAAGTCAGTAGGATTGAAATCGTTGATTATTTGGTAGTATTAAATGCGTTATTTATAAAGATATTGTCTTGGAATGAAAAATATCAATGAACAGTCATACTTGCTTTTTTCGGATAAATTGGAGATTTGATTTTCTATAATCCCGTCATTGCATTTGGTGTTTAAAACGTTACTTTTTACATATATGTCAAGTGTTTCAGAGTTGCGTTAATCTCATATTGTGTAATGATGTCGATTACATTGTTTACATCACTGCATTCTGAGAGACGCGATATTGTCGGCAGGATACTGAATTAAATAAAAGCAAGAACAATGGACGAATTACATTTTAAATGACCGCGTGACGCAGATGAGTCTTTTTTCAAGCTTTGGCTTGAATATGATCTATCGGTAAAAAAAGATTCTGGGAATTGAACCGGTGTATTGCTACCTGATGAACGTCTGTGGTGGGAAGTATATATTTACAAACAATTAAAAAAGTAAAGAATACCTCGGGTGAGAGTCGAACTGGTGCATAACTTTTCAATAATACATCTAAATACAGAACGTTTAACCGACTGAGTTATAGAGGCACACACAGTCTGGTTCTATGTAATTTATTGCTCAAGAACACTGGGCTTGTGAATTGGTATTTACCATTTCACGCTGAGAGATGGCTTGCGTTCTTCAACATGACAAGAGAAACCCAAAGTCCATGGAATATGTGTATTTGTTACACGGATAAAAGGAATTTTATTACTATGGCTTTTAATTTACACGCTTGAATATTCCCTTCATCGAGCCTCTTGTTTCGGATGAATGCAGGAACTGGAGTGTTCAATGTGTAGCTAGCTTCTACGTGACAGTATAAATATGTAAGAAAGCTGATTCTCCGCATTGCATTCTTCCCAGTGTTAATTTCTATGCAAATATATATTGTAGATTATTACGACAAACCGTTGTCGCGAGGATGTCAACGATGTTACTTCACATAAAAAAATCAGCCAGCATGAATTAATGATCACAGTTCGGTCTTTTCATCTTCATTTCACGGTAAAATCGGGTATAGTGTTGCTAACCGTCGTTTGCAGAGACTCATATCGCCATCATATCGAGCTAACCTACAGTTGGAATCAGTCTTGTTATTTTATTCCAGCTCCGAATACAGTATTCGCTAAACGAACGGAAGACAACTTGAATGTCCGTCCGTCTGTTTATCTGTACTGTCTGCGTTGTAATTCTAACGTAGGTATATACCAAACGGGCTTGCGTTTGTGGAATTATGGTCATGTTTTACGTCATTACTGATGTTTAACAATATATCTGTGAGAATCTACTTTCAAGTTTGCAACCATGATACCAATTAACCCTAAATACACGATCGAAAACCAGTGCCAACCGGTAGTAACCAGATTGGTCGACACGATCATCTTTGTACGCCACATACTGGAAACGTCAAATGTGTTGCACATGTTGATTACCAAAGTATAATTCAGTAACCAGCATTTTCCTGCGTTTCCTGAACCATTCCATTTACTGCACACACGACAATGCAATTCAACAATTGAACAATTATTTGATACGTTCATCATCATCATCAATTGCCCTTCACTGACTGTGTTAATTGTAAATACATTTTGATGGCTTTGTGTTCCTCAAACATGACTTTATTTTGTTATTTCACTAAAATGTGATATTTCACTTAAATGTGAAATTCCTATATTTCGTACACAAAAAATGTTGTCAACAAATACCAAGTTGAAAGTTAACAAATTAGCTAAATTCTAAAATGTGAGTTATAACCGGCTTATAGTTTACAGTCATATTGATCACTTACGAGATTCACTTAATGAAAACACTTAATAGATAGTGTGCGAAATGCCATAATAAATGGATTAGTTGACCAAACATTTAACATATTCTGGATGCTTATTGGATATAAGACACAGGAAGAGAAGGAGTGAACTATAAGTAAATGAAAGTGTACAAACGCAGTTGAAAATGCACACCTTAAGTGAACAACTCCATGTTGGTTGTTTGAACAAAAACGCTATCACCAAATGCAGTAACTACATTTAGGATTGTTAAATCAATACGGTATAATACACCCCCTACGCCCCAAGCTTGGTGTAAATATATTATCCTGGTTAATGCATTTCAACACACTTTTCTGAAAATTCAGTTCTTTCTATCAATGGCCAAAATTTGTTTTGTTCTTGTATCTGATACGAAATTTGATTCCTGATAATTTATTCCTAATGCCAAAAGCTAGAAATATGATGTCTGTATACAAGGGAGGTAATAAACAGTTTACGTCAATACAACGTTTTTGAATTCCGCTATGAACTTAAATAACACTGTTTGCTTTTGGCGGAAATATAATTGTATCGTAAATATACCGTTACTTACGTATTCTTGTTTGAACATCGAATTGCAACAGGAATTATACAGTTCGCTAATCCGATAAATTGTTCATTGTAAATACAGTCACTATGATGCATGTCATTAAGTCAGTAGGATTGAAATCGTTGATTATTTGGTAGTATTAAATGCGTTATTTATAAAGATATTGTCTTGGAATGAAAAATATCAATGAACAGTCATACTTGCTTTTTTCGGATAAATTGGAGATTTGATTTTCTATAATCCCGTCATTGCATTTGGTGTTTAAAACGTTACTTTTTACATATATGTCAAGTGTTTCAGAGTTGCGTTACTCTCATATTGTGTAATGATGCCGATAACATTGTTTACATCACTGCATTCTGAGAGACGCGATATTGTCGGCAGGATGCTGAATGAAATAAAAGCAAGAACAATGGACGGATTACATTTTAAATGACCGCGTGATGCAGATGACTCTTTTTTCAAGCTTTGGCTTGAATATGATCTATCGGTAAAACAAAGATTCTGGGTATTGAACCGGTGTATTGCTACCTGATGAACGTCTGTGGTGGGAAGTATATATTTACAAACAATTAAAAAAGTAAAGAATACCTCGGGTGAGAGTCGAACTGGTGCATAACTTTTCAATAATACATCTAAATACAGAACGTTTAACCGACTGAGTTATTGAGGCACACACAGTCTGGTTCTATGTAATTTATTGCTCAAGAACACTGGGCTTGTGAATTGGTATTTACCATTTCACGCTGAGAGATGGCTTGCGTTTTCCAACATGACAAGAGAAACCCAAAGTCCATGGAATATGTGTATTTGTTACACGGATAAAAGGAATTTTATTACTATGGCTTTTAATTTACACGCTTGAATATTCCCTTCATCGAGCCTCTTGTTTCGGATGAATTCAGGAACTGGAGTGTTCAATGTGTAGCTAGCTTATACGTGACAGTATAAATATGTAAGAAAGCTGATTCTCCGCATTGCATTCGTCCCATTCAGTAACCAGCATCTTCCTGCGTTTCCTGAACCATTCCATTTACTGCACACACGACAATGCAATTCAACAATTAATAAATTGTTGTAATTCTAACGTAGGTATATACCAAACGGGCTTGCGTTTGTGGAATTATGGTCATGTTTTACGTCATTACTGATGTTTAACAATATATCTGTGAGAATCTACTTTCAAATTTGCAACCTTGATACCAATTAACCCTAAATACACGATCGAAAACCAGTGCCAACCGGTAGTAACCAGATTGGTCGACACGATCATCTTTGTACGCCACATACTGGAAACGTCAAATGTGTTGCACATGTTGAGTACCAAAGTATAATTCAGTAACCAGCATCTTCCTGCGTTTCCTGAACCATTCCATTTACTGCACACACGACAATGCAATTCAATAATTGAACAATTATTTGATATGTTCATCATCATCATCAATTGCCCTTCACTGACTGTGTTAATTGTAAATACATTTTGATGTCTTTGTGTTCCTCAAACATGACTTTATTTTGTTATTTCACTAAAATGTGATATTTCACTTAAATGTGAAATTCCTATATTTCGTACACAAAAAATGTTGTCAACAAATACCAAGTTGAAAGTTAACAAATTAGCTAAATTCTAAAATGTGAGTTATAACCGGCTTATAGTTTACAGTCATATTGATCACTTACGAGATTTACTTAATGAAAACACTTAATAGATATTGTGCGAAATGCCATAATAAATGGATTAGTTGACCAAACATTTGAAATATTCTGGATGCTTATTGGATATAAGACACAGGAAGAGAAGGAGTGAACTATAAGTAAATGAAAGTGTACAAACGCAGTTGGAAATGCACACCTTAAGTGAACAACTCCATGTTGGTTGTTTGAACAAAAACACTTTCACCAAATGCAGTAACTACATTTAGGATTGTTAAATCAATACTGTATAATACACCCCCTACGCCCCAAGCTTGGTGTAAATATATTATCCTGGTTAATGCATTTCAACACACTTTTCTGAAAATTCAGTTCTTCCTATCAATGGCCAAAATTTGTTTTGTTCTTGTATCTGATATGAAATTTGATTCCTGATAATTTATTCCTAATGCCAAAAGCTAGAAATATGATGTCTGTATACAAGGGAGGTAATAAACAGTTTACGTCAATACAATGTTTTTGAATTCCGCTATGAACTTAAATAACACTGTTTGCTTTTGGCGGAACTATAATTGTATCGTAAATATACCGTTACTTACGTATTCTTGTTTGTACATCGATTTGCAACAGGAATTATACAGTTCCCTAATCCGATAAATTGTTCATTGTAAATACAGTCACTATGATGCATGTCATTAAGTCAGTAGGATTGAAATCGTTGATTATTTGGTAGTATTAAATGCGTTATTTATAAAGATATTGTCTTGGAATGAAAAATATCAATGAACAGTCATACTTGCTTTTTTCGGATAAATTGGAGATTTGATTTTCTATAATCCTGTCATTGCATTTGGTGTTTAAAACGTTACTTTTTACATATATGTCAAGTGTTTCAGAGTTGCGTTACTCTCATATTGTGTAATGATGTCGATTACACTGTTTACATCACTGCATTCTGAGAGATGCGATATTGTCGGCAGGATACTGAATGAAATAAAAGCAAGAACAATGGACGGATTACATTTTAAATGACCGCGTGACGCAGATGAGTATTTTTTCAAGCTTTGGCTTGAATATGATCTATCGGTAAAAAAAAGATTCTGGGTATTGAACCGGTGTATTGCTACCTGATGAACGTCTGTGGTGGGAAGTATATATTTACAAACAATTAAAAAAGTAAAGAATACCTCGGGTGAGAGTCGAACTGGTGCATAACTTTTCAATAATACATCTAAATACAGAACGTTTAACCGACTGAGTTATAGAGGCACACACAGTCTGGTTCTATGTAATTTATTGCTCAAGAACACTGGGCTTGTGAATTGGTATTTACCATTCACGCTGAGAGATGGCTTGCGTTCTCCAACATGAAAAGAGAAACCCAAAGTCCATGGAATATGTGTATTTGTTACACGGATAAAAGGAATTTTATTACTATGGCTTTTAATTTACACGCTTGAATATTCCCTTCATCGAGCCTCTTGTTTCGGATGAATTCAGGAACTGGAGTGTTCAATGTGTAGCTAGCTTCTACGTGACAGTATAAATATGTAAGAAAGCTGATTCTCCGCATTGCATTCGTCCCAGTGTTAATTTCTATGCAAATATATATTGTAGATTATTACGACAAACCGTTGTCGCGAGGATGTCAACGATGTTACTTCACATAAAAATATCAGCCAGCATGAATTAATGATCACAGTTCGGTCTTTTCATCTTCATTTCGCGGTAAAATCGGGTATAGTGTTGCTAACCGTCGTTTGCAGAGACTCATATCGCCATCATATCGAGCTAACCTACAGTTGGAATCAGTCTTGTTATTTTATTCCAGCTCCGAATACAGTATTCGCTAAACGAACGGAAGACAACTTGAATGTCCGTCCGTCTGTTTATCTGTACTGTCTGCGTTGTAATTCTAACGTAGGTATATACCAAACGGGCTTGCGTTTGTGGAATTATGGTCATGTTTTACGTCATTGCTGATGTTTAACAATATATCTGTGAGAATCTACTTTCAAATTTGCAACCATGATACCAATTAACCCTAAATACACGATCGAAAACCAGTGCCAACCGGTAGTAACCAGATTGGTCGACACGATCATCTTTGTACTCCACATACTGGAAACGTCAAATGTGTTGCACATGTTGATTACCAAAGTATAATTCAGTAACCAGCATTTTCCTGCGTTTCCTGAACCATTCCATTTACTGCACACACGACAATGCAATTCAACAATTGAACAATTATTTGATATGTTCATCATCATCATCAATTGCCCTTCACTGACTGTGTTAATTGTAAATACATTTTGATGGCTTTGTGTTCCTCAAACATGACTTTATTTTGTTATTTCACTAAAATGTGATATTTCACTTAAATGTGAAATTCCTATATTTCGTACACAAAAAATGTTGTCAACAAATGCCAAGTTGAAAGTTAACAAATTAGCTAAATTCTAAAATGTGAGTTATAACCGGTTTATAGTTTACAGTCATATTGATCACTTACGAGATTTACTTAATGAAAACACTTAATAGATATTGTGCGAAATGTCATAATAAATGGATTAGTTGACCAAACATTTGAAATATTCTGGATGCTTATTGGATATAAGACACAGGAAGAGAAGGAGTGAACTATAAGTAAATGAAAGTGTACAAACGCAGTTGGAAATGCACACCTTAAGTGAACAACTCCATGTTGGTTGTATGAACAAAAACGCTATCACCAAATGCAGTAACTACATTTAGGATTGTTAAATCAATACGGTATAATACACCCCCTACGCCCCAAGCTTGGTGTAAATATATTATCCTGGTTAATGCATTTCAACACACTTTTCTGAAAATTCAGTTCTTCCTATCAATGGCCAAAATTTGTTTTGTTCTTGTATCTGATATGAAATTTGATTCCTGATAATTTATTCCTAATGCCAAAAGCTAGAAATATGATGTCTGTATACAAGGGAGGTAATAAACAGTTTACGTCAATACAACGTTTTTGAATTCCGCTATGAACTTAAATAACACTGTTTGCTTTTGGCGGAAATATAATTGTATCGTAAATATACCGTTACTTACGTATTCTTGTTTGTACATCGAATTGCAACAGGAATTATACAGTTCGCTAATCCGATAAATTGTTCATTGCAAATACAGTCACTATGATGCATGTCATTAAGTCAGTAGGATTGAAATCGTTGATTATTTTGTAGTATTAAATGCGTTATTTATAAAGATATTGTCTTGGAATGAAAAATATCAATGAACAGTCATACTTGCTTTTTTCGGATAAATTGGAGATTTGATTTTCTATAATCCCGTCATTGCATTTGGTGTTTAAAACGTTACTTTTTACATATATGTCAAGTGTTTCAGAGTTGCGTTACTCTCATATTGTGTAATGTCGATTACCTTGTTTACGATGTTGTCGGCAGGATACTGAATGAAATAAAAGCAAGAACAATAGATGAATTACATTTTAAATGACCGCGTGACGCAGATGAGTATTTTTTCAAGCTTTGGCTTGAATATGATCTATCGGTAAAAAAAGATTCTGGGTATTGAACCGGTGTATTGATACCTGATGAACGTCTGTGGTGGGAAGTATATATTTACAAACAATTAAAAAAGTAAAGAATACCTAGGGTGAGAGTCGAACTGGTGCATAACTTTTCAATAATACATCTAAATACAGAACGTTTAACCGAGTTATAGAGGCACACACAGTCTGGTTCTATGTAATTTATTGCTCAAGAACACTGGGCTTGTGAATTGGTATTTACCATTTCACGCTGAGAGATGGCTTGCGTTCTCCAACATGACAAGAGAAACCCAAAGTCCATGGAATATGTGTATTTGTTACACGGATAAAAGGAATTTTATTACTATGGCTTTTAATTTACACGCTTGAATATTCCCTTCATCGAGCCTCTTGTTTCGGATGAATTCAGGAACTGGAGTGTTCAATGTGTAGCTAGCTTATACGTGACAGTATAAATATGTAAGAAAGCTGATTCTCCGCATTGCATTCGTCCCATTCAGTAACCAGCATCTTCCTGCGTTTCCTGAACCATTCCATTTACTGCACACACGACAATGCAATTCAACAATTAATAAATTGTTGTAATTCTAACGTAGGTATATACCAAACGGGCTTGCGTTTGTGGAATTATGGTCATGTTTTACGTCATTACTGATGTTTAACAATATATCTGTGAGAATCTACTTTCAAATTTGCAACCATGATACCAATTAACCCTAAATACACGATCGAAAACCAGTGCCAACCGGTAGTAACCAGATTGGTCGACACGATCATCTTTGTACGCCACATACTGGAAACGTCAAATGTGTTGCACATGTTGAGTACCAAAGTATAATTCAGTAACCAGCATCTTCCTGCGTTTCCTGAACCATTCCATTTACTGCACACACGACAATGCAATTCAACAATTGAACAATTATTTGATATGTTCATCATCATCATCAATTGCCCTTCACTGACTGTGTTAATTGTAAATACATTTTGATGTCTTTGTGTTCCTCAAACATGACTTTATTTTGTTATTTCACTAAAATGTGATATTTCACTTAAATGTGAAATTCCTATATTTCGTACACAAAAAATGTTGTCAACAAATACCAAGTTGAAAGTTAACAAATTAGCTAAATTCTAAAATGTGAGTTATAACCGGCTTATAGTTTACAGTCATATTGATCACTTACGAGATTTACTTAATGAAAACACTTAATAGATATTGTGCGAAATGCCATAATAAATGGATTAGTTGACCAAACATTTGAAATATTCTGGATGCTTATTGGATATAAGACAGAGGAAGAGAAGGAGTGAACTATAAGTAAATGAAAGTGTACAAACGCAGTTGGAAATGCACACCTTAAGTGAACAACACCATGTTGGTTGTTTGAACAAAAACACTTTCACCAAATGCAGTAACTACATTTAGGATTGTTAAATCAATACGGTATAATACACCCCCTACGCCCCAAGCTTGGTGTAAATATATTATCCTGGTTAATGCATTTCAACACACTTTTCTGAAAATTCAGTTCTTCCTATCAATGGCCAAAATTTGTTTTGTTCTTGTATCTGATATGAAATTTGATTCCTGATAATTTATTCCTAATGCCAAAAGCTAGAAATATGATGTCTGTATACAAGGGAGGTAATAAACAGTTTACGTCAATACAATGTTTTTGAATTCCGCTATGAACTTAAATAACACTGTTTGCTTTTGGCGGAACTATAATTGTATCGTAAATATACCGTTACGTACGTATTCTTGTTTGTACATCGATTTGCAACAGGAATTATACAGTTCCCTAATCCGATAAATTGTTCATTGTAAATACAGTCACTATGATGCATGTCATTAAGTCAGTAGGATTGAAATCGTTGATTATTTGGTAGTATTAAATGCGTTATTTATAAAGATATTGTCTTGGAATGAAAAATATCAATGAACAGTCATACTTGCTTTTTTCGGATAAATTGGAGATTTGATTTTCTATAATCCTGTCATTGCATTTGGTGTTTAAAACGTTACTTTTTACATATATGTCAAGTGTTTCAGAGTTGCGTTACTCTCATATTGTGTAATGATGTCGATTACATTGTTTACATCACTGCATTCTGAGAGATGCGATATTGTCGGCAGGATACTGAATGAAATAAAAGCAAGAACAATGGACGGATTACATTTTAAATGACCGCGTGACGCAGATGAGTATTTTTTCAAGCTTTGGCTTGAATATGATCTATCGGTAAAAAAAAGATTCTGTGTATTCAACCGGTGTATTGCTACCTGATGAACGTCTGTGGTGGGAAGTATATATTTACAAACAATTAAAAAAGTAAAGAATACCTCGGGTGAGAGTCGAACTGGTGCATAACTTTTCAATAATACATCTAAATACAGAACGTTTAACCGACTGAGTTATAGAGGCACACACAGTTTAGTTCTATGTTATTTATTGCTCAAGAACACTGGGCTTGTGAATTGGTATTTACCATTTCACGCTGAGATATGGCTTGCGTTCTCCAACATGACAAGAGAAACCCAAAGTCCATGGAATATGTGTATTTGTTACACGGATAAAAGGAATTTTATTACTATGGCTTTTAATTTACACGCTTGAATATTCCCTTCATCGAGCCTCTTGTTTCGGACGCATGCAGGAACTGGAGTGTTCAATGTGTAGCTAGCTTCTACGTGACAGTATAAATATGTAAGAAAGCTGATTCTCCGCATTGCATTCGTCACAGTGTTAATTTCTATGCAAATATATATGGTAGATTATTACGACAAACCGTTGTCGCGAGGATGTCAACGATGTTACTTCACATAAAAATATCAGCCAGCATGAAATAATGATCACAGTTCGGTCTTTTCATCTTCATTTCACGGTAAAATCGGGTATAGTGTTCCTAACCGTCGTTTGCAGAGATTCATATCGCCATCATGTCGAGCTAACCTACAGTTGGAATCAGTCTTGTTATTTTATACCAGCTCCGAATACGGTATTCAATAAACGAACGGAAGACAACTTGAATGTCCGTCCATCTGTTTATATGTACTGTCTGCGTTGTAATTCTAACGTAAGTTTATACCAAACGGGCTTGCGTTTGTGGAATTATGGTCATATTTACGTCATTACTGATGTTTAACAATATATCTGTGAGAATCTACTTTCAAATTTGCAACCATGATACCAATTAACCCTAAATACACGATCGAAAACCAGTGCCAACCGGTAGTAACCAGATTGGTCGACACGATCATCTTTGTACGCCACATACTGGAAACGTCAAATGTGTATCAAATGTTGATAACCAAAGTATAATTCAGTAACCAGCATTTTCCTACGTTTCCTAAACCATTCCATTTACTGCACACACGACAATGCAATTCAACAATTGAACAATAATTTGTTATGTTCATCATCATCATCAATTGCCCTGCACTGACTGTGTTAATTGTAAATACATTTTGATGTCTATGTGTTCCACAAACATGACTTTATTTTGTTATTTCACTAACATGTGATATTTCACTTAAATGTGAAATTCCTATATTTCGTACACAAAAAATCTTGTCCAAAAATACCAAGTTGAAAGTTAACAAATTAGCTAAATTCTAAAATGTGAGTTATAACCGGCTTATAGTTTACAGTCATATTGATCACTTACGAGATTTACTTAATGAAAACACTTAAAAGATATTGTGTGAAATGCCATAATCAATGGATTAGTTCACCAAACATTTGAAATATTCTGGATGCTTATTAAGACACAGGAAGAGGCGGAGTGAACTATAAGTAAATGAAAGTGTATAAACGCAGTTGGAAATGCACACCTTAAGTGAACAACTCCATGTTGGTTGTTTGAACAAAAAAGCTATCACCAAATGCAGTAACTACATTTAGGATTGTTAAATCAATAGGGTATAATACACCCCCTACGCCCCAAGCTTGGTGTAAATATATTATCCTGCTTAATGCATTTCAACACACTTTTCTGAAAATTCAGTTCTTCCTATCAATGGCCAAAATTTGTTTTGTTCTTGTATCTGATATGAAATTTGATTCCTGATAATTTATTCCTAATGCCAAAAGCTAGAAATATGATGTCTGTATACAAGGGAGGTAATAAACAGTTTACGTCAATACAACGTTTTTGAATTCCGCTATGAACTTAAATAACACTGTTTGCTTTTGGAGGAAATATAATTATATCGTAAATATACCGTTACGTACGTATTCTTGTTTGTACATCGAATTGCAACAGGAATTATACAGTTCGCTAATCCGATAAATTGTTCATTGTAAATACAGTTACTATGATGCATGTCATTAAGTCAGTAGGATTGAAATCGTTGATTATTTGGTAGTATTAAATGCCTTATTTATAAAGATATTGTCTTGGAATGAATAATATCAATGAACAGTCATACTTCCTTTTTTCGGATAAATTGGAGATTTGATTTTCTATAATCCCGTCATTGCATTTGGTGTTTAAAACGTTACTTTTTACATATATGTCAAGTGTTTGAGAGTGGCGTTACTCTCATGTTGTGTAATGATGTCGATTACATTGTTTACATCACTGCATTCTGAGAGACGCGATATTGTCGGCAGGATACTGAATGAAATAAAAGCAAGAACAATGGACGGATTACATTTTAAATGACCACGTGACGCAGATGAGTCTTTTTTCAAGCATTGGCTTGAATATGATCTATCGGTAAAAAAAAAATCTGGGTATTGAACCGGTATATTGCTACCTGATGAACGTCTGTGATGGGAAGTATATATTTACAAACAATTAAAAAAGTAAAGAATACCTCGGGTGAGAGTCGAACTGGTGCATAACTTTTCAATAATACATCTAAATACAGAACGTTTAACCGACTGAGTTATAGAGGCACACACAGTTTAGTTCTATGTTATTTATTGCTCAAGAACACTGGGCTTGTGAATTGGTATTTACCATTCACGCTGAGATATGGCTTGCGTTCTCCAACATGACAAGAGAAACCCAAAGTCCATGGAATATGTGTATTTGTTACACGGATAAAAGGAATTTTATTACTATGGCTTTTAATTTACACGCTTGAATATTCCCTTCATCGAGCCTCTTGTTTCGGACGCATGCAGGAACTGGAGTGTTCAATGTGTAGCTAGCTTCTACGTGACAGTATAAATATGTAAGAAAGCTGATTCTCCGCATTGCATTCGTCACAGTGTTAATTTCTATGCAAATATATATGGTAGATTATTACGACAAACCGTTGTCGCGAGGATGTCAACGATGTTACTTCACATAAAAATATCAGCCAGCGTGAAATAATGATCACAGCTCGGTCTTTTCATCTTCATTTCACGGTAAAATCGGGTATAGTGTTACTAACCGTCGTTTGCAGAGATTCATATCGCCATCATGTCGAGCTAATCTACAGTTGGAATCAGTCTTGTTATTTTATACCAGCTCCGAATACGGTATTCAATAAACGAACGGAAGACAACTTGAATGTCCGTCCATCTGTTTATATGTACTGTCTGCGTTGTAATTCTAACGTAAGTTTATACCAAACGGGCTTGCGTTTGCGGAATTATGGTCATAGTTACGTCATTACTGATGTTTAACAATATATCTGTGAGAATCTACTTTCAAATTTGCAACCATGATACCAATTAACCCTAAATACACGATCGAAAACCAGTGCCAACCGGTAGTAACCAGATTGGTCGACACGATCATCTTTGTACGCCACATACTGGAAACGTCAAATGTGTATCAAATGTTGATTACCAAAGTATAATTCAGTAACCAGCATTTTCCTACGTTTCCTAAACCATTCCATTTACTGCACACACGACAATGCAATTCAACAATTGAACAATTATTTGATATGTTCATCATCATCATCAATTGCCCTGCACTGACTGTGTTAATTGTAAATACATTTTGATGTCCATGTGTTCCTCAAACATGACTTTATTTTGTTATTTCACTAACATGTGATATTTCACTTAAATGTGAAATTCCTATATTTCGTACACAAAAAATCTTGTCCAAAAATACCAAGTTGAAGTTAACAAATTAGCTAAATTCTAAAATGTGAGTTATAACCGGCTTATAGTTTACAGTCATATTGATCTCTTACGAGATTTACTTAATGAAAACACTTAATAGATATTGTGTGAAATGCCATAATCAATGGATTAGTTGACCAAACATTTGAAATATTCTGGATGCTTATTAAGACACAGGAAGAGGCGGAGTGAACTATAGGTAAATGAAAGTGTACAAACGCAGTTGGAAATGCACACCTTAAGTGTACAACTCCATGTTGGTTGTTTGAACAAAAACGCTATCACCAAATGCAGTAACTACATTTAGGATTGTTAAATCAATACGGTATAATACACCCCCTACGCCCCAAGCTTGGTGTAAATATATTATCCTGCTTAATGCATTTCAACACACTTTTCTGAAAATTCAGTTCTTCCTATCAATGGCCAAAATTTGTTTTGTTCTTGTATCTGATATGAAATTTGATTCCTGATAATTTATTCCTAATGCCAAAAGCTAGAAAGATGATGTCTGTATACAAGGGAGGTAATAAACAGTTTACGTCAATACAACGTTTTTGAATTCCGCTATGAACTTAAATAACACTGTTTGCTTTTGGCGGAAATATAATTATATCGTAAATATACCGTTACGTACGTATTCTTGTTTGTACATCGAATTGCAACAGGAATTATACAGTTCGCTAATCCGATAAATTGTTCATTGTAAATACAGTCGATTAATTAAATGGAATTTGATGTTAATCCCTACCTGAGGGTCACGTAATATCCGCGCCTGGGTCTCAGTTCTCAGAACTCTCAGCAAAGTCTTGAGTATGAAAAGCTCAGATTTGAGTGGAAGAATTGAGTGTTGATAGCTATATACAGTCCGAACTTTGTTTATTCGACAACCTTTTATCCGAATACTCGGAATTATCCGAAATAAACATCAGATCCCAAAATACATTCTTATGCACGTCGAATTGAAATGATTTATTCGAATCCATATATTATTCGAAATAAATTTTAGGACCCGATGTATTCGAATGAACGAGGTCCGACTGTAATTATTAAATTAAAACTAATTATCATATCTCACAATCACCCCCATACTCTAATGGCAAAGTGGATCACAAATAATATAATCAGTACTCAGTGATTATTAAAATCCAATTCACATTCACAAATCTTTACACTTAACAGGACGAAAGCCTGGTGGTGACATTTCAGCTTCTAAAATTTGCGAATTCAACTTCATGAATTCACGAGTTCAACTTCGTGAATTCACGAGTTCATTTTCACAAATAACTTTGTAAACGAGCAAACACTGGAAAGCTATTAATATCTGACGTCACTTGAAACCAAAATATCGAAGCTGATTCAAATCGATTGGTGAATAAAATCGTTCGTAAAGAAATCAAGACTACAGTAAAACCTCCATAATAAGACCACCTTTGGGATCCTTGATAACTGGTCTTCTCGTAGTACACAAATGCTGTCACTCCCTATACATGAACATCCAATGTACAGTTTAGACTCTACAGAGATTGAACACATAATGCATTTTTTCATTCATTTCGTTGTCTTATTTGATAACGAAAGATTTTCTGGTTCTGACTCTATTTGACTCTAGGATTAAATGCTATAACTAATAATGCACGTGTTAATGTGTACCCCCATGGAGAGGAATTCAAGTTGCATATTGAGTGACCATATTTCACCAAGGTTAACACCATTTCACAACATTTGTTCAGTTATATTTGGTGTTCATTTGGCTTAATCAGTTTTCTTGATATTAATTATCAACCAGTACTAACTTGCCCTAGCGCAAGCAGCTACAAATTTTCCACACAAATATCAGAGGTGGGGAACAAATGACCGAAGCTAATTGTCACGGAAGGACATGACCTGACAAGCCCGGGACCTCCCGGACGACAGCATGGCGCTCTTACCACTGAGCTAATCGGGCGGTCGGAAGCACTCAACGTAGATATTTAATTATGTCGGACTCATATTTAAATCAATTGACAAAGTGTACTGTAGAGAAAGGTAAATACTACCCACGAGTGTACGTGTTAATATTAACATGGTCATAAATACCACTTTCGGTCTTTCTATCCTTATTAATAGAAAGTAGGATTAAAGGTACATAATCTTATTTTCTATCAAAATATGCCAAGTACTAATGTTTAGAAAATGGCATGTTAATGTCTCCATACGAACGTTCTGTGAAACATTGCATCGTAAGTTTTCTTAAAAGCTTCCTGGAACTGCAAAACAAGTCCGATACAGTTATTTTCCCTGCTAGCGCTACCTCGGTGCGTATGTCAGAATATCGATACAGTTATTTCCCCTGCTAGCTCTACCTCGGTGCGTATGTCAGAATATCGATACAGTTATTTCCCCTGCTAGCGCTACCTCGGTGCGTATGTCAGAATATCGGACACTTGTATTTGTGGTTACGGGAAACATGTAAGAAAAGTGATAATGCAGTGTTGTTGAGTACATCTGTATAAAGCCAATTACCGCCGATGTTGTTATATTAATTAACAAAGCTATTTTGTCCAAAAATAAGAGTATGTACCTTTAAGCAACATAACACCAAAAATATAAATACAAAATATCCAACTAATAATGTATTAATGAAAAAAAAGTAAAGTATGTTCGGTTAACAATGTACTGCAGTCGGTCCTCGTTTATTCTACAACTTTTTATCCGAATAATTGTCGAATCCAGATGTATCTTCTTAGACATGTCAAATTGAAATGGGCTATTCGAGTTTAAATTTCGGAACCGATTAATTCGAATGAACGAGATCCGACTGTAGTTTTAGAATGGTGATAATCCAGTATGTCCTATTTCATTATATGGTTTGCTTTTCCACCGTCACATCTAATTTAAACGGTATGCGTCAACAGATATTCATCCATTAGAGCATTCCAATTCGTCAGTCTTATTGACATATCTGTCACGTTCCGGTTAAATGTCTTCTTTAATTGGTAAAGAGAAGAAAAATAACTTCATGTACTTATGTAAAATAAAACCTCAATAATAAGACCAACATTGGGACTCCTGAAAACTGGTCTTCTTATTTAGGTGGTCTTAATATTTAGTATGAATAAGGGCACAACTGTGAAAATTGACTTAAAACCGTGTAATTAATTTTGAAATGGTCTTATTATTGAGGTGGTCTTTGTGTGAAGTTTAACTGTACTCTTTGATATACATTTACTCTTCCCCTTGTGTGTGTAAAATCTTCACTTAATTGAGCCTTGATTTAGAACGATTATGAATGACTAACATTACTTAAAAACCTTGACATTAAGACCACCTTATTTATAAGACCGTATTTATGGTCCAGGTTTTCAATACTTCTACAATATCATATCCGATATTTATACTCGATAATCAGACCACCTCACGGCTAAGACCGATATGCTTCAGTATAATAGTGGTCTTATTATTGAGGTTTCATTGTATAAGTTTTGCCGACACATATCTTTGGTCATTTTTCACATGCAGAGTAAATGTAGTTTATATACTACATAACGTTTATCACTTGAATTTAAACCAGGAAGTTGCGGTTGTTATCATTGACAACGTAAACTTCATCAATCGGAACACCTCGGCGAGTATTAGCATAAATAATATTTGTATTCCGAACTCTGCCGGATACCGCCGAGTAGTAACGATTGGAACTTCATGGACCGTTGAATATACGGATATAGATTGTTGAAATTGCGGCCGCTGATTGGAGAGATTGCTGTAAACATGTTCTAATTTTAGAATTCTATTTTTACATCAGCCATGTGTATACATAAAAGGGTATCTCTGTTGATTGTAAATAGTTCATACATTTGATTGTAATAACACGGACCTATATACATATAATAATAACCATGCAAGCGTGTCCATTGAAATGCGTGATAGTGGGAGACGGGTAAGTGGACATTAAATGTTATATTTACAATAAATACCTGAATATAAAATATCGTAAAACCATCGATCAGAATACGAAATAATTAATTTATTGTTTCAACAAATTTCTTTAAAGCCACAAAGACATGTACTGGGTTAGTAAATAAAATAATATGTTATACATGTATGAGGACAATTTTGTTTCGCACTTTTGAAGATGTCGAAAATATATATTTGAGATGTGATATGTTATTTTATTACAGTTTATTTTAAACTTATTTATTTTACATCGATTTTGAAACAAGATCTTACAACTTATACTTATCATTCTTGATGGCTATTAACCAGTACTCGTGCCGAATTTAGATACTGTGGAGTTCGTGATCGAACCCCGCTCATCGCTGGGCTCAAACTAACGACATTCGGATCAGGAGTCAGACGCTCGACCACTGCGCCTCCAAACAATTTTACTTAGATTGTGAAACAAGTTTAATAAACCATGCACACTCGATGACTGCTTCCTGGTTTTTTAGTCAGTACTCCCGCCAAGACCGGATTCGAACTCGGACATTCGGACCAGGCCCCGGACTCAGACGCTCAACCCCTCAGGCACTACCACCGCAGTAATCTGTTTCACGTGGCTTTAAGTTAAAATAAGTGATATCTTGGAAGTAAAAATTACTGCTCATCTATTGTGTTTTAATTTTACATGCAGAACCGTCGGGAAAACATGTTTGCTTATGAGTTATACCCAGAATGCATTTCCTGGAGAATACATACCGACGGTGTAAGTAGCATTTATTTATCATATCTTTTCTTGTTTTTACTATTAGAATATAGTACCGTAAAACCTCACTTATAGACCACCTCAGTAATAAGACCAGTTTTGTTGGATCCCAATGGTGGTCTTATTATTGAGGTGTTACTGTAGTTAGAATGTTCTAACAAGCGAATATGAAGCAATGCTAAATATATCTGAGATTATGAGTCTGAGCTTGGAGATCAGTCGCAAAACCCCAGCCTCTGATTGGTTGGTTTTGAGGTAAAGTCATAAGATTGACCAATAGCAAGGCTGCACTTTGAAACTGGTTTCAAAACTCGAATTCATAAGTCTGAACCAGTGTGCGGTTCGTAATGCGGTACAGAAGTAGCTGGGAATTCATTAATCCATTCGGTGTAACTGAGTTCGCTTAATTAGTGCAACAAAAAAATAAAATCAGTTGTTAATATAGCACGTGTTCTGGAAACTTTTATCAGATATATTGCAATAGATGACATCATAAATGATGATATGCCTAGATAGCAATTGTGATATATCCGTATACATGTAATAGAGTGATACAAATACAGTCAACCTCGTTCATTCGAATTTATTGGGTCCGAAATTTTATTTCGAATAATACATGGTTTCGTATTGCACATTTCAATTCGACATACATATATTTATTTCGGATGAAACCAAGTATTCGGTTGTCGAATCAACGGGGTCCGATTGTATCTGTTTTAGCTGATTTAGTACTGTGGGAAATAGATTCTCTGTTGTTATATATGGTGGCATATTACTGCCACCAGTTAGCATGATAGCGTTTCTGTCTAAATTATAGGTATTTTGGCTATAAAATTGTAAAATCCAGTAAAAAATCATCAAAATGACCCTTAAGATTCAGCACCTAGTGAAACCCCTGATTGTTATTGCTTACTGTAATCAAAGTCAATAGAACCAGTAACTTTTAGACACTGTGTGAAATAGTACTGGCGGGTTAATACTTTTGACCAGTATATACCGCCTTGCGTTCAGTTACGGCTAACAGTCGCGAACGTTTTGTATTGTATCCTTTGCCCACCGTATCATATTGACTGCACACGGGGAACCAAATTGCAAAACTTTACGAAACGTGAGCTGCAAATACTTTTACTGGACGCAGGGCTGTGGATGGCAGTAATTGTGATACATATTTTTATCGCAGGTTCGATCACTATCAAGCTAATTTGACGGTCGACAAGAGAATATATATGTTAGGTCTATGGGATACAGCCGGGCAGTCGGACTACGACAGATTGAGACCACTGTCTTACCCGCAAACGGTAAAATATTTCATAAACTTATATTCTATTGGTCAGGAATGCGCATGCGTGAACTTATAAGCCAAATATGGAAATGTGTCATATTTACTAGTAGCGTTCTAAGAAGCAGAAAACAATATTTATTTATGATAATATTTGTCAATATTGTATATTGATATTGTGTAATAGTGTTGTCCATTGCTCTTGTAAAAGGCCAACGTTGTCCGAAATATTGAGCTCGGATGGATTTTTACACCAAAAGAAGGTATATGGGTTGTATGCCTGATAAAAAAGTTGTGGGTTAGGGTTCGAATCCCGCCTTAGGCGAAGTTGAGCTACGAATTGTTCACAATTCCTGCATTAGGCGCGAGAACTGGTTAGTTTTTAGCAACTTATTTTCTCTCTTTTTGTTTTTCAGGATGTTTTTATTATTTGTTTCTCTGTGGACTCTCGGGACAGTTTTGAGAATGTCAGATTGAAGGTAATTACATGTTAACATTTTACTTTTTATACTAAAATGATCATTTACAAATCATTCAGGTTTGTCATCGATATGGATCGAAATGTTCGTATAAATACCATGTTGTGTAGAATTAAATTATGTATAAGTGGAAATAGTCGTATCTTATTCATACATTGTACATACAGTAAAACCTCACTAAAAGACCACCTCAATAATTGGACCACCTCAAAATTAAGAATACAATTTTCAAGTTTTGCTCTTTATTCAACCTCAATATTATGATAATCTCAACATGAAGACCATTTCCAAGGATCCCATCAGTGGTCTTATTATTGAAGTTTTACTGTATTACTGAAAACGTGTATTTTATTTCTATACAAATTATATATTTTAACCAAATATTGTTTATATGTAATTTGCGTATAATTGAAACATATAGCTTCCTCCCCACATCTTTATTTCGAGGTGGTCTTTATGTGAGATTTAACTGTACTGAAACGACTTTGCTAGTATCCTCTCCTAATTGGTCGAATCACAAACGAGAGATTAGGTTGTTATAGGGAATGCCACATACATAAGACAATGCCTCCCCAGACAGATCCCGGGGGACAACAGTCTACAAAACATTAGGCACTGAGGTGGTGCAAGGATAAAATGAATTGGGAATATGGGTGCAAAGAATGGTCTGACCGACCATAAAAAACTAAGGTCAATTTAGGGGGACGACAAGGGGAAACAAGTTTTATTTCGTTGCATAAAAATATATACGTATAAATGTCCTAGTTACCAATACGAACAGTCGGACCTCGTTTATTCGACACACTTCTATCCCAATACCCGGTGTCATCCGAAGTAAATATCCGGTCCCGATGTATCATGTATCATGAATGTAGAATTGAAATGGGCTATTCGAACCATGTATATTTCGGATCCGATGAATTCGAATGAATGTGGTCCGACTGTATGTTATTTGTTAGAATTATTATTATTATTTTTATTATTATTATTATTATTATTATTATCATAGTGGTGCCCAGAAGTGAAACATCACTGCCCGAACACGCCGATGGTCCTTGTTGGTACAAAGCGAGATATTCGACAAGGAAAAGGTGGGCAAACCAAAGAAATGATACAAGAAGTCGAAGTAAGTGTACAAACTTGTTTTCTTTACTCGAATGACTAAACTTCATTTGTGTTTGATATTAATGAACTGAAACAATTTCATTTAGCACTTCATGCCTTTTATGTTGGTTGTATTTATGTGTACATAATTTTGTGTTTTTGAGAACATTCTTTCGAGCTCTTACTTGTTTTGTAAATCACATATATTGTGTTAGAACTTTTGTCTATTTCAAGCGAAAAATTCTGTGTAATTGTGCGTGCAAATTTTTATATTTTTCATGACAAATAATAAATGGTTGCCAAGGTAACAAAAGTTGTATTTTTAAGATTAAAACGGATATAACCTTGTGCAGATGGTTTGTATCTTTCATTGATTCCATTCATATCGAAATCTGGTTTGGGGCCATAAACACCCCTTACAGTACCGTGTCCTTGAAAACATTGAAAATACGATTTTAATTATAAGGAATGTTAGGTTGCAGCAAGTAAGGTTTTTGATTTTTGCGTATTTTACATTTCATACTTTTATTGCAACGTCTCCAAAGCAACCATGCCTTGAGCAACAACCTCTCTTCAACAACATAAATATTATTTTTCCTGATGTAATCAAATTAATTGATCGTCTCCCAACGAACCTTGCTGACAAGAGTGTTGTAAGGATGTTGTTATGGAGAAGATTTCCTATGTCAACAAAGCATTGTATATGTCTCATGCTTGGCGTAGATATTCATATTTCTATCAGAAAATCGCATTCCACAATTTGAATACAAGCATACAGAAGATGATTTGCACACACGCGCTTGTCCTGTGATGTGTTAATCCATTAACCCCCCCCCCCTGTTTGTCCTCTTTGATTCTCCTTAGTTATCCCTTATGGTCAACCAGGCCATTCCTTGCGACCCTGTTCCCTTACGTATTTACCATCTCCTCAAATGCCTTATGTGTTATGGATTGTTGTTTTCCCGTAGGCCTGTGAAGAGAGGCACTGCCTTATGTATGTGGCGTTCCCTGTAGCAACTTATTCTCTCCCTCTTTAACATTGGTATTTAATTCTGCAGGCACGGTCATTAGCCCAGAAAATTGGTGCATATAAGTATGTTGAATGCTCGGCAAAATTGCAAGAGGGTGTCAAAGCTGTTTTTGACGAAGCAATAAAGGCCGTTTTGCATCCGGACAAAACCAAGAAGCAAGGAGGAAGATCGTGCAAAATATTCTGAGAAAATGTGGATGTGAGAGCCAAAAGCAAATATACATCGTATAATCAACGATCAGATAATTTGCTTGTTTGCACAGTGCAATGTCTCCGGAGGAGCAACACCTTTGGGACGCACATTTTGACGATTTTGGAGAGGGTGATGGCTCTTCCTAAGGCTTCTTCCTAAATTAATTCAATATGATTGTTGAACAGAATGTTGTTTTATCAAGAGAGGGCCACCATAGAGAGGTTGCTCTTGTTTAAAATCTAAATAACCAGTTAATTTTTGCGTATGTGTTAATTTAAACAATGTAAACATCAAATGTGTAACATAGTTTTTGACTGTTTTCTTTACAAAAAATTGCGCGAAACGACGTAAAAAACAACTTGTTCGGAACTTTCATTGGAACCAAAGAAAGGACGTATATAAGGTGCGACATCACGAGCTGCCTTTTCTGTTTTCACTTCAGCAGCTAGTCGACAACCATACTATTCTTTGTTTAATGCAACCATGGACCCAGCATATTACGCAATGTTGAATTGTGCAATGCATTACATGTTGTTAAGTATTTGGGTGAATGTTAGCTGCGTTACATGTTGTTAAGTATTTGGGTGAATGTTAGCTGCGTTACATGTTGTTAAGTGTTTGGGTGATTGTTAGCTGCGCTACATGTTGTTAAGTGTTTGGATGAATGTTAGCTTTGTATGGTTGTGATCTTTGTTATAAATGATTTAAAGTATAGTTCAATATTGACCCTTGAGAGTTCAGCTTGTAAACTCATTTATAGATAAGGTAAATCATAGTGTTTTCTTGAAGATTGTAGACTGGTATATCAACAAAATTAGCATAATTATTTTTACTGTAATTTTTCCTTAAATACCTTCTAAGGAAAAAACTCAGAATAATTTATCTCAAAAGATGTGCCGATCATTAAATAACACAGGTTTAACTGTATATTGTTGTTGTTTATTTGTGTTTTTATATCTTGCTTTAAAATGAATATTAAAAGCAGGTGCTTTATTATGGTGTTGTTATGTTTTTAAACTAGGGATATCAATATTCGGTTATTTTGCTAACCGGTTAACCGTTTAATCTTCCGAACGGTAAACCGGTTAACCGAACATGACATTCGTTACGTGTTTCGTACTTTGTCGTGTATATTCTAACCATGACTAGACCTATAATCTGACGTTAGTTCGAATAATGTTAAGTAAAACATAATGCATAAAAGAAATATCAATCATTTCAATTACTTTTAAGAAAACTTATTTTTTTATTTTAAACATTATAATATGATATATGACAAACTGAAGTATTCCAAATCACATCTAACTTAACAGACAGTTACCCTCTATTCGAATACAACCATGCTAAAACACAAACTTTAGTACAAAAACAATATACTTTAAATTCTCGAACACCCAAACGAGTTTCACGACTGTCATAAACGACAATTAACTGACCTGTGTTCTACAAATGCACAGAATAATAATTGTTTAAAATTTATGAAAGTGTTTGAATTATAATGTATTTTAGTATCATAAAATCCTATCATAAAGTTATACTGCTTCTGTACTATTGTATTATAAAATATAAAATATTATTCCTTATAAATAAGTAGTCCATGTAGAGCTAATTAGAAATTTTGGACAGCATTTTAATTTTTGAAATGTGGATGTTCCACGTGTTAGAAGTTATAATACTCTAAAACATTAGATCCTAAAATAAGCCATACTGATCAGCTGAATGGTTAAAACTTCTAGGTACCTTATTATAAGCAGATGGGTATTCAGGCCCTTTTCTGTCCATTTTGGCGCCGTAAAATGTGCCAATTTGGGAAAACTTTAATCGCTTCAACTCCAACTTTTGGAATTTTCATAGTCTAAAGAACAGGCTTTTCATATCTAAATTTTATATAAACAAGCATTCTAATCTACATTTCTTATATCAACAAAAGACACACAAAATGTCCACAAACATTAATGACACAAGGAACAATAATGGTCACAGTTATTCAAAGAGTTTCAATATATACCAGGTCGATCAAGTAGACGTTGGTGCTTCTGATTGGCAATTTCTTTTCTGATTGGGATAAAAAAACATAAATTTGGCTTTGGGAATGGGTCAGATAGTCTGACCCGTGGGAACTATAGAAAAGGGCCTGGTATTGTAGAAGAGAAAATTTCTAAGTTTACAAATGATAATTCTGATTATGATATTTAATAGTTGCTTATAATATCATTATGAGATATTTTGCATAAATAGATATATCAATAAAGGTTGGCTATTTATTTCATTATATTCAAGCTAATGGTGTCGCTTGAAATTATATACTTCAACGTCTGTGAAAAAGACTACAGTGCGTATGACTTGAATGTATTAGTTTTTGGAATTATTAAAAACAAGTGAAAGCATTTGGTATACTGGGGATTTCCCTAAAATATAAATACACTTTTTACTTGCATACATATCAAGTACGTACTTTGGTATTTCCAAATGTTTTGTCATACTTCAACTCAACATAACTATTGCCACAACAATTAGTATGAACGCATAGTAGTAAATTTTAGATCAGTAAGCATTCACATTACCTTGATGATAGCAGACACTCCATAGTTTATCAAGGATGTTGCCTGTCGTAATTGTAGTGGGACACCACATTTCTTACAGGCTGATAATGCATCAGCAAGGACTGCAAGATCAACAACGTGGCGCCTCTCCCTCCAATCATCTTCCTTGGCACTTCTCACAGGCATAAATAATGATGGCGAATCGTCAAAATACATGACAAACATGATCATCCTTGTCTGCTTTACAGTTGGCATGATCGCTGCTTCCGGTCTCCGGCTCGACCTCTATACCACCACTTCCTCCATCATCAATTTTCAGTAGTTGAACATACTTTTTCACAGCTTCTTTCGAATTTTCAATGCTGGCGCTCTTAAACTTCGCCATTTGTTTACGATCGTCTGACCGATTCCGCTTCCACAACATATCGCAAATCCGCAGTTACGCTACGTATTTCGTAAAATTATTCTCACAAGTTTACAACTCCGTTATAGAAAAACAACTGCTTATCGAAGAAACACGTATTATATTTATTTTCACGAGTGCTATTTAGCGACATACAGAGTCATCTCCCTTTTCACATAACTCCCTTAATTGAGTTTTTTCTTTATTTTAATAGCTTTGATTTCTCCAAGCCTGACACAAACTTTTTGGCGACAAACTGACAAAGTAATAGATCACCCAGCTCCGACACTAAGCTCATACACGGGCCTCAATGTCAAATACTGGTTAAGCAAGGTATTGCATATTATTATTATCAGTTATTGAAAAAGTATTGAAAAAGTGTAAACGTATTTATAATAAAAAGCAGGTCAGTTACACGTGGTGAGAGCGAATTCCTACATAGTGATCTCCCTTTACACTGTACAGAATGCAGCTGGGGAAGATAAGCGTTGTAGGATTAAGGCGGAAAGGGAAGACAAGAGTAATTGTTCTTGTCTGTTTATGAATGCTATTTATTTATGAAAATGGCTGAAGTGATACAGCTTGTACGAGTTTAGCCATTTAGACAAAAAGATGGCGAAAATATTCATGCGTCCGCTCGTACTTATATATTGATATCGTATTTTGCTATTATCAGGATTCCAGAATTTGTTTCCAGATACAGTTGTCCCAGACTAGTGTACATGTTAAATTTGACTTGTCCAACATGGTTGCTAGTCAGAGAATAGAATGGGGTATGAATTAACAGTTCATTATGTGGTCATGAACAACTCACGTTTATTTGTCACATATCTAATGTTAATTAGCTTTAAAGGATTAAAGCAGTGGGGTCATATTATGTAGCATCGAGTCCAGGTTTTTGAAGCAGACTTGTCCTGGACGAACTTCAACTCAACTGTTGGTAGCCTGAATTTGCAATTAGACTTTTCCGGGTCGTCGGGCTAGTGGATTTCTAGAACCCTGATTATCATTCATTAAGATGACAGACCTACCTGTTGGGCCGCGAAGGTTTATATCAAGTTATGATGGGATAATTACGCAACTAAGTCAACCAGCTCACTTTATTAAAATAAAACCATCATCATAAAACAACATTTATTATTTACTTAACTAAAACTGAGATATTAGCGTTGAACGTATGTTATATTTCCCTTTCCCCTGTGCAATTCTTTCACTTTATATAGTGTTCAGGTTATTTTCTTCCCAGTTTAGGCCTATTGTTGCCAGCTGTCTTGGCTTCTCCTGTGATGTTACTGTTTGTCCTCTCCTAGTTATTCCTTATAGTCTGCCAGGCCATTCTTTGCGCCTCTGTTTCCTAACGTATGTACCCTTGAACCTCATCAAGTGCCTTATGTTTTATGGATTGTTGTTTTCCCTGAGGTCTGTGTGGGGAGTCACTGTCTATGTATGTGACGATCCCTTTAGCAACTGATTCCTTCTCTTTGATTGAATTCAGCACATTTGTTATGTACCATTAATACTCAACACATAATTTCTTGATTTGAAAATTTAAGAACACGTGGGGTTTAATTAAATTAATTAATTATAGGAAAGCTGGTTAAGTATGACTGAAAAAAAGTTAAAAAATGAAAGAAAAAACACAATAGTCACTAAAACGCAAATCCACTTTTTGTTCAACCATAGTACTGGGTAAATAACACAGGCATGCAACCGTGTATCGCTGTGTATATTTATGGTGTAACAGAGAAATGTGGTTTAGCAAATATGATGTGTAAGGTGTAAGAACGGCACGACTCGGGTGTTTCACTTTCTTTAAAAGCCACGATTACGCAACTGAAATAATTATCGGCTGTTTAAACACTGTTTGTAAACTCATTTGCGCGAGTGATAAACAAATTTAACAACGCGATACAAACGTCCATGCCCGACATAGTCGAGCGATTTCCGTTGTCAAGCTGTGATGGATACCCCCCTAATCTTTTAGGTACACTGTGGATGGTTCAAATATTTGTCTGTACACGTAACGGGAAACATGACAGACATACATACGACTAATACATACCCATATATCCCTAAAGATTTTCATACTTGTGTTACTGATTCACACCCTGGCGTAAAAATATTACTTTCCTTCAAATACTCATCGCCAATTTATGTGACAATTACTTCGTCATATTTCGAGGCTATTGCGTTATCATACAGTGCGCTGTGACTTTTTTATCTTTAAGAACTCATATTTTGTGGTAAATTGTGTTTTTATCTTTGAGATGCTCCGGGGATGAATCAGTTTGGATACTCAAGTGGCATAGATAAGTTTGAGGACCTTGTTATAAGCTTTGGTGACTGTGCAAATGAGGTTTTAATTGGTGTTTTATCTCGACATTAAATTTAAAAAGACATTTTAGCGGAGTAAACATGTCATTCACACTCTTTGGATTTATATTCATAATCATTATTCCTAACGGTACGTATTTTAAACATTTAAATAATGGCATACATACTTTCGAATCATGAGTTTATTGTTGATAATGTGAGGCGATCAATGGATATGATAAGGTATGTTGGTCTAGTGGGAGGTGTCACCCATGGTCCGAATGTCCTGGGTTCGTTCCCACCATGAACGAGACTCTATCGCGGTCCTCACACTTCCTGGCACACGTTCTGCTTAAAACAACAGGAAGCAGCCATCGAGAGTATTTAATAGAAGTAGCAATCGATATACAATAAGTAAGTTTAAACAAACATGACGATGAAGTATGTGAAAACGTAGTGTAGTCGTCTATTTCATGCCGGCATCATCTTCTGAACCGGTGTAAGCGAGAAAAGACGCAGAGCATTTGGGGGGGCGCATTCACAAATAAGAACTTCCTTAAAATACTAAAAAGGGAGGAAGTATACACAGGGTTGAGGGACATAAAGCAAGACCGATAGAATTAGGAAATCAAACAAAGACCCAAATAGTCATATTATACATATAAAACGATTCTTCCTTATCACGTTTTGAAGAATTGTGATGAAATATAAATTAGAATATTTGACTGGTCACCATTTCAAATACCCACAACTCTAGCTGATAACGTTCATAGATTATTTTATATTTTGTGGGGATTCTTAAGGCTAAGCCCTTTAAATGTTGAACATTTTTTATGTTCGCATTCGTTTAAACATCAGGATGACATAATGTTATTGATATGTTGTATTTTTAACAGCTAAACATCAATTTAACCATTGATTAAATTGAAACATATTATAAAAACATGTTTCAATACAAGGAAACTTTTTATGATTCCTTTCTACTTTCCTTGTACCATGTGCGGTTTCAGAACAGTGTGTTTTTGTTTGTAGTAAAGATTACATTGATCAAGTTGTATCATTTCTAAAATTACTCTTGATAAAACTATGCAGGATAGTCCCGCCGTGATATTATGAACGGTTTTCGACGCTCTACATATCTCTTATTCACGTTGTTGCAAAAATAATGTCCGGTGATGTCTCTCCTTCCATTTCTCTTGATGATAATTAAAAAACATTTTTATCATTTTGTTTCCATTTAATTAAATCTGGTTGATGTTACAACCCACGTCTATATAATTAAGGGAAAGTCGTGCACGTTGAGTTTCCTAAATTGGTGTTATTTTAATGAATTTAATGATTAGAACGCAGTTACATCGCTATGCGATATTTGTCATTCAATAGCGTCGGGTCTGTCTGCAGTTATGTTATCTACAGGTTAATCCCTTTCTGAACCAGAGATTAAATAGAGAACTTCTGAACATAGGGGATAAACTTCCGATATCATGAACTTTCATCATCAGGCTTTGAAATAGTTGCTATACATAGTTATGTCTTCAGGATGATTAAATACATCAGATGTTTTAATCGGCTGTTTGTTTCAATGTAAATACATTGTACATTGAAATAACAGCTATGAGGTGATAGTACAATTTAACCAAACATGGTCATACATTGACTGCTTTACCAGTTATTGTTAAGGGGAAAAATAAGTGGGAATGAATAATTGTAGATTGATAGCTTTTTACAAAATTGTATTCTGCTGTATCCCGTTCTATTCTGTTCTTTTCTGCTCTGCTCTGCTCTGCTCTGCTCTGCTAAGCTCAACTCTGCTCGGATTGGCTCAGCTCTGCTCTGGTCGGCTCGGCTCTGTTTATAACGGAATTTACTCGTATACTTCGTGTCCGAGATTATGAAAATATGGAAATTCCACTTAAAGATTATATTCATTCGCAGCTTATATCTGTCTGATACATGTACATTCTTCAATACTGGTGAAAGGATTTTGTTAATATTCATATAAATTATGTCACACACATACTACTGTATGATTAACTTCATTATACTGTGCAACGTGACACTCTCTTGAGCAATAACCTCCCCATTGTGACACTCTCTTGAGCAATAACCTCCCCATTGTGACCCTCTCTCTTGAGCAATAACCTCCCCATTGTGACACTCTCTCTTGAGCAATAACCTCCCCATTGTGACTCTCTCTTGAGCAATAACCTCCCCATTGTGACACTCTCTTGAGCAATAACCTCCCCATTGTGACCCTCTCTCTTGAGCAATAACCTCCCCATTGTGACACTCTCTTGAGCAATAACCTCCCCATTGTGACCCTCTCTCTTGAGCAATAACCTCCCCATTGTGACACTCTCTCTTGAGCAATAACCTCCCCATTGTGACTCTCTCTTGAGCAATAACCTCCCCATTGTGACACTCTCTTGAGCAATAACCTCCCCATTGTGACCCTCTCTTGAGCAATAACCTCCCCATTGCGATTCTCTCTTGAGCAATAACCTCCCCATTGTGACACTCTCTTGAGCAATAACCTCCCCATTGTGACCCTCTCTTGAGCAATAACCTCCCCATTGCGACTCTCTCTTGAGCAATAACCTCCCCATTGTGACACTCTCTTGAGCAATAACCTCCCCATTGCGACTCTCTCTTGAGCAATAACCTCCCCATTGCGACTCTCTCTTGAGCAATAACCTCCCCATTGTGACACTCTCTTGAGCAATAACCTCCCCATTGCGACACTCTCTTGAGCAATAACCTCCCCATTGTGACTCTCTCTTGAGCAATAACCTCCCCATTGTGACCCCCTCTTGAGCAATAACCTCCCCATTGTGACACTCTCTTGAGCAATAACCTCCCCATTGTGACTCTCTCTTGAGCAATAACCTCCCCATTGTGACACTCTCTTTGAGCAATAACCTCCCCATTGTGACACTCTCTTGAGCAATAACCTCCCCATTGCGACTCTCTCTTGAGCAATAACCTCCCCATTGCGACTCTCTCTTGAGCAATAACCTCCCCATTGTGACACTCTCTTTGAGCAATAACCTCCCCATTGTGACACTCTCTTGAGCAATAACCTCCCCATTGTGACCCTCTCTCTTGAGCAATAACCTCCCCATTGTGACTCTCTCTTGAGCAATAACCTCCCCATTGTGACACTCTCTTGAGCAATAACCTCCCCATTGTGACTCTCTCTTGAGCAATAACCTCCCCATTGTGACCCCCTCTTGAGCAATAACCTCCCCATTGTGACACTCTCTTGAGCAATAACCTCCCCATTGTGACACTCTCTTTGAGCAATAACCTCCCCATTGTGACACTCTCTTGAGCAATAACCTCCCCATTGCGACTCTCTCTTGAGCAATAACCTCCCCATTGTGACCCTCTCTTGAGCAATAACCTCCCCACTGTGACCCTCTCTTGAGCAATAAATTCTCCATTGTGACATTCTCTTGAGCAATAACCTCCCCATTGTGACACACTCTTGAGCAATAAATTCTCCATTGTGACCCCCTCTTGGGCAATAACCTCCCCATTGCGACACTCTCTTGAGCAATAACATCCCCATTTTGACACTCTCTTGAGCAATAAATTCTCCATCGTGACCCTCTCTTGAGCAATACATTCTCCATTGTGACATTCTCTTGAGCAATAACCTCCCCATTGTGACCCTCTCTTGAGCAATACATTCTCCATTGTGACATTCTCTTGGGCAATAACCTCCCCATTGCGACCCTCTCTTGAGCAATAACCTCCCAATTGTGACCCTCTCTTGAGCAATAACCTCCCCATTGCGACCCTCTCTTGAGCAATAACCTCCCCATTGTGACCCTCTCTTGAGCAATAACCTCCCCATTGTGACCCTCTCTTGAGCAATAAATTCTCCATTGTGACACACTCTTGAGCAATAACTTCTCCATTGTGACACACTCTTGAGCAATAAATTCCCCATTGTGACCCTCTCTTGAGCAATATCTTCTCCATAGTGACCCTTTCTTAAGCAATATTTTTACCATCGTGACCCTCTCTTGAGCAATAACCTCTCCAGTGTGACTATCTCATGAGCAATAACCTCTCCATTGTGACCCTCTTTTGAGCAATAACCTCTCCATTGAGACCCTCTCATGAGCAACAAACTCCATTGTACCTCTCTCTTGAGTAACAACCTCTCCATTGTAACCCTCTCTTGAGCAACAACCTCTCCATTGTAACCCTCTCTTGAGTAACAACCTCTCCATTGTAACCCTCTCTTGAGTAACAACCTCTCCATTGTAACCCTCTCTTGAGCAACAACCTCTCCATTGTAACCCTCTCTTGAGTAACAACCTCTCCATTGTGACCCTCTCATGAGTAACAACCTCTCCATTGTAACCCTCTCATGAGCAACAACCTCTCCATTGTGACCCTCTCATGAGTAACAACCTCTCCATTGTAACCCTCTCTTGAGTAACAACCTCTCCATTGTAACCCTCTCTTGAGCAACAACCTCTCCATTGTAACCCTCTCTTGAGCAACAACCTCTCCATTGTAACCCTCTCTTGAGTAACAACCTCTCCATTGTAACCCTCTCTTGAGCAACAACCTCTCCATTGTAACCCTCTCTTGAGTAACAACCTCTCCATTGTAACCCTCTCTTGAGTAACAACCTCTCCATTGTAACCCTCTCTTGAGTAACAACCTCTCCATTGTAACCCTCTCTTGAGCAACAACCTCTCCATTGTAACCCTCTCTTGAGTAACAACCTCTCCATTGTGACCCTCTCATGAGTAACAACCTCTCCATTGTAACCCTCTCATGAGCAACAACCTCTCCATTGTGACCCTCTCATGAGTAACAACCTCTCCATTGTAACCCTCTCTTGAGTAACAACCTCTCCATTGTAACCCTCTCTTGAGCAACAACCTCTCCATTGTAACCCTCTCTTGAGCAACAACCTCTCCATTGTAACCCTCTCTTGAGTAACAACCTCTCCATTGTAACCCTCTCTTGAGCAACAACCTCTCCATTGTAACCCTCTCTTGAGTAACAACCTCTCCATTGTAACCCTCTCTTGAGTAACAACCTCTCCATTGTAACCCTCTCTTGAGCAACAGTCTCTCCATTGTAACACTCTCTTGAGCAATAACCTCTCCATTGTGACCCTCTCATGAGTAATAACCTCCCCATTGTAACCCTCTCATGAGCAACAGCCTCTCCATTGTGACCCTCTCTTGAGAAATAACCTCTCCATTGTGACACTCTCTTGAGCAACAGCCTCTCCATTGTGACCCTCTCTTGAGCAATAACCTCTCCATTGTGACCCTCTCATGAGCAATAACCTCGCCATTGTGACCCTCTCATGAGCAATAGCCTCTCCATTGTGACCCTCTCTTGAGCAACAGCCTCTCCATTGTGACCCTCTCTTGAGAAATAACCTCTCCATTGTAACCCTCTCATGAGCAACAGCCTCTCCATTGTGACCCTCTCATGAGCAATAACCTCTCCATTGTGACCCTCTCATGAGCAATAACCTCTCCTTTGTGACCCTCTCATGAGCTATAACCTCGCCATTGTGACCCTCTCATGAGCAATAACCTCTCCATTGTGACTCTCTAATGCGCAATAACCTCTCCATTGTGACCCTCTCATGAGCAACAACCTCTCAATTGAGAACCTCCCTTGAGCAATAACCTCTCAATTGTGACCATGTCTTGAGCAACAGCCTCTCCGTTGTAACCCTCTCTTGAGCCACAACCTCTCCATTGTAACCCTCTCATGAGCAACGACCTCTCTATTGTGACCCTCTCATGAGCAACGACCTCTCCATCGTAACCCTCTCATGTGCAACGACCTCTCTATTGTGACCCTCTCATGAGCAACAACCTCTCTATTGTAACCCTCTCATGATCAACAACCTCTCTAATGTGACCCTCTCATGATCAACAACCTCTCTATTGTGACCCTCTCATGATCAACAACCTCTCACAAGATGTGATTCGAACCAACGACCTTCAGATCAGGAACCATACTCTCTACCCCTCGACCACAATACCTCTATAAACTAATATGCTTCCCAAAGACCAATAGTGTCAGAAGGAAACTTACATGCACAAAGGTTGTATACGATGAGGGAAGGGGAGCAGAAAAGTATGATTGAAGATGAGTTTTAAATGAATTGGGAAATTGGATCGGGAATGAAATAAAACTTAGAAGGGGAAGTCTGCTTTCATTTTAAACAGGACCTTATAGATAAGCTACGTATAATTATGCGGTCTTGTTTAATAGTCATTGATTCTTTACATATTTACATATATCGATCAACAACTGTCAATATTTACATAACTGTGTCAAATGTGAGTTATATCCTAATTTACCTCTAATTACCAATGTTTGAACTTTTATTGATTTAATACTTGACATCAAAAATGTTGATTTGACAGCATAAATCATGTTAATAGTTTTGACAAGCGAAGCGAAGTAACGTATTTAGTGAGTTAAGTGACCAACAAGCTTATCACATCGCTTGTACTCGTATATAATAATTTATTTGGGGTTTCAAATAAAAATGAATTTAGACACAACATTGAAATCATTTCAAGTGGTCATTGAGCGGATAATAAATAAATAAAACAGGGCAAATAATGGCATTCTTAATAGAGCGCTCATTTACGCTACCCTGGTCGATATTGCTTGGAGTTTGTCGGGATGTCGATTTATTTTACCGTGATCTTTCTCTGTGTTCTCCTGTTATGGACGAGGAAATGACACGATACGCATAGAAAGCTAATTCTTATTAGGTTCCGATTGCCAGTGTTTGGGTCGGACGAGCTACCGCAAACAAATAATGTAATAAAGCTAACCAAATATTAGATTTTTTTAGAGACGAGCATGTCATCATTTCGACCGGTTTTTCCCTAATTGTTTGAGAAACAAATTGTTTTCTTCACGTCCGTCTGTCTGTCCAATAGCGTTTTACCCCTAGAAGAGTTTGAAATAATGCAAATCATAATCAGACGAGATCGAGTTAATAAGTCTAGGTCAAAGGTAAAATATTCCAATCATTTGATTTTGCATAGACAGCCATAAAACAACCATCTAGTTTACTTGATAGCAAGATAGATGGAAACTCCAATTTCTTATTATTGATACTCTGGTGGATAATAGATAGTTCCCATATCTACAATATTTACCTTGCTCTTAATCATCAACCATTTTGATACGCAAAACTGATAAGCGCTTATAGGAGTATGGGATAATTGAGAAAATACCAAGAGAATTTGCATGTGACATCCACATTTTCCTAAACTTTCTGTGCCATCTGCCAACATGATTATAATGAATAAGTTATTTTTTTATATCTGATTAGTTTATCATCGTTTACATTATATTGCCTATAAACTTTAAGGAAATTTGCCTATCAATATGGGCAACAATTCAGAACAAGGGAGGTAAATATTGTAAATATGGGAACTATCTATTCATTAAATGCGCGATTCGTTTCACCAAATCAAACATACTGTTTATACATGCAATTCCGTTTGATCACGCAAAATTTAATCTTGTCATATTGTCTACGGTTGAGACCGAGGTTGTAATTTTAAGGAATAATGATCTCAATCCTATCAACTATTACACTAAGTAGCACGATCCCGCAAGTCCATTGTAAACATTTTTATCAAAGTGGTCGTTGATAACGCAACGGATATTGATCGTGACAAGTAAATATACACGCCTAATCTAAAATAATCCAATATTCATATCAAAGTCATAGAACATATCTGGTCATTTTGTGGGATATAACTACATATGTTAATGCATACTTAGAACTATTAGAAAAAAATAACTTGACATTTACGCAATTTTTCCACTTAGATTGTGATGGAAATTGTCATTACATACAGTAAAACCCCCCTTCAATAGTACCATCCCATTAATAAGACTGTATACGCTTGAACCAGTTTTTTCTCAATTTTCTTAAATTTTTAACTCGTAAAGCAGACCACCCCACAACAACAACCGACTCACTTCAGAACCAATGGTGGTCTTATTATTGAGGTTTCTCTGTTAATGTCAGAAACCTCACAATAATGGAGAAATACAACAAGGTTATAACCGTGATCAGTCAACCTTTTTAATTGCGAAAAACGAATACCTGTACATTTTCAACTGCTTCTCGCTATAACTTACTATACAGCAAAACCTCAATAAAACGACCACCCTTGTGACCCTTGAAAACTGGTCTTCCTAGTAAGGTTCTCTTCATATTGAGGTTAAATAAAGAGCAAAACAGTGGAAATGGACTTGAAAAATTGTGTTCTTAATTTTGAGGTGGTCTTATTTTATTGAGGTTGTCTTTAAGTGAGGTTTAATTGTAAATAGTTTGGTAAGCATTGCATTTATTATTTATTACTTATTTTTCTTCCAGTTATTGCTACGCCACTGACCTATACTTCCACCGCAGCTAATCTGAATAATTCCAATGAGTCAACTCCACAAGGGACAACGTCAGATCAAGCAAACAAACGTCTGCTTACAGAAGAAACTTCAGCACCACTGACTACATTAACTTCTCTACGACAACTGTTCAACTCTGGATTTCCGGACACAAGTGCATTTGGGGTATTAGGCGATGAATTAATACAAACTTCTCCTTCGACTGATTCAATGTCAACATCTACATTCATGACGACCGACTCAACCGCAACAGCGATTGAAACTACGGAAAATAACTTAAGAGACAAAACTCGACTATCTACTGAAAAATCTGTTGTTAATGAAATGACAACGCTCTTAAGTACTGTGTCTAGTATATCTTCACAGGAAACGACACATACTACCGAAGCATCGTCAGTTCGAACGTCATCACCTGTAAAATCTCTTACATTAACAGCCATCAGTTCAGCAAGGAATAGTTCAAGTACATTATTTATTCCAACTACAGCGAGTACTCCAAACACAACTTCTGCTTCAATAGTAACTAGTAAAACACCCATAAGGTTGCCTACAACACAGAACTCGTTTCCAATCACGTCTTCCCTTGGGACCACTGAGAATGTACTAGACACTAGCTTAATGTCTTCACAAATGTCCACCGAATCTAGTACAAAGCCATCACTTGGTATTTCAACTATAGATATCACTACAACAATGACCGGCAGTATATCTCCATTCAATTCTAAGTCAACGATTCATAAGACATCTGTTTCATCAGCGACACAAACAACTCACCCAACAAGATTGACCACACAAACTGATTTTCTGACAACTAGTAGTGGAATAACTGCAACTAAGCAAGCACATCTGGTATCAAAGTCAACTGATATATCACCAACAACTGAACAAACTGGAAGTACATTGAATATATCATATGTAGCAAGCAGTGGATCAACAAAGACAACAGCTCAAAATGAATCTATCACGTCGGATAATGTGACATCAACAGCAAGGTCTATAAGCACAACGATGAAACCAAGCGCTAGCAACAAAGTGTCCGCTTCTGTACCGCAACACACAAGTACATACACATCACTGACAAGCATGACGAGTGAACAGACACCCATGACAACACAAGCAATGGAAACACGAAGTATGACATCGTCTGTCGAAAGCACCCATAGTTCACAAATCGAAATTACATCTGAAATGACGATAGATACCTACACAGATTCCACAACATCATCCAATCCATCTACTTACGTTACATCAATAAATACTTCAATAGGAAAAGACCAAACTGCAGTTTCTACATCTGTACAACCGGATTCTTCAGTTTCTTACACTAATTCAAACAATGAAAATACAACAGATACAACATCTACACCAACACAAAATGTGTCTAAACAATCGACACGCTCTTCAAATACTCCAACATCAACACCAACAAAAACAATAGCAGAAACTACAACAGGGCCCACAACAAAACCTTTAAGCATATTATCTACAACAAAATTTGTGCTAAACACATCAACCAATTCATCATATGTCTCGATAAAACCTACAACTATGTCTTCACCATCTACATCTTTAATACCATCTCCATCATCAATGTTACCATCGCATATAACTTCAGACATTACAACAGCAATCAGTTCATTGCCATCAACAACAACCTACACTCAAACAACTTCATTCCAACTTACAACACCAATTTCATCATCTAAATTTAATAATACAACGCCTGAAATGTCAACTTCATCGGAAAGAACATCTGTTGAATCGACCACTACAACGTCCGCAGCGACTGAACTTACGTCATCAGCGTACTCAGGATCTAGTATTATATCCACAACATCAGACATCAATGAATCATCCACAACAAAAGCATTCTCCTCATCGCCCATTGTATCTATATCCAGTCAAATAACAAAAGCTGTAACTGATCCACAATCATCGTCATCATCTACATTACCCGCTACAGAACGAACAACATCGGGAATTTCCTCGACTTTCAGCAAATCGATAAGCAGTGTTACTCATATATCTTCACTGATGCCTTCGGCTCCATCAACAACAGAGTACCTAACATCAGTTGTTACATCCACAACCAACAAACCAACAAATATTACAGTCTCACCTACTACATTGCCATCATTAACTCCGAGCACAACACCATTATTAACGAACACATCAGTGATACAAACTTCGAAGTTACTAACTTCTACACCTGAAAACATTCAGTCAACATCTTCAGAGCAGATTTTAGATACGACTTCAAATCCAGAAATTACGACGAGTGCTTCAATAAACAATGTTTCCTCTGTATCGTCTACAGTTGATGTACATTATTCTACAGAAGAATCAACAAAACAAACAAAGACTCATACGCATGTGTTCCTCTCATCTACAACTTCGCTTATTAAAAGTACTGATACCACATCACCTAGTATCAATGGTAATTTCACGGACACAACGAATTTAACAACGACACAACCAAGCCCAGATATGACTCGTGATAGTAGCAACGATAGTACTGTGAAATATACAACGACATTACCGCCCAGTACAAAAACAGTTACATCACTGAACACACAAAGCCATGAAACAATTGTTAATGCTACAAACGGATTGACACACCATACATTGACAAGCGGTGTTGAGACAAGTACAACTACAGCGGAAACATCAGAAGCTGCATCCACTGAAAGTACACAATCTCCAGCAACCATACCGCCTGTCATGTCAACATCGTCTACAACAGAGCTTAGCACTGCTACTACAACATTAGAAAATAGTTCATCTCCGACGGAGCGTTTAAATACATCAACAACGGCGATCACCACAACAGCCGCACCCTCTGCAGCTAATACAATTTCAACAAGAATTGACACAACAAACTCTGAAACTCATCTCACAACAAAAGAGCTTGTTTCATCTTCCACGTCAGCTGGAAGTACTATAACAAATGCTGCTACCTCTATATCTACTCAAAGTGTTTCTACCGATTCAAATGAAATAACAACAAAGACTACTGTTTCAACACCAGGAACAATACTAATGCCTACGTCAGCGCGGACAAGTTCCAGTACAAAGTCAACATTAAATCCCGCCTCAACAAGTTCATCACCTAGCGTTGTAAGTTCATCGACCGACTCCAATAGAATCTCGACAAATGCAACTGGGTCATCAACACTTTCTTCACCATCAACACCCACCACAATGTCTTCAACAGGTTTCATTAGTAGTTCAACTAACGCGCGTGAGTCAACAACACAATCATCATCGCCAGCATCCACTGCAGATTCGCGGACAGGCTCTACTTTAATATCAACTAACGTGCCTGATTCAACAACAAGAACACCAATCACACTAGGTCCGTCGACTACTAAAATATCAACTATTAGTTCATCAGCGCCGAGTAGCAAAACATCCTTAAGAACATCAGCTGTAACAAAGAAGATACCTTCAAGTAATTCAGTAATTGACCAGAAAATTACGACAGAGACAAATGTTGAAGGTGAAAGTACTACTCTACAATATCCTGCAAAGACTGAATCAGTAAAAACTATCAATCATGGCAAGGATAAGTATACTGGCTTATCGACGGGAGGAAAGGTTGCTCTTGGACTTTGTATACCTCTATTAGTCCTAGTAATAATTGGAGTCGCATTATGGCTTCACAGAAGGTGAGTTGCAATTACTCTAATGTACATTTTTGTTTATACATTGTGTAATGCCATAGTCGTATCGTCTCTATTGTTTTTAGAAAAGACATTCTATCTGATATCAATTGTGCAAAAGAAATGTTGTAGATGATTGTAAAAAATCATATTAATCATAAAACATGTTAAATATGCTGTTCAAGTATTCATCTCTTCGCATGCGGGAAACACTTTTGACCATGCCTTTTGAGTTTTGCTATATGTTCTATGTGACAAAGGTAAAACGTGTTAAAACCGAACTGGAAGCAAGAAGATGTTTAGTTAGAATAAATAGTTTTACACTAAATAAAAGAGAGTAACTTGTAGAATACTGTAACTGTTCAAATATTCTAGTAAGACGGTAAAGCGTTTAATTTTACGTTTGAAAATAGTTTCCTTATATAGTATATTAATCAAAACTGGTAGATCTTGAAACTCGATATCTTTTTCGGGTCATTTTCAATGGAGACAATCCGCTGTGATAAGCCCCAGCTAAAAGGCATTGGAAGCTGGATACGGAGTGGCTACATTCGATGTATAGTACTAAAATGTCCCGTGTAACGTCAGGTACGCGACGTTATGTCGCATCGGAGCTATGTTTAGTGTTGTAAGTTCGCGGTATGAAAAAAAAGCCACGTCTTTCATATTATTATTCCGTGCTTTTAACCTTTCTTTATGTATGATATGCATTTGTAGAGCATTGTATCGCAATGAAATAGATATCTAACATACGTGTATCAATATAGCAATATGTTGATACGTTATTCGCTAAGTGTCCTCGCTTATACACATATGTTAACTGATATTGTTATATGTGTTTGTATCTACAGAAGAAAATACCGTGGTAACTGGATACTGACTACAGACGTGGACTACAAGCCATGGAGATTCAGTAACGCCAGCTATTCTGGAGATGACGTGAGTAACGTACATGTCCTGTATACATAGTCTTATCTATGCTTTCGAGTATATGTAATGTTATGTCATGTTTATGATAATATCAGTTCTACGATACACATTATCAAGTCAAGAGCACTTCATAATGTTTCAATGATTTTATGTAGGGTGAACGTAACATTTTAAGGTATATTTAATACCTTTGTCTTAAAACAATCGACTACGGCTCTCGTAAAGACACTGAGATAAGTTTTGCTATAAGGATTAAATATGTGTAACGTGCTGCTGTAAAATAACTGACATAAATATCATACCGTAAAAAATACACTAAAATACCACCTCGGAATAAAAAATAATAAGACCGTACTTTCGCTAAATACATTTTAATGTCTTTCCATATATTAACTCGACAATTAGACCACCTCACGCCTAAGACCAAATTTCTGACGAACTTATGATGGTCTTAATATTGAGGTTTTATCGTATTTTTCTGGTTTTGATCGTAATGAACATGTTTCTGAGCTGTTAATTGTAATATATTTGTTTTATTTCAGGGCGTTAGTCAGATTTAATCATATCGAAAGACGGATACATATCATGAAAAGCTTACATGTCGCGATTTCGGAAGATCCGAGGAATAAATGCCAGTGCGCATACGTCGATTGTCTATATCGATGGCCGTGCTGCGTCTGAGACGACATCCCGGATGTTTGAAGCAAGTAGATTTCACGATGTAAAGATATTACGAGATCTACACAAGACCACGTGAGAAGGACCGAGTAGCTCAGCGTGGATATGACCGTATTTTGTCTGAGCATAATAGGACTAAAGAAATGAAATATTGCCATGGAAACACAGTTTGAACTTGAAGTAAAAAGAAAAGGGCTTCATCAAACTGACAAAAAACACGATATTATATAGACTACAGTAATGATGTTTAATAATCATGCTCCGAATGAATAGTAATGCTACTTTTAAACAGAGTGTATTTAAACGCTTGAAATGAACATCAATTTATCAATTTTAGTGTCACACACCCAGTTATGTTTCTTTAATTTTACTTGAAAGTAGAAGCTACTAATATTCATTACTAGCGTATTGGACCACCAAGGCCAAATTGGAATTTTCCTGTTAATATATACCTCTCTTGAAATGAATATCGACGTTTAAGCAAAGTATAATCATACCGAGGGCTCAACGCAACAATGTCGTAACTCCTATATAAATACATAGGAGTTACGACAGTGTTCCGTTGAGCCCTCGGTATATGCTGTATTTGATTAACACTGTTTTGTTATTGGTATTTTAAATGTTTATTTATACATTAATGTTCAATATACACTCAGCAAAATTTCTAATTGGTCACTTGGATTGTATTGATATTATTTAACAGTGAATGAAAATTCAACAATGCAAACATCATCACATAAATACTTTCTTCGTACGACTGTTCAGAATACATTCATCCATATTGATGATTCTCACGTGAACTTTACGACATATCAACACTAAGAACCCTAAAATTAAAAGTCATAAAACGGATGTATAGGGTATGGTCTCTTCAATAAATATGAAGTGACCAATTAGAAATTTTGTTGAGTGTACTTTATCACGTGATAAAACCATGTTTTCGACGAGTGTTATGTTGTTTCTTTTTCAGTCATATTTTTAAAACAACGCACGTGTTATCCCGTGTTAATCATTTCCTGAAAGTAAAGCAAATTTAAACATTATGTCAGATGGTGACACTTTTATCAATATACCGCAGTTATCGTTTCAAGTTTCGTTGAGATGCAAAATGACCATTGTTAATGATAATAAAAATTGTGTTTTAATTCCATTATCAGTCACAATATACAAGAGGCATATTCGCTAAGAATGAAAGCAGAATAAAAACAGGAAATGCCTCGTACATACGGACATCTGTCCCAGAAGTACAAAGTGACATCTACAAAGCGCACCGAAAAAATAGCAAAAAAAATCAATAATAAATTAGCCATAAGTACGAAGATTTCATCCGTAGAAATTAATATGTTTCCCTTAGAATACAAATCGCTTCGAAACAATTGCAATAAAATCGATCATAAATCAGTCGCATGTATTTGATCAGTATAAAAACTCTCATATCACTTAGTACTGTCAAAATCAAAAAGCTTGGAGAATCTACGCCCCAGGACAAAGTTTGGCTGTTGTCTTAAATATTTTCCTTTTGAGTACATTTCATACACAGATGGGAGCCGCGGCCGTGGTCCAGTGGTTAGTGCGCTGGACTTGTAACCCGGCGATCCGGGTTCGATTCCCGGTCGCGGCAGAAAAATTTGACAAAAATGTCGATTTTCCTCCACATGTGGAGAAGTTGCCGGCTCCTTGTGGAAGGGTAAGTTAGTACTGGTAAGAATTCAGTCCAGGAAAAACTGGTTAGGTGAACCGGCCGCCGTATATAACTGAAATATCGTTGAGAAACGGCGTTAAACCCGATGAAACAAACAATCATACACGGATATTACGCCGTAATGTCTTCCCTAAAAGGTGGCGTTGTTCTCAACCCTGCCTGTTATATGAAGATAACAAAGAAATGATCATAAACTGCCGTGTTAAGGTGCGCTGGGTCACAATCCAGCTGATAAGGAAAATTTATGTGCGATGTACGTTTTATGTGTTGGTTTAAATTTGTTTAGATAAGGCCAGATTTTAAATTTAGTCCACGTGTCATATTTCGTGTTAACTCGTGAATATTACTCAATATATGTATTTAATAAGTTGCGAAATGTAGTGTTTTAAGACGTACGAGAATATCGACATTATAGAGTTAATATTTACATCGTGATTGAAACAACTTTGTGATGAAAATGAAAGGATTAGTTTTACACGTGTGTGTATTCTTATGTGTTTATTTAATTGCAGGTAAGAGTAATATTTTATTACATTAGGGAATTTAATTCCGGTCATTTATTACAATAATCATGTTTGAACAGTGTCGCTATTTGTAAAAGGCGCTTAAAAATTCCTTAAATCGGGACATAATACTCATACTTGACTTTTAAACCGGGAAATATGTATATATTATTAGTGTCTTCATTATACGCGACAATGTCTCGGTTATAGAAGAATGTTCCTTCATTTTCCAGCCCTGGTTTCCATTGAATCTCCTCGGTCTATGTGTTGTCATTGCGGTCATTTTGTCTTTCTCGTCAATAAATCTAACTGAGAAAGCATTTATACGAGAATTCGGCCGTATTAACGCATCGTTGGTGGTAAAATGTCACAAAGTTAACAGTTCGCATAAATTATACTGATATTTTAAATGGATGTAGCATTGAATTATTAATTTAATAATTAATTCTAATCGTATCGATGACAAATCCGATCAATACCACAATCTCGGCATTAGCTGAACCGTCAGTCCTATCATAAATGACACGTTATGTGAAAGGTACCGGTTCATTTTGTTTGTCTATGTAACGTAAGTCTAAATATAAACTTTGATATGTGTTAATAAGACAAGTAAATATCCATAAAATGTACATAACGTATAGCTAGCGTGGTTAGCCACGTGACAAGAGCGCTATGCTGTCACCATTGAGGTCCGGGTTCGTTTCCCGGGTTGGGCAGGTCATGTCCAACCGAGACAGTTGGCTACGATCATTCATTAGCTTTTGTCTTATTAGATTCTGTAAGTGAACACAATTTCTCAGGCATATGTTGTCACATGTCAGGGGCGTAGCTAGCCCTCTATTCATGTGGATTCATAAGTGTGCTAGGGGGGTCTGGGGGCATCCCCCCCGGAATATTTTGAAAACAATGGTGCAATCTGGTGCATTTTGTCAGAATCATATGGATTCAGCAGCTACGCCCCTGCATGTAAGAATTTACTGAAACATTGCTATCATCTGTAATGCAAGGAAACACAAGAGGATGATAAGGATATGTTCGAAAACGCTCACAAACAAACCCACAAATACACGTATTTATTATCAAGTTTACCTCTCAGAATCAAGACCCTCTTAACAACATCATTGTTTCCATCTACCAAAGGGTGTTGCACTAGAGAGGTTGCTTTCAATAACATGTTCGAGTCATTACAAGGGCTCTAGAAATCCACTAGCCCGACCTCCCAGACAAGTCTAATTCCCGATTCAGGCTAACAACAGTTGAGTTGGACTTAATCCGGAACAAGTATGTTATCCACGCCTTCCGTACCCTATTCTGTGCTTGTACAACTAGCTTCCCATGTCGGATAAGTCAAAATTAACATGTACGGGACAACTGTATTTAACGATAATTTATAGAGTCCAGGCCCCGATCCCCAGAAGCTAAAGTTAATCTCAGTTTAAATATTGCCTCAAATTGATTTTTCTCTTCTGAGGCGAGACTCAAAATCGATATTACAAAACAAAAAATATTAGATAAGTTTTTTTCAAGAGATCTAAAATGAGATTGTCTAAAACTGAGGCTCTGATTTGAGCAAAATCTCATATTGAGATGGGATTATATTTGAGATGTTTTGAAAGGTCGGTGCCTGATTACACACCTTTAAAACGATGTTTATCCGTGTGATCATTTCAACAAAACGTGCTGATCGAAACATATCGTCTTCATTAACGCTGCACATTCCTGCATCTCTACGTCATGTAGAGCGTTATCAATGCTGAATCATAGAGCTAGGGGCTAACATGGATATATCACACTGCTCATAATGCACAAACCAATCCATAGTAATAGGCTTCCTAAACATGTATGTGAGCACAAAGAAATCCCCTTCAGAGCGGTCTTCTCTTGAGCAATAACCTCATTCTCTTCAACAACATTGTCCATTATAGTGTCGTAAAAATACTCCCAATTTAACATCTACAGCACAACACGGTTTTGGAGAGGCAACTGTTAAGTGTTGCCGAGAGATTGTTGCTCAAGGGAGGTCAGCTTGATAGTTAATGTTTACCGCGGGAAACTAATAAATGATTGGTAATCTTGTTGAAGAGAGGCTGTTGCTCTAAGAAAGGTCTGATTGATAGTTAATGTTTACAGCGTAGAAACTTATAAATGATTAATAATCTGGTTGAAGAGAGGTTGTTGCTCAAGAGAGGTATGATTGATAGTTAATGTTTACAGCGGGAAACTAATGAATGATTTATAATCTTGTTGAAGAGAGGTTTTTGCTCAAGAGAGGGCCGCTCTAGCGATGTTTCACTGTACTATGTTTTTTCCAACGTACTTGTCGATCCTTTAATATCAAATGTAAACAAAATACACGGCTTTTATTACCTGCATAGAATAAATTATTATATTAAATCGTTTTATCATATTCACAGCCCGCCCGGATGCCTCATTTGGTAGAGCGTTAGATTGTCACCCGGCAGATCCGGATCTGATTCCCGGGTTGGACAGATTATGTTCTGCTGTGACATTGGCTACGGTCATGTCCTGCACATGTGGAGAAGTCATCAGTTCTGATTTATAAATACTTCCAGGAAAATTGGTTTTGGTATATGACTGAAATATTGTTGAAAAACGGTGTAAAACCCGATAAAAACAAATCAAATTATATGCTCGTACAGTCGGACCTCGTTCATTCGAATTCATTGGGTCCGAAATTTTATTTCAAATAATTCATGGTTTCGAATAGCCCATTTCAATTCGACGTGCCTAAGACTGAGATACATCGGTACACTTATATTTCGGATTATATCAATTATTCGGATATAAGGTTGTCGGATAATCGAGGTCCGACTGTAATTGTTTATAAAACTCGAGGGTACGAACTCTCGAACAATGGGAATTGTTTGCCTTACATGTAACGCTTTGCACTAAGAGAAGAAAATTATGCACGGCGACACTGAGCAAACAAACCGCTCCCATCACACTCAAAATGTTTCACTTCGTTGCAGACTTCATTTGCGCAATTTATCTGTTCAATGAAACTATAATCGGAACTCGTTCATTAGAATCCATCGGGTCCGAAAAATTATTTCGAATAATGCATGGTATCTAGTAAGTCCATTTCAATTCGACGTGCCTAAGAAGATACATCGGGACCTGATATTTATTTCGGATAATACCAATTATTCGGATAGAAGGTTGTCGAATAAACAAGATCCGATTGTATTATGGGTTTTACCAGTCAGTTTTATTTTTAAATTGGAGTAAAACTGGAAATCGATGATATTCGGATAGATTCGTCCATCCGTTAAATTATATACCACCGCGTTGTACTTACGCTCCGAAGATTTCGGGTTAATCCTCTAAATTACACAATAAGTGTAAACTCCCCATATGAAAGGAAATAGAACGTATCATTCAAGAAATTTAAATTACGGGTCAATCGAATTTGTCTACTGTGATAAATTGAATAAATTCCTTAAAATACGTTAAAGCCAAACATTCTCATGTCTCTGATGTTACCACGATGGGAGAGTACGTCCTTCATATAGTTAAATGTGACATGGATGTATAGAGTAGTTTACCATTGTAACTTGTGAAAACTTCCTTTAGAAGTCGCTCTGTCTTTAATATCAGATGCAGCTGCTCAGACCGGAGTACAGACTACCACCACACCAGAAGGCGATGTGAGCAAGACCACAGTGCCGACAATGTCATCTTACAGTAGCATTAGTCATACGCCAGTCATTTCAACTACACCATCAATTAATCCTACTGGCACTACTTCGCCCAGTGGTTCGCAATCAGTAACTACTACAACTAATTTGCCTCCTCCGACCACAGCCGATAATTCTTCAGATACTACGACCACAGAATCGATGACAAGTGACAGTCCTTCGACATCCACACTGTCGGTTCTCTCTTCAGCATCGATAGCAACTAATGCGGCATCCACAACTTTGCTTCCATCTTCAACATCGAAAGCAACTACTGCTGCGTCCACAACTTCGGCTTCATCTTCAACATCTAAAACTACTGCTCCTGCATCCACAACATCGGCTTCATCTTCAGCATCTAAAACTACTGCTCCTGCATCCACAACGACGCCTCCATCTTCAACATCTAAAACTACTACTCCTGCAACCATAACTCCGACTCCATCATCGACATCTAAATCTACTGCTTCTGCGTCCACAATTTCGGCTTCATCTTCAACAGCTAAAACTACTGCTGCTGCATCCACACCACCTCCAAACCCATCCTCAACTACAACAGTCGTTCCTGAAAGTTCAACATCTAATACTACTGCTGCTGCATCCACAACACCTTCAAAACCATCATCAACTACAACAGTCGTTCCTGACAGTTCAAAGGACAAGTCTCATAGCTCCGGAATGTCAACCGGTGGGAAAGTTGCACTCGGGTTATTTATCACCACAATCCTTGTAGCATTAACTATCGGGTTTCTGTATGCAAGAAAAAGGTATGTTTGGTATTCTGGACATTGTTCCAATTCTTAATTAGACAAATTTAATCAGCGCCTTGAAATTTCACCAATAATCTGAGACGCATTTTTGTCCCTATACGAACCTCATCTAGTCACCCATTAATTAACAGTTTTTGTAATGTGTTTACTTTTGAAAAAATTTGTCAAATGATTTAAAATTTCTTATTTTTAATATTCATTTTTCGAGTCACTGAGTTCGTAGACAGTCAAAATGTACAATGATTTTGATTGGTCGATCAAGAATTGCTATTTATAATGAAGTTTGCAGTTTAATGACTTTTGTTCAGTGTATACATGTGTGCATAATTTAAAAAAATCATGGTGAATCAGAATTGGAAGCAGTAAGACGCTTCGTTAAACTGGTATCTAAATCTTGGTTTGTCGGAATCCATTTTTTTCTTCAATAACGTACGTGGTTATAAAATGAGCGCCGCCGTACGATTTCCACACTCTTCTTTAAGTGACGTCATTTCCAGAAAACGTCACATGTGACGTCACCATTTACTGACAGTAAGCAATATTAGCCTCATTTTGGCAAAATGAAACGAAGTGACCATATGGAGTAAATATTGTTTCCTGCTTACAAATAGTGACATCACATGTTGCGCTTTCCTGAAATGACGTCACTTACAAAAGAGGTTGGAAATCCCTTAGCAGCGCTCAAATGATGTTTATCTATATTTTAGACGGTGGTTCAGGAAGAGAGGATCATCAACCGCTACAGCCATTCAGTACAAGTCGTGGAAATACACTGATGATGGGGTACTAGACTATTAAAGTTTTTGTAAACATTGGACTTAGCTAGGGTAATTGCCATGGCGTTAAACTGGTGTTTTAAAGCCCCACCCCACCCCTAGTAGTTTTACTGATTTCTCCATGGCTGTATGCCGTTGTATTGCCTTAATTTTCTTGTTGCCACTTGTGCAATCCTATGTCGTTTCATATCAATGTTTGGTTTTTGTTTGCTTTCATTGGTCTCGTCATTTCCGTCTTGTTTGTGTGATCCCGTTTGGTGTTGTTTTGTGTGTGTGTGTGTCAGTAAACCTCACTTAAAGACCACCTAAAATAATAAGACCACTTCAAAATTAAGAACACAATTTGCAAGACCATTATCACTGTTTTACTCTTTAATCGACCTCAATATTAAGACCACCTCAGTAAAAATACCAGTGTTCAGGGGTCCAAAGGGTGGTCTTATTATCGAGGTTTTACTGTATTATTGCAAAATGTATAAATTGCTCTTAATGTCATGAAAAACCTGCTAGGGGATTTTACTATTTTAACCGGAAATTATGCAAAAACCCTTATACCATCATCATGTGACAATAGCATGTGTATCATCATGTGACAATAGCATGTCCATCATCATGTGACAAAAGCATGTGTATCATCATGTGACAATAGCATGTGTATCATCATGTGACAATAGCATGTGTATCATCATGTGACAATAGCATGTGTATTGGTCAAATTCTCCTAACCAGACTTAACACATAGATATTTCATAAAATATTACGGGTTCTATTGAAATCAACCCCGATGGATTTTACGTATTTTCCAAGCTTTTCAACAATCTTCATCAATAACCAGTACTGAATCTGGGCTCGATCTCATAAAATTTGTATCAGGAGTCAGGCGCATTCCCCTCAACCACTACACATCCTGTTAAACATAGAGACTTTATCATATTTAAAAAACAAAATGATTGTACAGACTCACAGAGACATTCAGTAATGTTCCCTTACTTTCAACTAACCTTAGAAAAAATATACCAAATGACTCCAGGACTCTAGAAATATGTGCAAAGACATTTGTCCCGCACTAATGGAAATGTACAATTTGACTTGTCCGGCATAGGAGGCTGGTTTTCCAAGAATAACGGACAATTTAGTAACAAATAAACATACATAATGATAGCTCCACAATTTAAAATTAATATGTATTTGTGGGGTTCTGAACAATTAGTGATGTTGGTTAGCTTTAAAAACGGATTTGTCCGTGACTAACTTCAACTTAACTGTTCGTAGTCCGATTCAGCATTAGACTCTTCCGGGACGTCGGGCTAGTGGATTTCTAGACGTGTCATTGACGTGTTTATTTTAGATCTATTTATGGTTTTATTTACACTGAATACAACATTTGTCCTGACTTTAAATTGTCATACTTAAAATTTTGTATTATTTGTCTGATAATGCTAAATTCGGCACGTGGTCTACATGTCGCTTCATAATCTGGGTTCCGGTTTGTCATTTGGCTTTTCCTTGTCTTTCTTATGTTATGACATGGATATAGCAGGCAATTCGAACTTCATAATGTATGCCTTTGTGTGTAAATAAAGGGTGTGAAAAATATTGCGCTAGTATACGACAACGTATAGTTTGCGTATCATGCCCCGGGGTACTAATATTTACTATGGGGAGGTAAAAATCCAAACTTAGATTCTATATTTTTCCTTATATCTATTTAATTATAAGGTCAATTATTACGAAATTTTGAGAATATTTTGTTAAATTCAGACAAAGCTTTTCCACAAAAATACATCGCATTCATTGCTAAATTAAAATTACTGAACATAAGTTTCTCTAATGTATAGACATTATCAATATTTTCAAAGCCGTTCTCAAGTTATTTAGCAATTGTATATAAAGTTTTGCTGCATTAATTGACTGTATAGTCCAGCGTATGGTGTTTTCTGCTTAGCACTTGACTTGGTCGGCGGTTTTTCCCCATACCCCTTCTTCCCTCATAGATAAGAAGGGGTAGCTGTTGACCTTGCCAGGGGTTTTGTCGTGTCGCCTTTACGCATTATTTTATGCTTGTCTCGCGACAAACTACATGATGCGTGTATGTGGTCGCACGGTCATGATACGCTTACTGTCTGTTTATACCCCCAAACGTCTAGGCAACATGGAAATAAGTTTGTTTTTGGATTCGATTTTAAAATTCGTCATTTTGGTACTTCTTGATATTTTAAAGGGAATTAACTATGTTTATTTATTGACACCGGAAACGCACGAACAATGTCGGAATCGGCCGAATGCAATAACTACGAATTGAGTAAGGGCATAGATAATGCAGAATCAAAGTACTGGGAGGATAAGAGGGTTGGAGCGGGGTAATGGTTATTGTCGGCTAATAAAATTCTCATAGTTTGTAAAATGCATAATACATGTATATCTAGAATTATTAAATCATAAAAAAGTTAAATAACACTTTGGGTGTAGCAAACTGTTATTGAGAGGTTGTTGCTCTAAAGAGGCATATCGGAATTGTAGACAGGTCTATGACGATTTGTTTAAAAGGTGTCCGACTATTGGTTTGCCTTTAATCCACCTTGTAATGTAATCGCTGCGCATTGGTTTATATATAATGCCTCTATACAAAAACTTCTAATATCTTAAGTCGAATAACGACCTTGGAGCTTGCTCAGTACGTCATGTATTCAATCTACATAGTTATTAAATACTAAAATACTGCTCTAAGATGCACCAATACTGTACCAGCTTCACTCAACTATTCCTAATTGTGTCCATCTATCAATAACAGGATTGTATGAATACAAGCAAAACTAATATAAACTGGTGACTACATGTGTTCTCTTCAACTTACACTCAGTCTCTGTGCTTTAACTATGAGTTGTTGGAGGTCTGCCGAGCAGGTTATTTTCTATCAGTTTAGTTAGTATATGTTTTTTTTGTAATTTTTAGACTTTAGTTCTTTCACTTTATATAGTGTTCATAGTGTTTCCTCCCCACTTTTGGCCTAAAGTTGCCAGCTGTCTGGACTTGTCCTGTGATGTATTCCATACATTAACCCCCACCTGTTTGATTCTCCTTAGTTATCCCGTATGGTCGACTAGCCCATTCCTTGTGCCCCCGTTCCCTTGCGTATTTACCCTTACACCTCCTCAAATGTATATTTGAAGTTGTAATCAGTATGTTACATGTTACATTCAGTAAACTGTATTTATGTGATATTGTTGTTAGAAAAACAATGCTATATAGAAAATGTATGTATGTTGTACACTGTTCTGTATGCTTATGTATGTCCTCGTGGGTTTTATAGCCTTATTGGAATTAAAATAAATATGTTTAATGTCCTTATGTTTTATGGAATGTTGTTTTCCGGAGGTATGCGTATCCTATTGTCTTGTGTATGTAGCGTTCCATGTAGCAACTTATTCTCTCTCTTTTAGCAAGTGCGAGGTGGTTTAAACCCCTTGTAATTATACTGACAGCTCCAGTTACCTTAATGCTCGTGGTTTGAGTCTCCTCTTTGCGTGTGCCTCCTCCATTGTTTTTGTATAATGCCGTCTATGAAAGTCAAGAGAAGTTGTTGCTCAGGAGAGGTTTTTGCTCTAGATAGGTTGTTGCTCAAGAGGGTCGCTCAAGATAGGTTGTTGCTCAAGAGGGTCGCTCAAGATAGGTTGTTGCTCAAGAGGGTCGCTCAAGTGAGGTTCCACTGTTTTTCACTTGATAACGCCATGACTCTTGATGTTATCGTCATTACCGTTTAGTTTCCTTTCGACATATTAAATTGGATGCATAGCAACGGTTAGTTTAGATATCATTCAATCGGGACATTGGTACATGTACTACATAAACTTAGTTTAAAATCATTTGATGATTTTCTAAAAACGGTATTGTAAGGATTTTCTAAAAATTCAATTTAAGCATTCGACCATACGTCGGCTCCGTGACCCATTTAGATTTCAAAAAGTTGTTTTGTTGCCGATAAGAACCATCTGTTAGAGATGTAAACCTGTTTGTTTGAATGTTCGATTCGTAATTTGATGTCTCATTTTCTAACAAAGAAACTCAACTACGGTGTATGAAATGTTCAAACAACAAGAGTGCATTCTTGAGCTAGTCTAGTGACATGTAGCTAGAGTTCGGCATGTTTACAATTATATACACGCACACCATTTAATCAGAGTTTAGGAAATGCTATGTGGTGAATTATATGAACCAGCATGTACCCCTTTCAAGAAATGCTTCACATCATTCTGATTACTGTGGGTACACTCAATGCTTTTCTAATAGGCCATTAATTATATCATCATATCTTTGAAAATAAATGCATTGGAACATAAATGAACTAAATTTGTTTTATTTCGTTCTTACCCCAGTATATTTTACTGACAGTTCCAAGGCTGTAATTCGCTATATGATTGTTGTTTCTGTTTGTGTTATGAATGTTTTATGTTTCCCTTTCCCCTATGCAATTCTGTCACTTTATACAGTGTTCAGAGTGTTTCCTGCCCAATTTTGGCCTATTGTGGCCAGTTGTCTTGAATTGTCCTGTGAGCTTTTCCATCCATTAATTCCCCCCTCCCCCTCCTTTTACTGTCCACTTTGATTCTCTTAATTATTCCTTATGGTCTGTTGGGCCGTTCCTTGTGCCTCTGTTCCTTAATATGTGTACCGTTTGACCTCCTTAGATGCGTTATGTTTTGTGGATTGTTGTTTTTCCTGAGGTCTGCGTGGGGAGGTATTGTCTTGTGTATGTGGCGTTCCCCGTAGTTACGTATTCTCTCTGTTTTACCCACTCCTCGATCATTTGAAACCCAAAATGTACACATAATTGTACACAAAGGTCTGGTTATTAAGATTTATATGCATATATGTATATGTATGTATGTGTGTATAGGTGTATATGAATATATAAATATATGAATATACGTGTATATTTATATATGTATGTGTGGGTATGTATGTATATATATATATATATATGCACATGAATTGTATGGATCAATACTCGATCATGTTGATAATAGTTTCTAAATAACAGTATGTTGTTTTGGCATAATAAGAAGTATATGTCATATTATTTTGTCTTAAATCTATCTTTCAAATTGATGTACAACCAAAATGTATGGTGACAAATTAGAAAAGTGTATCACCGTAGATACCAGGGGTGGGTCCAGGATTCGGTCTTAGGGGGGGGGGCGTAAATTTTTTGAGTTTTACTCAAGCCTTATAGAACGGGAATGACTGTTTACAAACCTCATAATGATAGAATATAAGGCTAAAATTAATCATAATCGATTATTTGAAAATGTTATAATTAAGGTTACATGTATTCAGACTGAGACATCACGCGCGCATGTAAGAATTGAGCATTGGGGCCGTGCATGGGGTGGGTGCGGGAGGGGTATCCCCTCCGGATGAGAAAATTTTAAGGAAATCACCTTTGACATTGGCAAAATCCATCACTTTTAAAAGGTTTTTTTTCGAATTTTCCTACGCTCATGGACATACATGTAAGGTTTGGGAATTTTAGGGGGGGGGGGGCGCGGGCCGGGTGCGCCTCCCCCCCCCCCTGAAATCCGCTACTGGATACTTCACGTCATTTGTACATTTTTGTGTATATTTACTAATGAAATTACTTTCTGTTTTTGTTATTTTTTCAGTCTGTAAATTTCCAGCAATAATTCATTCATCCGATCTCGATCAGCATAGATTATAGCTTCGTGTTCCAGGAAAATTACCTCCATCTCTATCTACAGTTCTCCATCAGTTGAAAAAATCAGCCATCAATCGAATTATACAGAATTATTACCTGATATGCGCATAAGTCATGAGATTTGTGGCATAACATTGTGAATAACCACCCAAAATCACAGTATACTGGAATTTATTGCACGGCGTATCATAGCTTCCTTCAATTGTGGAGATCACGTTAAGAAGAGTAAAGACATGGAGGTAAAGAAGTGGTAAACACATAGGCCCTTCTCAAATTATATGCATACCAGAGATAACTAACCCAGAACGAGGCTTAGCAGACAGGTATAAACATTCTACTGATATGTCTACTCCACTGGACAGTGGTCAAATTCTTAGAAAGAAAGGTTCTAATTTTCATTGTTGCGTACCGTTTTGTAACTCTGATTCGAGATATGATCCAACAATTCATTTTCATCATATCCCAAAAGATGAAGAATTAAAAAAACAATGGATTCAAAAGATAAGGAGGGATGAAGGACCATTATTTAGGGTAAGATATAATTCGTCACATTCATTTAACTTTTTATTTGTTACATCCATTTAACTTTCACGTAAATTAGTTATTTCTTATACTTGTGAATTATCATAAATTATCACTTATGTGATAAATTTGCAAATGCCCATAATATAGATTTGTGGAATTAACAATATTCTATACTGATTCATTACCGTATTTATCTGAAAAAAAATGATGGCGGTTTCTCAGATTGCATACAATTTTTTTTCAGATTTCAACAGGAACAGTGGTATGTTCTAAACACTTTGGTAAAGACGATTATGTTGGATGGACTCCTATTCGAAAAAGACTAAAGAAAGGTGCTGTGCCATCTGTGTTTAACTGGTCACAAGAAAAAACAACTAGGCGAACTTTGAATAGGAAAGTTCTATCTCCCAAGAAAAGAAAACATACAGAGTCGTAAGTTTTAAGCAATACCTTTTAATAAATTCAGCTAACATTGACAAAATATACACACACATATATATATGAGATTTGCAAATTAATATGAGATTAATTACATACAATATGTTTTACATTTTCCACATATATATTGAATATTTGATCTCTGTTATCTTTTATGAAGGATACATTTCTTTTTCAGAGAAGAATGTGGATTAACTGAAACTCATGGCCAAACATCTACAGAAGAACAGTGTTTACCTTGTGAAGAACAACCAAAACAAATTTGCATAGACAAAACAGAATTATTGAGTTTGAAAGAAGATCTCGAACAAAAAAGTGCCCAGTGTAATTTATTAGAAAAGCAACTAAAAATTGAAAAGTTCAACGTAAATAGATTTAGCACTGATGCATGTCTCATTCAGTTTTATACCGGCTTTCCAAATTATAACTCTTATGTAACATTTTTCAAATGCATCCAACCTTCCGCTCAAAATATGCGTAGCATGTATTACCATGGAAGCGAAGTGGTCAGTCTATCAGGAAGGAAGAGAAATATGCTTCTGATAGATGAACTTTTCATGTTTCTTTGTCGTTTAAGAGTAGGACTCATGGAACAAGATTTATGTGTAAGATTTAACTGTTCAATCTCGACTGTTAGCAGAAAAGTAATCACATGGGTAAATTTTATGTACATAGTTCTTGGTTCAGTGCCTATATGGTTATCTAGAGCTAAAGTAAATGAATATATGCCAGACTGCTTCAAGTCATTGTATCCAAATACAAGAGTTATCGTGGACTGTACTGAAATCAGAACTCAACAGCCATCATCTTTAGTATTAAATTCTCAAATGTACTCTAATTACAAAGGTGCTTGTACTTTCAAATGTCTGCTTGGAATATCTCCCCATGGTTTGGTGACATTTATTTCATCATTATATACAGGCTGTATGTCAGATATCGAAATTACAAAACTTTCAGGAATTCTAGATCTTTTGGAACCTGGGGATGATGTCATGGCTGACAAAGGATTCACACTAAGAAAAGTTCTTTCAGAGAAACAAGTAACACTAAATATCCCTGCATTCTTACGGAGTAAAAACCGATTTACCCCAGAAGAAATTAAAGAAACTGAACAAATTGCTAAACTCCGAATACATATTGAAAGGGTGAACAGAAGGATAAAGGAAAATCACTTGTTTGACACACCAATTCCAATGTCACTAGCAGGTTCAGCAAATCAGTTATGGACAGTTGCTTGTCTGTTATGCAACTTTCGTGGTCCAATCGTTCAATCATGGACTAAAGACTGAAAGTGTCAATCTTGCACATATATCTTGTTCCATGAGTTTTTGTTAATGTATTACAAAAAACTGTCAAAATAGAAGCGGTCTATTTTATGTTTTATTTCATTCCACAATTCTGTATTCAAATAAATTGTTTCTTGATGATTATCATTTTTACACCATACAAAGAGGTCACACCACTGTAACCCTGTAACAGCTAGCTGAGTCAGAATTTGGTAATAATAGTTGTGATTTCTCCTTAATTTTAAACTGCCAGTATCATCTTTCATTAGATACTGACATTCTAAGACACTTGTTACTTGTGGACATTTAATTTCTAATAAACCAAATGCAGGATTTCGTTGAGGATTGTACACTTTTCTGTCTGGGCTAGCTGCTATCCAGGGTGACAAATAACTGACTACAACACCAGATGGATATAAATTAACTTGATTGTTATTTATCTCGGCATAGTGTCTTGCAGCTTCAGGCTCACAAGCTATTCCATGTCTCATAGCAGCCGTAGTAACTCGCCTTGTTGATTTGAGTCTTCCAACAAGTGTGTCGGCATTTTTCCTCCTTTTATACACTTCCCCAATGTTAGAAGCAGTCACCCTGTGTTTTCTAATTCTGTACCAGAGGGGACTTTTACTCTGTAAACGAGTCAGCTTTTCAAACTTGTGAATTTCTGACATGCTCAACTTCACACCTTCGTACTTCACATTTTGTTCACAAGTTAATACGGTTTGATAATCATTCTGCATGACGTTTTTAACTGGAAGGTCAGGAAAGCAAACACCATCATGAATGTTCATTATAAAATCATCATGGAGCTTCTGTTGGTAGCTAAGTACTGACCCGAAAGGTACAGAACCAAATTTTGTATTGGCAAACGTAATTGGTTTTTCCTCCATGGAAGATAGAACTAAAGCATCAGGTGAACTTCTCTTTATATCTTCATATTTATCATGCCAGTTTACTAAATCTCCTTTAAGTGGATTGTAAAGAGTTGACTTGATGCTTTTTGGTTCTGTCACATCTGTTCTGGAGTATCCACTGACATTTAAGTCTTGAACTTCTTTACCAGAAATTTTCTGACCTCTTGGTAAATGCCATGTTTGCGGTAAAGAAGTACTTGCAACATCTTCTGGAATTGCTTTTAGGTTGAGATTCTTGTATTTTGCCACTTGGTACAAGAGGCCAGTTACATGACCACATGCTTTTGAAAGGCCTATTGGACAGGTGCATGTAGCAGTTGTGACTATTGTCTCTTCATCTCGTGAGATCAAACCAACCTGCAAATATACAATAATGCACAACTCAATTTCATGAATATCGTTAACTTTTTTTCATAGTGTTGCACTATTTATATAATGTGTTGTTTAATCTTATTGTTGTGTATATTTCAGTAATTTAGTAATAAATGTCAATTACTTTCATCTGATGTGGACTTTCATTTTTTCTTTGTGACTTGTGGCATTTTCCATTTATCACACATCCATCTGTTGCTGAAACAACTGAAATATAACAATATTGTTTCAAAAGTCATGTTCAATGTTCTCTTATTCTAGACAATACGGTAATACACTAAGAACCAAGAATCAAACATCTGATACTAATTATTTATGGCTAATAACATTCTCATTAATGGTTTTATTTACACTACAAATCTGACCATTGAATTGTATAAACAAATTGAGCTGACTTAGCCCTGTATAGATAAGATAATACTAAGGTCAAATGAATTAAACGCAAGAACAATAAGTCTAAAAATAAATGAATGTAACTTACCTTTTAAATCATGTATGTATCCTTCACTAAAATATTTAAATCCCTTGTCGATAGATTTTTCACCAGACGATTCTTTGTGAGATTTTATGTAACTTTCAACAAATGAAAACGTTAATTCTGGGATAATGCTTACATCTCTATTGCTATACGAAGCCATTGCTGTATCTTATGAAGCTTGTGCTTGCCAGCTTTGCCTCGTTCTGATAATCTGATTAATTATTCATGAGGGGATATTAAGAAGGGTCTATAGCTTCCTTCAATTGTGGAGATCAAATAAAGAAGAGTAAACAGAGGGAGGTAAAGAATTGGTAAACATCCTACAAGACGCATGCTTAACTATGTAATAGGGTGTCAGTTTATGCAGAAGTTGTTGCTATGTTTTTATTTTATTTTTTGTCACTCATTAGACTGTATTTGAAGTCGGTTAAATCAGTAAGCGCTGGGTCATGTAAGAAAGAGTTAGACAGTGAACTCGTTATTGTTTCCTGGTAATGTGTCATTGTATTGAAGATATCATTGTATTGAATTTTGATCATTGGCACATGGTTCTATAAATAGCACATACATGCATATTGTAATTTTCAGAAAATCCGTGTGCTAAGTGGGGCACGTTTTCCGACATTTATTTCGTTGATACCAAATTTTAGAGACCAGTTTTAGAATGCAGCATTGTCATTGGTCAACTGTGTTTCCACGTAAGGAAAGGAAAGCTGCACTGATCAAACTTGAAAAATAATAATAGTTTCAATCTGAAGGAGTGAGCACAAATTCCAATTTATTATAAAGAGCTTTAAAAACTTGTGTCTACTAATACTAGTACCATGACAAGTACAGTGCAACATCTCCTAAGCTACAACTTCTCTTCAACAACAGTATCAGTTTTCTTGTAGTAACAATTTACTACCAAATTTCACTAAAGCAATAACCTCTCAACAACAACCGAAATGTACATCTCCCAAAGCGTGTTGCTCTGGAGAGGTTGCAATACGTATATGTGGAAATATGTCATCGTGAGTAAAATGCGCTTTCGCTTTTTGAAATCCCCGACTTTTATGTATATTGATTATTTGTATTTCAGTTAATATATTATTTGTATTATCATTAAAGATCTGTAAGGGAAAGACATATACAGTGCAATCTCTGCGATAACTTATTTTCCCGTAATGAGAATTTACTAATTGTATCAATGTAACATCAGTAGAGCAACAATCGCTCAACAACAGCCAAAATTTGGGTCTTCCAAAGGGTACTGCTCTTAAGACGCTGCACTGTATATTCTCAATGTCTTTCTCATTAGTTCATCTTCATTGTTCATATTTTGTTTCATTATTTGTTGCTGTGGTCCGCCTGGTTAGCTCAGCTGGTAGAGCACCCGACTCTCAATGTGCGGATCGTAGGTTCGTACCCCGTATGTTGTCCATGACAATTTGACTGAAGGTAATACAGTAAATTCTCACTTAAAGACCACCTCAATAATAAGACCACCTTAAAATTACGAATACAGTTTTGCTGCGAAATTATTATTATTGATAAACTTGCCATTAATAATTGTTCATCATTTTTTTTTTCACTAAAATTATGAAATATAGCACAGCAGTGTTTTGCATGTGCATAATTGGATCGAATAGGATGTGTAATTGTTTGGTATGTCAAAATAAATGTAGATTCGCTAAAGGATCTGTTACAGCTCTGGTAAAGGGTCGGGCGGCAGGGACCTGTTAGCGGCCAGGTGAGGGGTCCAGCGGCATTATAGTCTCCCGACGATAATTGTTTTTGCATTGTTAAACAATACAAAATATTCAATTTAAGTTTCGGTATTAAAACAATAGAATTGCGGACAATTTTATCTCTGAAATGTATGTAGATTCACTTCTCTTCCTGCTTGAAGTTGGCTATAAGCCTCCGTAGAAACTGAAATAATACTTGTAAGATGCATTTTATTTGTTAAGTAGTATATCCAATGGGTTTCATGCATAACTATCCAAAGTAATTGCTGTGATTTCTTGTGAATGGGTTTTTAGTTAATGTGTTGTTTATGTAAATACATGTAATCGTCAATCAGATATATAAATCATGTGTTTTATTGTTTATGGTTTTATTTAAGATTTTATGCTTACACTCTCATCTTCTTAGGGTAAAAGTTATCCTCGAAAATGTTGTTTTAGTTTATCTTCGAAAATAGTGTTTTAGTTTATCTTCGAAAATAGTGTTTTAGTTTATCTTCGAAAATAGAGTTTTAGTTATCGTCGAAAATAGAGTTTTACAATGAATTTATTGACAATGATCCAAGGTTATAAAAACCGTTCAGTCCCAGAACACAGCTTTGTCATTGTCTGCGTATTCACGATTGAACCATTCCGTTAAGCCCTAGCCTGTTCACACTATCAAAGTTTCACCTTCAAAACCTTTGTCAAAATACATTTGAATTAAAAAAAACTCACGGTGATAACGTGAACAGGTCCTTACTCTCTGTGTGTCGCATTATATGATGAAACAGAAAAGTCAGTCGTGGGTACCAAACGATGCTCTTCATTATTTTCGTCAGTTTTGAGATTGAGCTCAGAATTAACCAATCAGACGCTTGAGTTCTGAGTCTGATCGCCATCCGCAGATGTTTAACCTTCGACCTTAAGTAGTTTAAGCACTTTTATGGATGTTGGTATGGCAATACTACGTCAATTAATTTATAATTAAGCGGTTTTAATAATTATTCCTATTGACTATTTTTCAATCAAATATTAAATTTCTTAATCTATATTGATGCATGCACTTTTTCCACGACATTTTATTTACTGTTTGACGAGTTTACATTTTTTTCTTCGTAAATATATGGTCTGTTTCAGAAAAGAACAGTACACATAAATATTTTGAAATTGCTGATGATTGAAATGGGATCTCTTTTCTCAAATAGTTAAAGTTTGCAATGATTAATTAATGTCATAAAATGTAGTCGTCGATGTATTATTATCGATAATTCGCTAGTGAATGACGTCACAGTTGCTATAGTGATGCTCGCGCATATTCTGTAGTTAACAGTGTTTAATTTCCGATAAAATTGTTATTTGCACGTTATGACGTATATAAAAAATCACATTCGTGTTAATGCATTATAGAATTCATTAAACAAGTTTTCATACTGAACTCTTGAGAAATGTTCGTTTTTATAGTTTTCAGAAAACGTGTTTGATAAATTCACGTAGTGCCATATTGTGTAAATATAAATCAACATTTCTCATGTATATGGTCTATGTTTTATTTTTGTTCTTGTTTATTTTATGTCTGCGTTATAGATAGTTTATGTCTCATTATGAAATAAAACCCAGAACGTTTGATGGTTATTTCCTTATACATTATGTTTTATACAACTTGAGACACCGACACGCAAATATATATCTATGATTAGGCCTACACGTAGGTATTGTCAAATAATGCTTTTAAAATCAAATATAAAAACAGTATATATATACAGTAAAACCTCACTTAAAGACACCTCAGTAATAAGACCACCTCAAAATTAAGAACACCATATTCAAGTTCATTTTCACTGTTTTCCTTTGTATTCAACCTCAATATTAAGACCACCTCAATCAAGACCACTTCAAAATTAAGAGCACAATCAACAAGTCTATTTTCACTACATTCAGGCTCAATATGAAGATCAGTTTTCAAGGGTAAGTAGGGTGGTCTTGTTTCTTTAGGTTTTACTGTATATTTAGTGATATAGGCAAAAAAGTAACTATCACGTGGCTTCTTTATCCATATGCAGATATATGCAGTTAAAACCATGTGTTGTGTTTGTTTAATCTGTCCTCAGCCAAAAAAGACAAAGTCAAAGGCAACACACAAAGTCACATGATTGCTTGTAAGTATCTTGTTAAAAGTTATTTTTAGAATACACGTACATATTGTGTAAGCCGATCTCACTTGATTTATAACAGTCTGTTCTAAATTCACAAGGAGGCAATATACATGTACATGTATTACATTTAGGCTACATATTTCACACGAGTAAACTTCAACTAGAAATGTAATTTATCGACGTTATATCATACATACATGTATATATTACCTGGGTTGTTTTTTTGGAGAGATATTAAGCTATCTTATATTTTCGAGGTCACGTTACCCACGATAGATACACGCACAAAATGATTGCAAACATGTGTGATTCTTAATGGATTACTGGAGACAAAATGATACAAATATATAAAGTAAATTTACGGCCTTTTTCTGCAATACATGTAATTTATGTCTTCATTTAAGCCTAAAACATAAAACAGTGTAAACGCGTCCTCCGTATTGTGATGATTTATAAAATGTCTTTCTTACAATGGCCTACTGTCGTGGATTACCGGATAACTGATATGCGACATCCGTGCCTAATCGCGGTAAAAGAGAGAATAATCCCCAAGTTGCTACAGGGAACGCCGCATGTATATATATTAAACAATGCCTCTCCACACAGACCTCCGGGAAAACAACAATCCATAAAACATAAGGCAATTGATGAGTTCAATGGTACATACGTAAGGGAACACTAGAGGCGCAAGGAATGGTCCGGTCGACTAGACAATCTAGAAGAGAGAACTTGAACTTCCAGCTAAATAGTCTTCATGTCGGCTCTGTAGGTCCATAGGTGCCAGTATCAAATCAATTTTAGGAAAAAGCGACTATGCATACTATACAACAATTCTATCTCGTTTAATATGCAGACCATTTCCCCTAATGAAGTTCTGACACTGGCCGCTGTGTGTAAGCCAATATACATGATTGCACATCTATTGAGAATTTTTTTTAAATATTTTTGTTACAACACCATTACATCGTTCGATAGGATACTTGACGATGAAAGACTAGGGTTTTTAAAGTCAAAAATTAAAATTCTGTGCATATATGCAATGTATACCGGTAATACATACAGATGATAACGATAACTAACCTAAAGTAGTCGTTAATGTATGCAAAATGGCGGCTTCTTTCAAACAGGTATTTTTATTTCTTATTTACTTATCCTCTTTCTCTTTAATAATTTACGATATAATATCTTATCGATAAGTCTTAAAAAAGCAAAATTACGAAATTTCTTCTAAAATTTAAGATTTCGTTGTAAGAGAGACAAATCTAAGTAAGCGGCGCGTAAAAGTACAATATATTTCGGACAAAATTATTTGACTACCGTATTAAAAAATATGTTCAGTTCATTTTATATGAAGAGTATGTAGGTAATAATCTCTGAGAAATTTCCAGTAATTTATCAGTGTATGCTTACCATAAAGTCCTTGACAAAGAGAAACAATATTCTGTATTAAATTCTATAATCTTTGTTTAACGGTTTATTAAATCATATCATCTATAGATCTAGGTATTACTATTAGACGGCCTGTGTATTGACCTTGTGGTTTGACTTGTTCCAATGATTCCAGCAAAATAAATGAAAGTGTAATTATTTTACAGAAAACAGTCCAGAAGATACTGCAGATGTATTTCAAAGATGAGAAAACTAAAAGTAGGAATTTATAACTTAGGTGCTATAATTAAGATTGATTAGCCTATACTGGAACCAACCTGAAAAATGTCCTTCTTTGTTTCTTGTAAAAGTTACCAAGTTTTTAACAGACTGTATTTGAATACATTTTTACCACACTGTTCAGTCAGTGGTCAGACGGAATCATAGGTTAACTCTGTTGAAAGATGTACAGTCTATACAGAATTACAGTGTTGCATCTAATATATTACACACTGCATCAGATATAAAACTTCACCCAGTTGTAAACATTAAGTTCTAAGTATAATGTTTGTTTAGATTACCATTTAATGATACAATAATTATTAATATTGCAGTTTAATACCCAGTTCCTACTTGTTGTAGTGATTGTTAAATTATCTTTAACTTCTTTTCCAGTGACTGCTGAGAGCCTTGCATTGATTACAGAAATTGCTGAGATTTTTGTGGCTGGTCAGTTTAAAACTTTCATGAAAAAAGTGATATCTTTAAATATCTATCAATTCATTATCTAAATATTTGAATACAGACCTAAGTAATAGGTAAGAATACAGTAGCAAACCCAGAGCTAGCGAGCTGGCTCGTTATTCGACTTCAGATATGTATTCGCCGTGGACAAGTTTGATTGTTGATGTCAGTGCTAGCTCTGGGTTTGCTACTAGGTCTGTATTCAAATATTTAGAAAACTCAAATAACGATGTACAAGCTGGCTCGTTATTCGACTCCAGATATGTATTCGCCGCGGACAAGTTTGATTGTTGATGTCAGTGCTAGCTCTGGGTTTGCTACTAGGTCTGTATTCAAATATTTAGAAAACTCAAATAACGATGTACGAGCTGGCTCGTTATTCAACTCCAGATATGTATTCTCTGCAGACCCGTTTCGAATGTTGATGTCAGTGCTAGCTCTGGGTTCGATATAGGATATATGTGTTCTAAAATATAAGTTGAATAACAATGTCAGTGCTGGCTCTGTATTCAATCTGGGTCGGTATTCAATGTTGATGTACGATTGCCACGCCAACTTCACTCAACTTCAGATAATGTGTAATCGGTCCCTACGCAACTAATGTACATGTATATAAAAATCTGGTAGAATTATGAAAAGAATATTAATATTCTTGTCCACATGCAACATTTTGTCATAGCAATATAGATTTGCTTTAAAGTACATTGTAGTGTGTTCAATTTTTACTATATTCTCTTATACATTTCAGAAGCAGTCATGCGAACAGCAATTCAAGCAAAGGTTGGTTTTTAAATGGCTTAAACAGGAGTTAGATTCTTCCTTTTTACAGCTGATTTCCTCATTTTTGGACAAATGTTAATAAATATAAAAATTGTCTGATTTGGTCAGATATCTGCAGAAATAATAATTTTGTTCAACGTTGTAGAGGGTTATACTCTGATTTTTGAAGCTTTCCTTGTTTGCCAATGAGCAAATTATCTTATGTACTTATCAGTATTCTGCCCTACTGATGGCACATTCAGAGGATTTAGACAAATTGCAAAATGTGTCGTCTCAATGCAATCCTGGAAGCAGAGAGTTTGTCAAAGTCACCATAGATGAAGTTATATTAGGTATCAAAGTCGCCCATAAGAAATTTCGGCTAAGTTTATTTCTCAGGTGATGGTCTCATTTGGATTGTCAAAATCGTACCTGATAATATCATCCAGTCTAGACTCTCCTACATGTCCCTTTCCTTGGTGGGACATTGATGTACGGTATATATGATTTCCTCTATGATTCCAAATGCAAAATTCTCATTGGTAAACTATTTTGGCAGTGTTTAATACTTGAATTATTGCAAGTGGATAAAAAGTGGATTAGGAGGTGTAGTGATTGAGGGGTTGGTAACACAGGAAGCAATCATCAAGAGTGATTTAACAATAAAGTATACAATAAACAAGATTAAATTTTTTATATTAGCTTGGAACTAATTTTTCAACTGTTGTTCTTTAGTCTTAATTTACTTTTATAGAAAGATGGTGATGATGAACTAAGCTTGGAACAGTTTGAAAAAATCCTTCCACAACTTGTAAGTACAAATAATTCATGGTCCTGTGTGAATATTAGTAGCTGAATGAAGCATCTTTATCATAATAATCATACATTAAGTTTTTGTTTCACGGCAATAATTGATACTTATGCTCATTGTTTATTAAATGTATTCATGAAAAAATGTTGGGAACTAAGTTAGTCTCTTGTACATTTTAACTCCAAATTTCTTGTTCAAATTATTGAAATCTTAATATGTTATCCACAATTACTTATATCTACATATAAAAGTGTATATCATCTGTAGATGCATGAAAACAATTTGAGGGCTGACATGAAATAATATTTATATATATATAGAGGAGTTTCACAATTGGAATAAAATTTATTGTATTGCCAGGCTTTGAATGTAAAAAAATTATCGAATATAATAATCTTATTTGATTGTATTTGAGAACATGTAGTTATGTTCAAACCAAAATGACAGTTTCTTTCCTTATATGAATTTATTTACCAGTTAACATGAAAATTAGAATCACAAATATAAAGTACAACCTCTTAAGAACGTACCCTTTGGTAAATGCAAATTCCTGCTGTTATTGAGAGGTTTTTGCTCTATAGATGCATACATGTGAACTCTCCCAATTTTCGGATTTGACATTCAACTCACGCTCTCCAGGCCGGGAGCCGCGATCTCCCGATTTTCAAAGTAAACATCATAAATTTTTGTTATGGGGTATTTTTTAGTTCAATCCCAACTGGTTTGCTGAAATTACTTGTCAAACTGATAACTGAAAGTGTAAAATCGGGATACCAGTCCGAAAATTGGGTTACAGACGCTCTATACCATGGAACCAAGCGCTTGGTGACACTGATCAAAATTATACGACGCGTCTCTCGCTTGTCATATTGTTATTCAAGTTTCACACGTTTCTATTGTATTCAGATATGACAGTTGGCAATAAAATTGTTAATTTGCGACTCTTTTAAAGTGATGACCCCAAGATTACGAGTTAATTCGCAGAATATTGCTATTAATAGCTTATGATAGGATGAAGTCATGATATTGACAAAATTTCAGCCACGCAAAAAAATCTCCCATTTGAGTATCAATCTCCCGCTTTTCGAGGTGCAATCTCCCGATTTGCCTTCAGAAAAGGTTCACATGTATGATAGAGGTTAAATTGGTGGTAATGTTTTATTGTGGAAAGTTGATAATACTGTTGAAGAGAAGTTATTATCTTTAGGGATGTTGCAATGTATATTTTTACTGCTTAAATGATTACCTTACAAAAAAATATGACTTGTATATTTTATTCCACAGTTGCTGAACTTCTGAGACTTGCCATGCTGGGAATTGAGTATAACCAACGAGTATATGTATCGCTGAAATGGGACTGAATTAGACCTGAATCATTATAATCCAATTATTCTCACATTGATACAGTAATACTGCAGCACAAGTGATAGTGTGAACTACACATTGTAAGATGACAATAGTTGTGCAAGAAAACATACATTTTCCACTACCTTCTTGAATGTTATTTTCCGGACAAGCAGTCTATGTGGGCCAAAAAAAAGTTCATATGCTGTCTAATTCATCTGAAAAGTTGCAATTTGTGCTTGCTCGAATCAATGTTTATTTGTACCAGACTTCCTGTAAATGGGATATGCCGGAGTCTGATTGTAATTGCCTGAATGTTGAATAGGTGTTTGAGCTTATGGTATAACTCAGAAAATCTACTTTAATGGGAACATTTGACTTTAAGTAGTGTGCAGTGCATTGAAATATGATGGTATGTGTTTGAACACATGATTAATGCAGTTCAGAGTTTCATTGCAAATATAGGTAGTAAACTGTTACCCTTTGCTGAGACAAACCTGTGTCAGAGGCCTCCTTGAATATTTTTTTTTTAAAACATCTCTTTGATGTTATGAAAGTGGTATTTTACTGTGATCAGTACTTAAGGGTTTATGTTGCAACCTGTTTAAAGTGAACATTTTTCAAAAAATACATTTTGCTTTTGCTGAGGAATGAATTAACTTTATTTAATGTTATGTATGATCGACAAATAACATGTGCTGCAAAGATCTTGTCAACCAACAAGATTTCCACTAACAGATAGTTACTGGGGCTTATTTATCTCCTAGTACTACCCTTTATATACAGTGTGTCCAATAAGGTAGCTTCTTGCACCTTTTTCATGTATTTTGTTTGACACAGTCAGGGATCAAACCCATGATCTCCTGCACTCGAAGCAGTCACTCTACCAGTTGAGCAATTAAGGGGTCAAAGGCTGAAGATTCACTAATCATTGTATGGATACCTTACTTACTTCTTGTTATATTTATAGATTATTTCTCCAGGGTTGGCAGCTGGAAATAATCTGTTGATATTATTCTGTACATTGTAATGTTTTTGTTTTCTATACTTTATTATTCAGTTTTGTACCTGTGTGATTGAATTTTTTTGTTTAGAAAAATAAACTCTCTGAAATCTAAAGCAGCTATTAACAAATCCTTTGCGAATACATTTGTGTACATGTTGAATGTCGAGAACAAAAGTGGTTTTCTTCCTGTTGACTGTTTCAATTACAGCATAGTTAAATTACACTTAAATTTACGTATTTGTTGATACTGACAAATACAGACTTTGAACACTCAATTACAGATGATACGTGTCAACTTTTTAAAAGCAATGTCTTCATGTGGTTTGCAGATAGATGATATAAAATCGATGAAATTTTTTATGAACTGATAAGCTGATTTTAATCGTTCAACAACAAGAGGTGGTTTCTGTCTGCTAATCCAAAAACAATATCCTTTTTGCAACACAAAGTCGATCATGTACAAGATATGTTTTTATCTCCAGGGGTCCACTAGGGGCTGATAATGTTTGACTGGATTTTACCATTTTATAGCCAAATTACCTATAACTTAGAGAAAAATTGACCCCCCAGCCAGAATCCTAAGGGTCAAAATGTGGCTTTTTGGAAATTTCAGGGGTCAACTCCAGGGTCAAATGGAACCCATGATAATCTCACTATGTAAAAATCATATAATTTATAATGATGAAAACTACTTGACAATGAACTACAGTTGCCTTGGAAATAACTAGATACACAGATCCATGCTGCATTATCAACAACAGTACAACCACATGTGGTATTATTCTACAAGTTCCCATATAGATCAACTGTTTGTTACAGATCATTAAAATATTGTCATGCATATACACATTCTGTCCATATTTCAGATCATTATCATTTGCAGCTGTGAATTTACAGAGCAAGACGCTGATAAGGAATTCTTGAAAAGGTTTGCTTGCTTATTTCATTTGAATTTGACGTCTCGGAAAATTATAGTACCGGTACTCTTTCTGTTGCTGATGCTTCTGTTGAAGATAAAATGACAGTCATAAACACGTACAGTGCAATCTCTCTAGGAGCAATACTCTCTGTAAAAGGCATTTTTGGTCATTGTTTCCTGGTTATTGCTCTAGAGAGGTTAAATTGATAGAAAACTTTTTGTGGGGCAATTTTTCTGGCAAAATTGATGATGTTGAAAAGAGCGTGTTACTCTGACGAGATCACACTTGACGGTGATGTTGATTTAACACTCTGTGCTGTCCAAGCTTGAATGTTTTGCATTTAAATGATTGCGATGTATGTTTTTAACTTAAACTCTTTTTAAAACAAAAGAAATGTTCATGAAAAACATTTAAAAGTAATTTAAATGAAGCAGACAGTCCTAATTTACGTCGAAATTATCTCCCTTATTAAAAATCTATAAAATGCAATTATGACTTCATTTCACACATTTGCCTCTAAATATTTAGGCATAATGATAATTGTTCTTTGTACAAATACACGGATATTTAAATAATTAATTACCTATTGTTATAACAGAAAAAATAGGAAAAGAAACATTCAAGGACCGTGGAAAAATGTTTTTTGGGTTCAAGAGTCACAATTTCTATTTGGGTTGTCTCTCTTTGACCTAAACTCGACAAAGGGAGATAATCTATTGGTTTTTTTTGAGATTGTCTCCCTTGATTGACCTTAAATCTAAGGGAGATAATCCAGATAAAAAATTGTGACTCTTGAACACCAAAAAAGCATTTTCACACAGTCATTGAATGGTTCTTTTATTTTTTATGTTGTAACAATAGGAAATTAATATATGACAGATTAATGTATTAATATATAGAACAACGATACTTATGACTGAATTTGAAACTGTAAAATTGTGTAATAAGTCCAAATGATTTTTTTTTCAACAAGGGAGATAATTTCTACGTAAATTCATACTGTCTGATTGATATAAAATAGATTTTAATGACTTTCATTTACGATATTTCTTTTGTTTTAAAATGATTGAAAGTTTATAACATACAGTGCAATCATTGAAGCGCTGTCTTAACACCAGTACGTACATACCATAGAGATATCACCACTGGTGCAACTAAATCTTTGATATCCTCATAGTACGTACATACCATAGAGATATCACCACTGGTGCAACTGTATCTGTGATATCCTCATAGTACGTACAAACCATAGATATATCACCACTGGTGCAACTATATCTGTGATATCCTCATAGTATGTACATACCATAGAGATATCACCACTGGTGCAACTATATCTGTGATATCCTCATAGTACGTACATGCCATAGAGATATCACCACTGGTGCAACTATATATGTGATATCCTCATAGTACGTACATACCATAGAGATATCACCACTGGTGCAACTATATCTGTGATATCCTCATTCAAACACATACAAATGTTTTACCAGTTTATGTCTGCCTTGTAGCACAGACTGTTTAGTCAATTATGACGAGTATACAATGCAGTTAGTGGTAGCTCAAGTTTTGTGAACTAGTTTAAACAGCCCCCCCAGTAAGATATTTTTGGATTGATTTTGAATGTCCTACTTCAATGTATAAGCAACATGTGTGCAAAGTTCCACTGTAGTTTGGTGGGATCATTACTGGTTTCCATCTATTTAAACCAAATGTAGTACAGTAAAACCTCACTTAGAGACCACCCCAATAATAAGACCACCTCAACATTAAGACCACAAATTTCAAGTCTATTTTCAGATTTGCTCTTTATTCAACCTCCATATTAAGACCACCTCAATAGTAATACAATATTTCAAGGGTCCCAAAGGTGGTCTTAATATTAAGGTTTTACTGAATATATAATTTAACAAAGAAACAGCTTGTGTGAGAGAACATTTTCCCCAATTTCAGTCATCTCACAATTAACTATTGTATATGAGGTAATAAAACTGAAAGCAGAAACCAGACAAGTAATCCAAGCATCTGATTGGTTGTTTCCGAGTTGTTTTATCAAAATTAACCAATTGTGAGGCTACAATCTGAGACTAGTCTTCAAACTCAGTTCCATACCAAATGGATAAATATTTGCAGATAAAAGTACAAACAGAGAAAGGGAGACACCCATTAACATAAAAACTAGACTTGTAAGGGCGTAAAATAAAACTCATTAAAAAGCATAATTATTTTATATGTACATTTATATATTTATTTCCAAGTATACATTTGGTTAAAAACATCATTAACATAGAACATATTTGGTGAAAACAAAATGTAAAGTTTCTATAAAAAATGAAATCAATTGTATACATATGTAGTAAATGAGCTCGAACAGTCATAAAAATATATTTGCAATACATGCATTGTGAGTATTAAACAACAAAACACAAAATTTGAGAATTCTGTTTATACAAATGTAAAAATATCAAAAAATAATTAGTGACAGTGTGAGATATATGATATAAACTGAATATCAAAAATATGTTAGGAAGTTGAAAATCATCAAAATTTAAATTTTCTTGAAAACAATGCCAAAGTTTATATTCCATTAAATTACCTCCCTTTACATTAAAAGGTGCTAACTTTAAATACAAAGTTAAGTACTGTTCATTTGAATGCATGAAATGAAACAAAAACATCATTAATAAGAGCCATTGCCAAGTATAACCGTTTAGAACGATCTTGTTTAATCATATTACTAAAAGACAAAATTGGTAAAAAACACCTGCTGATGGATTTTTTTTAAATTTCATGATACAAATGTCTTTTTTCAACAAATACAGAGAAATACATTATAAATGTATTCTGTGATAATGCATATTTATAGAAGTTTTAACTAGATAAAGTACATTTTTCATGTTTGTTTGGGTAAACAAATGAATAAAAAAAATATATCTTTAAGTGTATCATGATTCATGTGCATCATGAATTTACAAAAAAATGGAAAAAATCACTAAGTCACAAGGTTAAAAATTAGTTTGACCATTATTCTATAAAAGTATAGAAAAAAGAACAATACACAACTACATACATACATATTGTGTATCACTATACAATATACCTAATACTTGACCATTAGGCAAGTGTGTGACTTTAAACAAATTCATTTATCTTATATTACAAAACTTAGATGCCGAAATAATAATGTTGTAAATGGAACAAAATAAAAAAACACCTTCATCGTTTACTTGAATTGATTTTATAATAAAAATATGAAATAAACTTTGCAGTGCACCAGTTTGGTAGAAATGCATTTTATACAAAACATTTTGAAAGGATGAAGGTATGATTATAACTTAAGTGTAAAAATGCATACTGGTACTTTCGGAAGATGCAAGACTAGCCAGCAAATATGGTAAACTTCCAGTCTGATGAAGCTTATGGTAATAATGGGGCTTAAAGTAAACAGCCAGGATCACGAGTGACTTTAACAGCTATTAGGGTTGAGGAAGACCCCAGGCAGACACCTTCAGGTAAACACCGTCCTTCTGTACGCCAGCAGGATAGGTTCCTCACAAGTTCTACGTCCAGAGCGGGATTCGAACCTGTAGTGGTGAGGGGCAGGTAATTTGAAGTTTGTGACTGTAACCACTTGACCATAGATGGCCCCTGATAAAGCGTATGCCAAACAAATGTAATGTAAACCGTGTTGAATGATGAAAACGCAGTGTGAGAACTGAAGTAAACCCAGCCAAATTAACACCAGAGAGATCAGTAACAACCAATATATAAGCAACACTACAGACTAAATAAACTAGAAAGCTGTTTCTAATGCACAAAGCAAACATTTACGTGTTCCCTTATTGCCAGCTGACCTAATACCTAACCACATGACACAGTACAAAGTAGCGTTCTGTCGTCTCATTACGGTAAACATTCCAGCCCAATTATCTAATATAAATATCGAGCAAACACAATTGTTTGTGATGGTCAGAATGATGGACATAAGGACTTCTGAAACTAAAATGTGTCTCTACAAATTTTGGCAGAAATAAAACAATACATCAAATCTATGACAGGAAGTAATCTTGCAATGACACTTTTATACTTTCATATTAGCACCATTGTCATCAAAACAAGTTCTCCTAACCAGCTTGTGTCTGTTTCAAACCGATGCTAATTAGCATTTCAGCAATGAACTAGTAAGTTTCATATTGCAGTAATCTAAGCCTGTTATTTCAATGATCTAAATTACATGTTTCGCAACAATCACCACGCATACGTCTACACTGAAACTCTTTTCTAATTGGTAGGCCTACGATTCTGTTGTTATGAATTTTGATATAAATCTTTATAAGCAAAGTATATAGTAAAACTCATGTGTGAATTTTGGGTTGCAAGGATTGTAGTATGGGTAACAATGCAGTAAAACAAATATAGATGCTTTATATTTCACTGGTTTTGTTTTGATATATATGATCATGTATCAAGTGACTAATTAGGAAAGCATGTGAGTGTAGTTTGAGAATTACACATCGTACCCTTTTGTAGCATAGAAAAAGATGCAGATGGACACATTAAAAATAAATACAACAACCCACACCCAGATTGTTAAAGTCATATGGCAAACCAAATCAACATTGGAAGAGCAGACATTGAGCAAATACTATAAAATATTATGTACAGTGTAAAAATTAGACTCTCCATTGGATAAAACATACAGTCACCATTAACAACAAGTATCAACATAATACATCAACAACATTTTGTAAAAAGTATAATGCACAACTGTTTTTAAATATCACATCGATTTCTTTAAACATAGACCAATAATCAACAACGAATAACAAAAAACAAGGTTCACAACACACAGTTGTAGAATTCCATACACAATACATTTTTTGTATTCAAAACAAAATGTGATAGATCTAAACAGTCAAATCAAAAATTTAAAAAAGTGCGGTCTCCACCAACCAGCAAATTTGCTGGGCTCCATGGCAGGATTTTTTGATTTTAGAATTGATCAAGAGAAATATGGATGCTTCCATGACAGAACGTGTAGTAGTGACGCTGGTTATAACATCGAGTATTTTCCGAAGAAATTTTGATGTCACCAACTTAGCACTTTCTCAGAAGTGACTTTGGTTGCTTAATTTTGATTTATAGGATAAAATGAGCATGAAAATGTTGAAACGTGATATGAAATTTGATTCGAGTAAAGCGTTTTGATGCAACATCCTCTTGTAGTTTACTTTTTGCATTTTGTTCCTAATATTTGATTTACAATAAGAAACAAATACATCTAATTTTAATATTTTTGGTATAAAATAAAACTAGGAAAAATATATCTGTAAGAAAATGTAAAAAACCTGACTATGGATTAAGCCCTTTTTTATGGCAAATTTGGGGCCGCTATTGGGTTCCATTCTTCAAAGAAAAAAGTATACATTTTTCCCAAACTTAGAAAGAAATTTCCTCTTCAGTAAAATTATTTAAAATTTTAGCCTTATAAATACGCAAATTTGGTGATTCATGATGCAAATTTCCCCTATCAAAAGGAAGCACCATACTTCCCATAAACTGAAAAAATGGCTGGGATTTTTTGGTCACTAATCAGGTTTTTGTTGTGGAAGAGCTCATATATTTAAACAACTATATACAATATGTTGGCATTTAATAACAACTGCCTACCCATCTACCGGACTTAAACCATGTACAACTGGGAGACAGTAAACAAAGATTTTTTTCTAACAAATTGATTATGCAATAATTATTTAAAAAATAGACATACAAATTTTACTTGATATTTTTCTGTATGAAAATTTCATGCTAACATTTGTATAAAAATTATTTCTATTTTTCAAAAAACGAGTCTTTCGTTGATGAAAAAGGCAGAAGTAAACAATACAACAATGGTATTGGTCGATTAAACGATATCAAAATATAATATACTTGTTAATTTAAAGATAAAAAAATTGTTGCATAATTAAGTTCTAGTATAGTTGGACCTCGTTTATTCGACAACCTTCTATCCAAATACTCGGTATCATCCAAAATAAATATCAGGTCTCGATGTATCTTCTTAGACACTTCGAATTGAAATGCGTTATTCAAAACCATATATTATTCAAAATAAAATTTTGGACCTGAAAAATTCGAATGAACGAGGTCCAACTGTATAGATATTCAGGATTATTCTGTTATGCCTACAAAAAGTAAGTCTGTATAATACCCTGCTGATTGATTATTTCACATACTATTATACAGTAAAACTTCACTTTAAGACCACCTCAAAGTTACAACCACTTCATCAATAAGACCAACGTTAGAACCAACAGTAGTCTTATTATTAAGGTTTTAGTGCATATAACATATTACATATGTATAGACATCACAACAAAATGGTATTTATAAAACACATGAATAAATCTACAAATATAAAACAAACAAAAACAAACAAAACCAAACAGTCTTATTATGCTTAATTGAACATATTAACAATAGTTAAAAATTTACAAAATATATCTTAGAGATTCTGAGTAAATATAAGAAACAAAATTAGAACAGAAAAACATAACATTGCAGGAGTTTTTTCTAAGCCTATTAGGGGCTGAAATGTGGCCCCTTCTCCTCTCGAAAAACATTTTCTCCTGATTATGGGTAACACTCCCCTCTTTCAACATATTTCTTCTGGTAAGATTAGCGCAACTTTTTATCTCAATCTGTTAAGCCCGACTACATTATTCAAACATTTTAAACATTGCTACATTTTATTCACTTAATGAAAGAGTGATTCCCCTTGGCTAATCTTGATTATTGTACCACTGAAATTTAATAAATACAATGTTTGAATATTTTACTGTCGTGTAAATTTACCTACATCTATTTTTCCCTCACAACACAAGTTTTTCCAAATATGCCCATTCTACAGTTATGTCACTGGAGTGTGAAAAAAATCTGTGTAAAAAGGATTATATTAGACAAATTTTAGATAATTTCTATAATTAAAGGGTCATAACTCCTGAGTGACTAGAGCGATATGGCTGGTTATCAAGCTTGTCCGAGACATTAAGCCCATACATATTCTGACCAAATTTGGTGATGATCGGACACCCAACCGCCCGCCCGTACGCCGCAGGTGAAACTATAATACGTCGCCCGTTTTATGAACGGGTGTATAAAAATCAATGTAGCATTCTCTCCTTGACCAATCACAATACGTAGCAATAACCAAAAATGAACCATAACTTTATGATATGTTAAACAGTTAAATGAGATCCAAAATCCAAACGAAACTTAACCGTCCATAACAAAATAATTTATTTTGCTTTCACCACTTGAGATGATTAGAAATAAGTAACAGATAGAGTATGAAAACATGAGGGCAACTAATTTACTTCAGCGAGAGTGAAATAGAGTCTAAGTATTTTTACTCTATCTCTTGTGTATCGTAGTCCAATCACAGTGTGTGTACAAATGGGTGTTTCTCTTTATCATGTGACTTATGCAAATAAGCATATACATGGCATGCACCAAGATTGTGAAATTTAAAACCCCAGAAATTTAACCGATCAAATCACAGTAGCTTGTACCATGATTGTGAACCCCAGAAGGTTGAACCAATCTAGGTATAGAACTGATATGAAATGTCACTTCTTTCAACAGTGCGGTAACATACATTACGGTATCTTATACCGCACTGTTAGTTAATGCACTCGGGTCATTTGTTAATTAAGTCCCTTTAGTTATTATTGAATTTAGCTCCAACTCTCAAGATGTAGCACTAATAACTTCATAGAAATCTTACAAAACTATAACACAACAAAGCCTGTGATGCCTAAATAACTCTATATATGTGGCATTCTCCGAGATTGTTGGCCCAAATGACATATCTGGGCGAAATTGAGTTATTAACATTTCTGAATTCAGGGATATATACAATAAAAACTCTAGCAAAATTGCAGGGAATTACAGCACTTTTAATATGGTCATCAAGACTACAAAAATACACCGGTTAAACAAAGGGAAACAACCCTCTTTTAATATGACATGGGGGAAATATATAATCATTTGGTAAAAAAAGGGGCCATCTCAATGTTTACCGATAATAGTTTTGCTTCTGCTAGCCGTTAATATCTTGAAATGTTTCACTCCTATTAAAACATCACGCCATCTTTATCGCGTTTTTCTCAGAAACTAGGCTCAGTTCATTTGGGCCAAGAATGACACATACACAATGTATATGTTAACTGCAGTCATCTTAGCATTGAAATCAGGGCATAAATGCTGATATGGGACGGGTAGAAAGTTTCTAAAAATGGGTGCTAGTAATTATCTCATCTTCATTTTGAATATGTTCGTTTTCTGATCTACTCATCAAAATCACAACAATGTCTCTTCGATTATTTTCGTTCACAAAATTTAGTAGACTTTCCCGATTGCAAGGTCGTATCGACTCTCTCTTCTGAAATTTGAAAAACCAGTGCACCAGTACCACAAAAGTGGTCAGTTTTCTATATGTGTAGCAGAAATGTTCTATAATACTTATATCTCCACTTGTAAGCCCTGAAAATAGATGTAATATAAAATCAATCAATTGTATGTCCACGTTGAAGTTTAACAGTTTTGCAACAGTTCAGTAAAACCTCACAGGCTGTCAACTCACCTTTTTCAAACTTAGGGATAAAGTAGGGCTATTTCTTTTTAAAACAAGTAGGACAAAAATAGGGATTTCATTGCCTAAAAAAAGGGAGAAGGGATAATTTTTACCTTATATCAAAAATTGTTAAAATTTACCACACTGTTCATTCTCCGTTATTAGAACTCCATGCTTCATGCGGTGAAAACAATATTTTGAGTTCACGCTACATATTTTAAACAAGGGATGTTTGTGACCTCAACCTTTGACCCAGTGACCCCAAAATCAATAGGATTCCTCTGCTACCCATATTGAATGTGAGGACCAAGTTTGAGGATGATGCGTCAAGGGGTTATTGAGTTATTGATCAGAAAGGAAAAGGTTAAGGATCAATGGACGGACGGACGGACGGACTGACCAATGGACATACCGACCAACCGACATGTGCACACCAATATGCCCTCTCTTCTTCGTCAGAGAAATTGAAGCATGAACTTCACAATCCCTAAAAGTTTGCACTAGAACTGGTTAGTAACCCAGGAAGCAGTCATTGTGAGTGATTCATATAACATTTTTCACAACACATGTAAACAAATGTATAAGTTTGAACTACAATATAACTAAACTATCTGTTCTATTGATAAAAGTACTAACCTATAAATTCAGCAAGATTTTTCCAATCATTTACAGCAGGTACAAGACTCAACAACACTTGTACTTCCATTAACTGTTCAGCTGTTAGATCTAAAGCTCTCTGTACTTCTGTGAACAATGTATATCCCTTTGGATCTTCCTCTAACAGTCTCTGTATGGTAATACACAGCTGAAAATGTACAGTATATAAGACTGAACCAGGTACATGTTGGAGTTTTACACTATATGTAATAGACACAGAGATTAAGTTATGACATGGAACGTCGCATACACAAGACAATCCCTCCCCACATAGATCCCCATTAAACTAGAAATGTGTCCATAGGACACAGATGCCCCCACTTGCAGCCTTTGTCACAAAAGCAAATGCTATTATTCTGCTCATAGTTTGTGAATGGGTATCAAAATTACCACGTAACAACCGTACTGATTATGGTGATAAGTCAAGGGCTATAACTTTGCACTTACTGGGCACAGCCAAACATGAAACCCAAGGTGCACAACTACACATGATGATGAATATTCCTGTAAAGTTTTATGTCTCTGCCTCATATACTTTTGGAGATATGAGTGACACAAGATTTTGTGACCGACGGAAGGATGGACGGACGGACAAGGGTAAATCTATTTGCCCCCCCCTTTCAGAGTGGGGGCATAAAAACCCTGTATTTTTTATGTCAAAGTTGAATGAAAATGAGCTTTGAAAGAAATACCAATGGATGGTGTTATTTGGCCTTGTCCGGTTCATCAACTACAGTTATAGAAATAGTAACTATCTTGCCATGGACTATATAGACTAAGAAGGGTTACTGGGGTGCCAAGCATAAAGACAGAACTTAAGAAGTAAACAAACGCAACATATCGAGCCCAAGTAAACACAGAACAAGCAATGAATTAGTTCAATACTTCTTAACAATCCTTACATCTTTTCAGATAAGTTAATCATGATAGTTTTATTGAGATGCCAGTCTATTATCTTCAATGTAAGTTGCAAGAATTTGTTACACAATCAATGTAATATTTTGATTTGCCCCATTTGTGTAACCTTACTTCCAGTTGTAAAGTATGACTTACAATCTTCAATCATACTTACATCATTCTGCGTCCAGTATTCATCATCTTCTTCCACTCTAGAGTAATCACTTTCAGAGTTTGGTTCTGGTTTGATGTTATATATGCTAAAATAAACATAAAGTCAATCAGTGTCATACATGTATAGTGGTAAAGATTCTGCATGCCTAACATCTATTCCTGCAGACCTTTTAAAAAAAAAAACTGGTCACAAGGGTTCTATTTCTCAGAAAGGAGATTTGTGAGATTTTAATGATAGATACCAGCCCTTTTTTATGGCAAATTTGGGGTCGATATTTGGCCCTATTCCTAAAAGAAAAAGTATATATTTTACCCTACTTCCCCTTCAGTAAAATTATTAAAATGTTAGCCTTATTAATACCCAAATTTGGTAATTCATGATGCATATTTCCCTTACCAAAAGGACCCGCCATTCATCCCCTAAAACTGAAGTGCAGAGTAACACAACATAATACAGGTTAAAGGCACATTTCCAAACTCATCTTCATTAACAGATCATACAATTCAAATCAATATTGACAATTTTATGGAAAGCTTTTGATATACCAAGAAAAGCTCGCACAATCATATAACAGCCTCATATAACACTAATTTCTCCAACTAACGTTGATCAGTCAAAGAAAGCTAATATCAAGAACACTTCATGTCTAATATGTATGTAAGATGATAATAAAGATTTCGTCACAATTAGTCATTTGGAAAAACTGTCCAATTATAATACAAATTCTAACTCAGTGCTCAAGTTTAAACTAACTCAACCTTTATGACTTATCTATTTTACATCGATTGTGAAACAAGTTCTTACAACATATACTAATCACTTTCGATGACAGCTTCTTGGCTACCAACCAGTACTCGCACCAATTTTAGGGATTGTGAAGTTCAAGATCAAACTCAGCATATCGCAGGAACGAACTTACGACCTTCAGATCAGGAGTCAGGTGCTCTACCCCTCGACAACGGTTGAGTTACATTTTCTTTTCAGCAAATAACATACAGAACTAGTACCCCCCCCAAATTAGGACCATCTACTTTTAGTTCTTAGGGTTCTCCAGTAATTATTCAGACACTGTTTTAATTCATAAGTCATCTTGACCTTTGACATCAAAACTGTTAAGGGTCATTTACTGACCCCAGCCAATCCAGAAGGTCCACCAAAGGGACATAATTCACATAATAAGCAAGACCTTATAATCACCTGCAGAACTTTGGATCTCTGGTTCTCTCTTGAAAATCTCTGTCATACCACTGCTCATGATTATTTAGCTCATTCTGATCTACTTCTTTAAGCTCCTTACTGAGACGATTAACACGTTCGATTTTCTTCCGTTGACTAATCCTCGAAAATACCGATCTGATCAGCCCAAGGTTGTAATAGAATCGGTAATAGGGAGAATCATCATGAACACTACCTCTCGAGCACATCTCCTGCGATACGTTCACGTAAAAATGGTTGAACAATTCCTGATCCGGTAAATCGTGAAAGCTCTGGGATCGTCGAAGCATCCTTTTAGAAACTCGGATGGGAACTATGGGTTTCATTGGAACTGATTGGAAATTCTGAGCATTTGTCAAGTACATGTCCTTTTGTGGAAATTCGCCAAATGGTTGAGAAAACGCCGGACATGGGGCAGGGGGAGGTAGATCACTAGCTTCTTCTTCTGTTACAAACTTACTTTTGTCAAATTCAAACGTAAACCAATCGTCCATATTAGGTAATGAACTTTTCTTCTTATGTGATGACAGTCTAGCCTTACTGGAATGTGTTGGAGCAGAATCTGGCTGTAACTGATGGGGACTCGGACTTTCAACCAAGGTATTCATGACTTTACTCGTCTCACCTTCATTTATTTCAACTTCAACCAGTTTTAGAGAACCATTAATATCATCGACCTCATCAGTATTATTGGGCCACTTTTCTCCAGTTCCTCTTGGATAAAGCGGGAGGTCTGAATACCGAAATACATCCTTATGCGAAAAAAATATGTCCGAATTATCTATAGGTACACTACCATTACTACTAGTGCTGTGGAAACCGAAATTGGTATGCCATGTGGAGTTATGAGCATTGGGCACCGGGCTTTCCATCAAATTGCTTATCTTATCAAAAGTTAAATGCCCTACACTTCCAGACCCGGAATTATTATTGTCATTCCATAGCGGCTTATGAGGCACAATCGTCACATTGTCCGACGTGGTCCCTAATTGATTCGATGCACTTTGCTCACTTTGTAATATATTGTAGTGAGCACCAGGGACAGCTTTGGGTAGAAATTGTGACGTTTGAAACAGGTCTTTAAAGCTTCTCTCTATTTGGTCCGATTGATTCGTCTTGAACGTATACAGTTTGTGAAATGAAAAATCTGAAGAAAAAGAAACATTTGTCAATAACTATGAATTTGGAGTACTTCTGAGTTTGCCAAACAGGGTCAAGCTTTACCGCACTAAAATATTTCCTGTTTTGTCTATTGTAAATTTCCATTCTTTCCTAAACCGAATGACCTTTTACCAGACTGAATGACCTTATACCAGAAAGAATGACCTCTTACCAGCGCAGACTTAATGACCTTTTTAAGTTTTACCAGACCAGACTTAATGACCTTAAACCAGAGCTAATGACCTTTTACCAGTCCAAATTACCTTTTACCAGACAGATCAGGTGGTTACACATCATTTTGCAAACTAATAAAATAACTCATAAAAATTTAATGAAAATGATGTCAAAAAATCAAGACTGCATAACTCCATAAGAACAAGAAATAAAAGCCCTCATGCTTACATAACTGCTTACAAGACAAAAATACTCATTAACATCAGGTTATTCCAGACACTGGTCTAATAATATACCTAACATAACATTGCCTGTATAACATTCCTTTACTATACTGGAGTGAGCACAAATCAGGCACATATGCCATTATGATGTTACCTGCCTCCAAATACTGCACCAGTCATAAAAACTAATACATGTACTTAATATATTAAAAATCAGTTTTGACAAAAATGCTTTTACTTGCATTGAAGCATTTACTGTACTTAATCTGATTCTCAATGTTTCGATAACAAACTTTATATTTTGTCTGAATGCCATGTGGCCCCCTCCTTAACTTAAGTTAATTAAACAGTTCAGGGCCTTTTCAAGGGATTTTGGGAAAGGGGCCCGTAGCAAAGTGGGAATTTTTCACAATATTGCAAACCTTGTCCTTTATCTCCCCTAAAAAATCAATGTGAATTAAACGGGGAATTTTTCTTGAGATCGGAAAAAGGGGCTTATTCGGCATAGGGAATGGGGCCCACATTTTGGCCCCATGGGACAGCAAAAATAAGTCCAGTAGTTTAAAACAACCACTTACTTTCATTGCCTTTAGACTCATCCGTTAATGTTTTATCGAGTACAGTGAATTCAACCTCTTTCTGTTCACTGGAACATCGTATACTGATATTGCTACTGTGGAAAGCGTGGTAGTGACATATAGTGCTGTTGTGGACTACAACAAATGCATATTTTGTCAAACAGAGGAAGACACGTTCTCCCGGGACCCTGTCACCACATCGTACAACATGCACTTGCCAATGCTTCAACTCATCTGAAATGTGCATAGATAGAAGATTTTATTTGGTCATAACTTACTGAACTTTTATATAAATAATAAGAAAATGATAAAAACAAGCAAACAAAAACGAAGAAAAACTATTTTTCAGTTATTCACATGCGAAATTACAAATGACGTGAAGAAGAATTTTTAAGGATTCAAGTGCATTTGAGTAAAGTGTGACAACGTCATCATTTTCTAGTTTTCCTTTGCATTTTTTCTTAAAATTGGAAGATGAAAAGAAGAGCAGACATCCTATTTTAATAATTCTGGTACTAAATGAAACAAGAAAAATATATCACATAGAAAATGTGAAAATTCTGAAAATGGATTTTTTGGTCACTAGTACAGGTTTTGTCATGGAGCAGCTCATCTATATTCAGTATAGCAACTTACCTGCAGAAACAATATCATGAAAAATTGTTTCTTGAAGTTTTGCGAGTTTTGTAACAGAATTTACATTTCCCCTTTGTATAAAAGGGACCTTAATACACTTAGCTTCTTGCCCATCTCCTGAAATAAATGAAAGAAATCAAATCAAACATTTACTTATTTATCTTCATTACTTTTCTGGATCTGGTTCACCTTTTTCTACTTAGTAAGTAAAAATCTCATGCAAAGCATGCGACCATGACCTGCAGACCACAGGGCAATCATTCTACAAAGTTTGATAAGTATCAGTCCAAGTATTGTTTATCTATTGATTGATAAATGAATGGTCAACAGATCAACAGACTGTGATCAAAGCAATATACATGTACCTCCATTTCTGAAAGTAAACATTTTCGTGAATTGGTGCCTTCAGACATTTTGCAAGCAAAAATGCTTGCAAATTGCCTAAATGAGTATTGTTACTGTTTAGTAGTAAAGTATACAAAAATATTCTTCAGTGAACAAGAAAAAGAAAATGTTTGGCCACATTTGTGAATTTAACAAACATTTCCATGTTGCAGACGTTACCGATTTTACAGCAGCCCTTTTTTATGGCAGATTTGGGGCCGATATTGGGGCCCATTCCCCAAAGAAAAATGCATATATTTTCCCCTACTAAGAAAGAAAATTCCCATTCAGTAAAATTATTTAAAATTTTAGCCTTATGAATACCCAAATTTGGTGATTCATGATGCAAATTTCCCCTATCAAAAGGACCCGCCATACTTCCCCTAAAACTGAAAAAAATGACTGTACAGTATTATACTTTTTTAAGCTTACCGGAGTCCAGATAAAGTACTAAGAGAATCCTGGAGTATACAATGGAAGGATAATAATTTCTGTCTATACACGACCAACATGACGAGTCCTTCACAAAGTCCTGAAACTCTTCAAATCGAAGGAAGCATAGTTCTCGAGGAGTGAAATCAAGCTGGAAGCGATAGTTGTGTTTAACACCTCGTATGTCCAGATTAAACACTGGAATGAGAAACACATGATAATGTAAAACAACTTATTTTCTCTTTGTGAAATTTTCACGAAGTCTGATTTTGAAGTACAAATATATACTGTTTTTTCGTGTCCAGTAAAAAAATTAATAATAAGACTACCCTTGGGACCCTTTAAAACTGTTCTTAATATTGAGGTGGTCTTAATATTGAGGTTGAAGACCAAAACAGTGAAAATGGACTTGTAAGTTGTGTTCTTAATTTTGAGGTGGTCTTATTATTGAGGTGGTCTTTATGTGAGCTTTTACTGTATTTTCGTGGTGAACATGTGACAATGCAGTGTTATAGAGTACGTCTGTTACCAACGATTTTCTCATATTTATGACAAAGAGTATTATGTTAAATAAATAAGTCTATGTGCCTTTAAATAAAGAACAATTATAAACTTCAGTAAATCTAAATGCCTACAAATGGTAGAACTACCACTTTATTGAACACATCACATATAAAATGAAATCGGTCATATTCCATTGAGATATTACTAATATCATAAGAACAAGCTTAAACAAAGTCGGTAATTTCAGTGCAATTTGAACCATAAATAATGAAGATCTGATACCAAGTCATAGTTTATAATCAGGTTACTATCGATACAAAGTTAGCTGAGAATGCTGTTAATGTGTTCACTAGTTCTATTGGTCAATATTTAACAAAACATGTTTTCATTGGCTGACAACCTAACAGTGTGTTAGTGTTTGTTTTTAGTTGGAACAAAGCCGTCACTCTATTTAAAACCAGAACTAAAATCAAAATCGACATTTCACCCACCAAGCTAAAGTAAAAAGTAGGGCTATATTTTAGGCAAAAGTAGGGACTTTATTGCCTAGTAGAAGGGATGATTTCTAACCCTTGGAATATCAAAATGGTAAAACTTCACTGCACTGCACATTCTCCATGATTAGACCTCTGTGCTTCATGCAGTTGAAAGAAATATTTTGAGTTAACGCCTCATGTTTTAACAAAAGTAGGGTTAGTAGGTCTTTGTCAAAAAAAAGGTGGAAAAAAGGGAGCAAGAAAAAAAGTAGGGGAAAAAAGGAAATGTAGGAAAAGTAGGACCCACTGGACATTACCTTTGCTTCCATCGCTTGCAATCCCTCTCCTCAACACAACTTTCAACTGAAACAGAAATAATGACATTAAAATGCTTATGTCTGTTGTTATATCTTGAGCTTCCAGAAAGTGTGATCAAGCAATTTTTTACTCTTCATCAAATACATATTATTTCAAATCATCTCCCCCTGATTAGTGGTTAAGGTATCTACCTTGGGAGCAGGAGGTCGAAGGTCCAACACAGTAGGGGCCATACCAAAATGGATCTAGGCTAAGGGTCTTTAAGCGGTAGGTTTTCAGAAGTCTGATTCGGGAAAAATCTAATAATGTGTCAGGTAGCCAATCACCATGTTCAAAAACTTTAAATTTCATTAAATCCTTTACTTGGTACTTTGTGATGGTTGTGTTAAAACTTAAATAGAACTACATAGTATTCTATGTCTTGATGTATAATAGCATTAAAGGATAGGAATCTGACAAAATGTGGGGAGAAAAGACGTGCCATCACTGCATCAGTCAGAAATGAAAGGCCCTTTAAATAGGGGGTGACACTGTAATAATATTATTGAATGAACACTTTTAATCAATACATACATTTTTTTGATTGATTGCTGAAATAATCACATCTAGTTTACTGATCTATAACTTGACTAAACTGAAATGATAACTGTGGAAATTCTAGCCAGGGGCAGATACAGGATTTCCGTTAAGGGCAGTGATTTTTTTAATTTTACTGCCAAATATGTCTGTTTCCCCTTATCAGAAAGTGTTTGTTTTTTCTCCAAAATATCATAATTTTTTCCAAATCCTTGTTCATTCCCCCCCCCCCCCCTGACTGAATTTCTTTTTATTAAGTCAGGTTTTTGCATATTTAACCATTTATAAATGAATCTTTGCTCTTACATCACCTCTGACATATATATAACAAACACCAGCCACAGCCTATTTTCCCAATTGAAAAGGCACAGGCAGTAAAATATTTCTAAAAAAATTCACTGAAGGGGGGACATAAAATATAAATGGGGTTACAAGGGGCGTTTGCCTTTGTTCAGGGGTCTGGAGAGCCCAGGCCCCCACCCATTAAAGTCACCTATGATAGCAAAAAGTATTGAATTGTAGACAGTAAAAAAGTTAAATTCACACATACCTGTTTTAATTTACTGTTTACTTTATGGTACAAAACGTCTGAGAAGATGTAACATCTGTCCACAGATTCGTCAACAGAATCTAGTTCTTCAATGTCCATAATATAGCATTCTTATCTAACACTTGCTGTGAAATATGACTGAAATATATAAAAAATAATAAGTTGTGTATACCATCAAGTACAGTAAAACCTCGATAATAAGACCACCCTTGGGACTCTTGAAAAGCAGTCTCAATATTGAGGTGGTCTTAATATTGAGGTTGAATAAAAAGCTAAACAGTGAAAATGGACTTTTTAATTTTGAGGTGGTCTAATTATTGAGGTGGTCTTTAAGTGAGGTTTTACTGTATAAGAACAGAAATAATATAAAGTGCAGTTACACCAGAGTGGCCCTCATCTTATTTATAACCTCTGTTCAACAACATTATCCATTTTCTCAAGGTAAAATTCACAATCAATCTGAGTAAAGTACATGATCTTCCTAAAAGTAAGATCTGATGAAAACATATTCAAGTTTGTCTTCTTGGATAAACGGATTTCCAAATTTGGCTAATTTTAGTTCAAAATAGTTCAAAATAGTTCAAAACCTGCTCGGTCACATGATGTTTTGGAGACGGTTTTAATCTCACTGAAAATACAATATACAATATAAGTGAACTATGAACTTAATCCTTTTTTATTTCATTGTATCATTCCTTCAATACAGGTGTATAGAAAAAAAGTAGCAGACCAGTCAACTTATAATAAATAAAAATCCACACAACAGAATTACATAGATCGATGTTAATGAATCAAATCTAAACATTTAGCACATTCTTAACAGATTAACCAAATAAACCAATTTTTTTCTTAAATACCACTTATCATTGTCTGGGTGGTGTCCATTACCAAATGGAGCTTAGTTAAACTTAATAATATGGTGTTACTTCAAGAAAAGGTACTTGTTAAACTAGAAAACCTGTGAATAACTAGCAAATTATCCACACTTTCACAGACGTTTACAAGCGAAAATCAAATGGTGTGAATCACTTGTTCCGTCATTGTTTGATTCAGAATATTTCTGTTCCTCTTCCTTGTTATCGTTGTGTTAGGATGTTAGCGTAACTATTGCGCAATTGCAAGTTATTACAATATATTGCCTTAATTTCACTAAAATTATAAGGAATAGACATCTATGTATTACCCGAGACCTAACCAAGACATGCAGGGCAGGCTACCCATCCATGTACTGGACAGGGCCAGACGGCTAGAGTCTAGACCCAGAGGCTAGCTTTCCGGTTATAAATCATAAGGGTAGCCTGACTGTCTTTTTAAATGCATGAACATCAAAATGTGAAATAAGTTATGTCTGGACTTACGTATGCGCCAATGTATGTGCTTACAATGTAATGTCGATTCAACACAGAGCACATCTTCCCGGGAAATCCCCTCCAAAGTCAAATTCTAGTACCCCCAACCTTTCTTTCGATGCAATTTACTCAGTCCACTGCCAAATATTCCAGACACTAAAAGTCAGAATGGCACGGAACAAAAAAGAAACAACAGAAATGAATTCAATGCATCAGAACAATATGCATTATACAGCACTGGTCAATTACCTGTGTTAGAGCAGATGACATGAATAGATATTCTACAACATTATATTTTCGCTTTCAATAGTTTTCATGTTTATTTTGACTTCCGGAAAGCCGGTACGGCTTACAGCAGTATTGGTTGGTACTAAAACCCCGTACAGTACCGATCATAAACATCGTCTGAATTTCGATACCATAAATTATAATGTCAATGTGTATTCTTGACTGCTGTCGAATCCTTGCTATATTTATGCTAGGCTAGGTTAAGTCCAATTCTTTGTTAACTCTTTTAGCAAATTTTCGAACAAAAACAAAACGGCCCACCGCCAAAACGGCCCAGATTGTCGGACAAAACGGCCCAGATTGTCGGACGAAACGGCCCAGATTGTCGGACGAAACAAGGGCCCACTTTATTTTCTAGATATTTATATGTTATAACAAATATGAATAATGATACATGTAATTGTTTTGCTATCCTGTTACGAGTATATTGGTGTTTGTGCATCTTTTATTTCCTGAGTAGAAAAAATGTTATTTATAGGCTACAAGATACATGTTATTTAATATGTTACAAAATGCCATTTAAAATGCATCGAACTTGTGTAATATTGTTTTGGCATGCATCATACAATAAAAAAGTTATTTCGTTCTTCTTGTGCATCTATGTACTGTTCATAATAACACTAAATTTGTCAACTAAGAACATAAACAGTTAGTACTATAACGTTATCTATGTTAATTGAATTATACTTCAATAGAAAAACAAAACTTCATAAATAGATCTAGTCACTAACAAGTACAAATAAACACGCATGATGGTATCACATATGTCTGTGATGGTATGCAAACACACATTAAAATTTTATTTCGCCGTCTTTTCATGACAATTTTGGCTGTTTGTCCAACAATCTGGGCCGTTTCGCACAGAAATCAAATGTACTCACGACAGGATAACAAAACATTTATCATTATTTGAATTTATTATAACATCTAAATATCTACTTAATAAAGTGGGCCGTTTCGTCCAGGAATCAGGGCCGTTTTGGTGGTGGGCCGTTGTGACTGTAATTCGTCCGACTACCGTCCTAAGAACATTTTTTAATTTATATTTTTTATTCTGTGAATATATTGAATTTATATTCCTTGGAATGATGGACATATTGCCCTTTTCAGAATCATAAAAATTGAAAGATGTCATGTTCTTAGAAGATCAATATTGGCATTTTTAGACATTTATAATAGATGTTTCGGATCTTTGGTTATAAGACTTGAGATCTGCCTCTATGCTCAAAACTAATTTTCGTTCTCGACTTATTTCAGTTGAATATAAACTTTTATGATATAGCTCAGTAGATATTCAGATATATATGTCACAAAAAGAATACCGTGTGTTAAATTTCATCATCCGACTACAACAAAATTGGATAAATCTGAACAAAAAATGAAATTTGAGCTCGGAGATCACTCTCAAGTTGAACACCCTTATACCTTAAATCAATGTCAAATTGAATTGACATCCGAGATGCATTTTTTAGAATTAGAGGGAGGAAAAGTAAGCCAGAAAAGGTAGTTGTCTAAAAAGCACTTAAACAGTTAGCTTGCTACAAAATGGCGTCCACTAGACCAGATGACATTGTTCTGCATGGAAGGTATTTTGTATAGCAAAGCTAGCACTGTCAGATCAAGCTACTTATCTAAAGATAGGGACTGCTTTTCCTACGTTTAGGAAACAGCACCGCTACTTTTCTCTATGTAGCACTTGGCAGAATTTAATTTTTTTCCTGCCTCTGAAGGAACAACATGATAAATGACAAGACAATGACAAACATTTGTTGCTACATTTTATTTAGCAAAATAAAGTTAATAAATAAATGTACTGGACGGATATACAAAGTAAATATTTACATAATCTATAAATCACTAATGAATATCAAACATGGTCATAATAAATGCACATGCAAAACTACCAACTTCATGGAAATAAGCTAAAGGTTCATAACTTGCAAACACTAATCAAATACTTACTTAGTAGTAACTTAAGTCTTAACAGATCTTTAAAAAGGAGATAGAAATATCTATCAGCTAAAAAGCACCACAGGAGATTGTCACGAGTTCTCTCCCTTTATCCCTTCTACAATATGTGTACAAATAGTACCATATATACATAAACTATAGACAGCATATAGAAAGGGAAAGAACAATCTCCTGCGGTTTAAACTTAAAAACTGCAATATTCCGAGTTTCCTTTTACTTAACAAAAAGTTACTCTTCAGATTACGAAAATACCACACATCATTTCGATCCTTTTGCAAAATTTTACCAAGTCATTTTATTATGAAATTCAACAAATATTTGTTGGAATACTATAATTATGAAATGACGTCAAAATATAAGCTTTAATCAAATGCAAATTTCGTAGCAGCGCAAACTAAGACCCTGCTAAATTCACAGAAAAAAATTACAGCAAATTTCGCAAAAATAAATTACTTGTGTATTCAAAAAAAATTACATTACTAGCCCCCTATCAATCATGTCCCATGACTAAACAATTCACGAAGCCGGAACTATTTCAGCACAGAATGTTTTTATCACAGTTTAAATGGAATGTGAAGTCAACATAATATTTATACCCAACAATTAACGACGAGATATAAATCTGATTTTAAAAGTTATGGATATCTTCACTACATTCACAAGATGAAATTAACCTAAAATCTGACACGCAGTCTATCACAAAGTCACGTCCCATATGAATATCTCAGAGTGCGACGAAGAGAATAAGTACTTTCCATCAGGAGAGAATTTCACAACCTGAACTTTATCATTATGTCCGATAAAATCTTGGAAACTGCCTTCATAGTAGTCCAGTAATTTCAACAATCGTTCTGAAAAAATAAAATAGTGTGTTTTAGTCTGTCCTTTTTTTGAGTAAAAATTATTTCTTTATCATTTAACATCGTATATAAACAAAATTCAACATTTAAACATAGACACTATACAAATTTACACATTTCATTCACATTACATACACAATTTCATTCACTGAACAATTTCAGTATTTCACTCACATTATACGATTTCGATATTTTACTGACTAAAACAAAAGTATATAACCAATTTCAACAATGCACTCACATGAACAATTTCACTCACATATATGCACATTTTCAACATTTCACAAAAATAAATTCACTCAATTTCAACATTTCTCACATTACATAAAACATTATATAAACTCACATCTTATAAACACATTACATAAAACGGGTACATAAACAATTGTTTTAGTCTGTCTTATCATTATTTTGTTCAACATACTGTGGTTCAATTACTTGTCATAAGAACCAAATTTCGTGAGTAGATAAAATTATAGATTTTCTAGTTTTAAAAGCAAAAAAGTTTTCTTAAAATTAATCCCATGTTATCATTTATCCCCATTCAAAAGCTATACAAATGTTAATTAACTAATTGTGCAGACATTTATATTAAGTTAGTACAAAAGAACAAAAACGCTGACTATCGAAAAATGCGCCCGTTCAACTGTCATGTCACAAGGGCAATAACTCCTGAGTGACTTGAGCGATATGGCTGGATATCAAACTTGTTAGAGATATTATGCCCATACACATTCTGACAATATTTGGTGATGATTGGACAAATACTTCAAAAGTTATTGATCGGACAACATACTGGACGCCCGTACGCTGCAGTTGAAACTATATGTCCTGTTCCAGGTGTATAAAAAGGATTTTACCTAATATTTATGTATATGAAGTTGCAGTACATAAAATCTTATGTTCATTTGATTGAATGTCTTCAAATTAATATGAATGAAATTTTTACAGTGCTTGTTTAAGGATGAATCAAATTTCAATTCCGTGTTTTTGGATTTTCTATACCACTCATAGAAGTGGTGTAAGTCAAATTAATTTATCCTTAGCATTTCTTTTGAACTGCATATTTTTATAAATTAGCAGAATTCGTAATACATATACAAATACGTTTGGTGTAAAAATATAATATACCAATATATAATATAGGTAATATAATAATACAATATATGTAATATAATATACATAATATAATGTGCAATATAATATACAAATATACAATATAAATAAATAAATTTTACAATATAATATACAAAGATACAAATATAATAATATAATATAATACACAAATACTTACCATTTGTTCCGAGGGCAATCAGTGGACAGTCTTCTATCAGATCTAAACTCTGACACCAATGTGTTAAAGCTAGGGTTCTCATCACCTGAATGATCAAAGACAGCTAGTAGGTACAATATATACATACATAAGTATAAACCAAATTATTTTATTTTATGCCTAAACTTTACCACAGTTTGAAATACTAAACAACCGGTTCCAACATTTTTTTGGTAACTTGACCAAAAATATGATCTTCAACTTAAATGTACATAGTTCTGATTTTTTGTCAAATTATGCTTAGTCATAAATATGAGAAAAAAGGTAAATGGCTTCATACAGATGTACACATACAAATCACATACAAATCTCAAAGAAATTGATCAGAAAGAATACCCATCACTTCAAGCACTCATATCTTCAAATTTGACAGAGTTCATTTACGTCTTTAGTGCAGAGAGACAGTTATTAACCAGAGCCCTGAGGTGCGTTTTTTAAAGGTAGGGGAAGTAAGCGTGAAAACTAAGCCTATGTAGAAATGGTAGCTGTCTAAAAAATGCTTTGCTAGCTACAAAATGGCACCCGCCAGACCAAAACACACTGTTCCGCATGGACGCCATTTTGTTAAGCAAAGCTAACACTGTCGGATCATGCTACCTATGCAAAGATAGGGACTACTTTTCCTACGTTTAAGAAACAGCACCACTACTTTCCCTATGTAGCACTAGGTAGAATTCTATTTTTCCTACCTCTAAAAAACACGCCTCTGGTGTGAATGGAAAAATACAGGGTACAGTAAGTGCTTATATATCCATTTCTGTCTGATTATACGCAACCGTTTTAGCTATTGGGAATTGAAATAGTAAACCAAGTAATGTATTTGCTAATACCTTTCTCTGAGAGACACTGTAGAATTGCAAATTTTTCTGCATTCCGTATCCAGTGTAAACAATAATGTCGGGTTCTTCTGGAGAAAATCTAGCAATACTTGGAGGCAATACGTTGTATACGCTCTGAAAAATATAATATAAAGTGTGACTGTAGACAGAAAGCGATAGTTTTTCTAACAGAATAAGTCATGGACAACTAACAAGCAACACATATTAATAAACAATATACAAATGTAAAGTAAGCAGAGTGGTTGGAGCTGTAAATACACATGCATTTTTATTGCAGTAGACTTATCGTCAGGATACATCTGAGCTTATGTAGCTAGTTGAAGCTCCTGAAAATATGGTTCAAACTTTATATTTGTTTTACTCAAATAGTTTCTGCATAACAGTAGTGACATTACCTGGTCATTCTTTGGCATAACAGATCCATCAGGACCAAAAGCTGGTGCAGGAAACGTTAACCAATCAACAAGCTCACAGAAATCTTTCGACCAATCAGCACTCCATACACTGACACGCCTATCAGCACTAGTGGCCAACCAAAGCAGAGGAGCAGTTATACCAACATCCTGATCCTAAAGATGTAAGAAGTACACATAAATCACAATTACAACAAATACAGACCAGCCATTTTTTTCATTTTTTGGGGAGGTATGGCGGGTCCTTTTGATAGGGGAAATTTGCATCATGAATCACCAAATTTGGGTATTTATAAGGCTAAAATTTTAAATAATTTTTCTAAATGAATTTCAAATAACAGTAAAAGAAATCGGAGATGGCCTACAAAGTAAAAAATCTCTCACTAAGGTTACTTAGATTTTTTCATTATTTTCAACAGCTTTCTGGGCTCTAGAATTTTTATTAAAATAGCTTGTCCCAGGCGAGTGAACATTTTAAATTTCACTAGCCCGACATGGGAGGCTAGTCGTCCGATGAAAATTTGCTGAAAGTTTGAATTGTCACCAATTTCAAAGCATTGGTAAATGCGTTATTTTTGTTCTATATTTAGAATGTGCACAGTTACTAAGCTTTAAAACAGACTTGTCCTGGACTAACTTCGACTCAACTGTTGGTAACCCCAATCACCAATTAAACTTGTCCAGGACATCGGGCTAGTGGATTTCTAGAGCCTGAATTCTTTTCAATGGTAACAGTAAGGTAGTTCCAGAATAATTTCAAATTTCTTCCACAATACATAAAAATCTCACCTGTTTATTTGTGACATCTATGTTAGAGATTGGTGCACCTTTATGATCACTGATGACTCTTACAGTCATACCTGTGGTAGGACTACTGACAGCTATAAGACCATCACTTCCACCAGATATAATCATTGTACCTGTAAAACAGTATGTTAAGTATAGGGTATATGCACCAACATAGCAACTACATATTGTGTTTACATTAGTGTTAGCAATATTGTTGGGTCATATTATTACTATCTATACAGTAAAACCTCACCTAAGGATCACCTCAAAATTAAGATCACATTTTTTAAGACCATTTTCACTGCAATGCTCTTTATTCATTCTCAATATTAAGACCACCTCAATAAGAAGACCAGTTTATAAGGGTACCAAAGGTAGTCTTATTATTGAGGTTTCACTATATGGATTTTTTTTTCAATAAAGATTAATATAAGACAACAACAAGGGCCAATCCATATACTCCGTCCTTTTTAGAGTGGGGGCATAAAAGTTGAATTTCTCTTGACTACTGGGTGTCTGGTTCCTTGTGTTGGAATTTTTTGCGCCGTTTTCCGAAAATGTTTCAATAAATTTTATAATTTAATAGAGTCTAACCATCGGATGAGAAACTGATAGCAGTTACAGCAACAGCGTGCGGGTGCATCTTCAACACCATCTCCACTTTGTTCACATCAAACATACGTACAGTACCATCACTGTAACCTGCTACAATGTTTGGCAATAGTTCCTTCCTACCATTCGATGCTCCCCTACCTTCAGGTACAGATGGCATCGGAGCAAAGCTGAGGCATGTACATGACTGAAATATAACATTGATACATTAATACAGCAGATTGGAATGCATTCATATCAAACAGGGGTTCCACTAGGGGCTGAATCTCGGGGGTCATTTTGATAATAGCCAAATTACCTATAATTTAGAGAAAATTGGACTTTCAGCAAGAAATTCTTATATATATAATACAAAGAATTACACATATACACTGTATATGTGGAAAAGTTCATGAGGTGGAAAAGTTTGTGAATTTTGTGAAGTGATTTCCGCGATTCACAGATATATCCTCACGCGAAACATCTGGAATCCGCAAATCAAAATTTTTCAACATGCGATATTATCCACTTATACAGTAACCAATTAAATCAGCCAAGGTTTAACTCTGGAGTAACTCACCTGATCTTTCACTTGGAATTGTAAAGCTTGTTCTCTATCGTTGACCGCCCATACTCGCAAGCTGCCATCATCAGCACAAGATGCTAGTAGCTCATTATTACACACTGAGAGACCATTCACCTTGAATATAGAAAAATATCATAGAATGAATACAACAAAACTCCACCCTTTTAAGGCAATAAAGTCAAACCTCAATAATAAGACCGCTCTTGGGACCATTGAAAACTGGTCTTCTTATTGAGGTGGTCTTAATATTGAGAATGATAAAGAGCATAACAGTGAAAATTACCTCGAAAAATGTGTTCTTAATTTTGAGATGGTCTTATTATTGAGGTGGTCTTTAAGTGAGGTTTTACTGTATATCTAAATAAATAAGTAATAATGTAAGATAATCATTTTTTTCTTTAGATATGTATAAGGTTTTGGCTGAGACATATTTGACTGTGTTGTGGTGGAGTGTTATGCCAGTTGTCAACAGTATGTCAGATATATACATTCATCTTTAACCTAACCATATTCCTTGGTTACCACCCAGTACTGACCTCTGCTACACCAAGTAACTGACAACTTCCCCACACGAATCAGAGGTGGAGGACAAATAACCCTGAATGCATAATCCTCACTCATATTGTCCATAAAACATATGCCCCACCCAGGGATCAAAGATACAACCTCAAAATTGGCCTTTAAGTGCTTCACCAACTGTGAACCACAAAGGCTCAGACATATTGAATTGTTGTGAATAAATAGACAACACACACAAGGACTTTATCTATTACAACCGCTCAGATGGCTTAAGAAATTTTGACTACACTGACCTGATTCATATGACTGGATACCAGTCTAATACTAGTTCTCTCACCCCAGTTGATATACCACAGTGTACCAGATGAAGTACCGACAATACCCTGTAAACAATCAAGGAGAATTATATTTTCAGCCTTCAAGTATACTGTATGCTAGATAAAGAACCCAATAACGAGTCACACTATCTATCATAATGATTTCAAACATTTGTCTACAAGAGATAAAAGAGGAGATTGGAACAATAATCATACATGAGGTAAATGAATTAGCATCAATACTTTTGGCTCTTACTTCTAGGAAGTTATATTAATTTTAACATCATTTCATTTTCCTTCTAAATTAGAAATTTACAAATTCATATAAACCTTTATTTTACACTGCTTGGTTTTATAAGTTTTATAAAAGTTCTCAATTTTCCAACAAGGGGCACATAAAGCTATGCTTAATTCAGGGATGACAGTGCTGACTGGCAAAAATAGAACAATACTTCAAAAACCACAGGATAACCAACACACCCATAAACAAAATCACTGTCTTATCACATTCTACCAAATCAGACAAGAGGCGTGTTTTTAGAGGTAGGAAAAATAGACATCTATGCACCGTTATGCTGGGAAAAGTAGCAGTGTTGTTTCGTAAACGTAGGAAAAGTAGTCCCTACTTTTAGGTAGCGAGATCTGACAGTGCTAGCTTTGCTAAACAAAATGGCGCCCATGCGGAACAATGTTTATTTAGTTAGCGAAGCGTTTAAGCCCTAGTTTTATTTCACACTCTTTCTGTCCAAAAAAGAGGAAATCAGCCAAAAAGATGAAGATTCTCTCCCCTGATAACTTAACTATAACAGACAGAACACATAACTCACCATGTCCATGGCTTCATCAAATGCAGCCGAAACAACAGCGCCATCTAGGTTCATTTCATCTTCCATCGTCAAACCACCAGTGCGTACGTTATAATTCTCTCCAGGTAATTTCATTTCTCCTACGCCAACCACAGACCAGACTCGGAGATTCTTTCCAACACTCCCCGTGAGTAGTAGATTTCCTCTACATACGACTACATCTGAAGTGGACAATACTTTATGTAGATTTAAATCATGATAAGACAAGAACCATCTATCCTTCAACCTAACCTGTGTACATATGCAAGAAGAAATAGTAATGATAAACAAATAGTTGAGGCAGTTTTTAATGGTTGAAAGTTGAATATTCGAACATCAAAATTGCCATTCGTTGACATCCCTAAACAAAACACATTACATGTATATAAATATTCTAAACTGTTCTAGAAGGTAATCATGATAACAATGGATGGATGTAGGCAAATGTGTGTGTGATGAATTTAGAGTGCGCTTCATGTAAATTTTCAGGTTTCCAAGGGCTGACATTTTGATTAAGTAAGAAGACATTACAATGTTAGAAAACAAACGTCAGGCAGAAACCCAGGCTACCTCAAACCAAACATTCACCAAAATATACAGAAATAATACACCAAGTCTGAGCCGTGATTTTGGCTAATTATCACATTTTTTCTCTTCCAGTCCTCATCAAACTTACCAATTTCCGAATTATCAGCTTCCCAGTGCATAAAACAGCAGTTGTTATTTGTATCCCAAGCGGCAACTTTCCCACTAGTTGTCCCAGTATACAGCATACTGTCACCAGCATAAACCATACATGTAAACTCCACACAGGACTTCTTGTTGCCCTGAAATAGTATGTTTATGAACATATTAAAGCGTTTATTTATTATGGTGTACCCTTAATAAAATGGCCAGCCATTTCTGACTTATGGGACAATTTCTTTCTGAGCACGTTGTCATCTCAATTCGTTTCTTTTAGTGCTAAACGCTAGACAGGTAGGCTAATGTTAACTGTTCTTTGACTAGCAGGTGGCTCACCACCCTGCCTTATCAGATTAGTCCTTTACTTGGATTTGTACTTTTGACCTTCTGCTCTCAAGGCAGAAGTCATAACCACTGTGTCATGTTGGAATTATCAATATATACAAGGCTATATTATCTACAAATCAAGAATGCATGATCTTATTGATCTATGAATTAGTAGAGTGAAAAATAATCAAAAATTTAGTTGAACATGGGAGTGATTAAAACAATGCTTAAAGCAGGGTTTACTTTGGCTATTTGCGGAAGATGACCCATGCCCTTCAATTGGGAATAGTTGCATGTTAAACTTAGAAATTGGGGAAAAAGTCTAGAAATTACAGCAAAATTTTAGGAATAAAAGTAAAGGAATTAAGGATGTAGTAATTAATTAATGAACAATTGCTATTTACATAAACTGTCTATGCCAGAAAAGCCTCTTACTTTTAACCGAAACTTTTGCTTCAGATTCATTTGGAATTTTTACATTCAAATTGGGAAAAATATATGCTTTTTGGCATGGGAATATAGCCGAATAACGGCTATAAAACCCTGTTAAAGCAACCAGTAAATGACAATTTAAAATACAGTAACATAAATTATGAAACATTGCTTCTTTGGTTAAAAATGTTTAAACTAGAGATTTATGCCATATATGAAAGTTCATACCAAGGATTTCTCAAATAACAAATCATCTGGAACATCCGCTTCGTGTACATTCAGACAGATATTTGATGTGGTTTCATCTAGTAGCCAGAATAAAACTGTCCCATTCTGACCAACAGATGCAAACTCATTGACTGTGTACGGATCCCATCTCAGATCATGAATGGGGCTGGCTGCCTTGGATGTGGTCAGAATACAATAATTGTGGGTGCTCCACACAACGATAGAGCAATCTCGATAATCACCTGTAAGTATATAGAGTATATTTCCATAAAATGTTGTATTTACACTATATGATAAAGATATTACATTTGTTTTCATAAATTACATAATTTGTTACTTGTTTTTTTTTTAAAATATTGAATATTCCAATAAGACTCACATCATTCAGTGGATTTTAGTGTAATGTACCCCTTATCGAAAGGTTAACCAATCCATTACAGACGTTGTTCGGTTGAAGAGAAGTTGGTTCAGCGGTTAACATAATATTTGATTGGTTTACACAACACTGATATGCAAATAGCATTTCAATGTTAGCACGGGTGTGCTGAAAAAATCTCTCAACAAACTGTTCTGTTAGACTTGTCATGAATATGAATAGCAAGCAAACAAATAATGGTCAACTTACCGACAGAAACGAGGAATTTATCGTCCCTGGAGAATGCCAGACAGACTATATCGTACTCATGATGGGAGAGTACTTTCTTACACGCCATACTCTGCAGGTCCCAAATACAGATCTGACTTCCTGACATCTCAAAACTACCACTAGCTGATGCCAGAGTCTGTAATATCATCAGCAAAATTAGGAATTGTTTTAAAAACACCAAATTCACTTAAAAATGAGAGTACACATTGTAGACCTCTGATACAAACATGAATGTGTAATAATGAAGGAACAGTGTGACCACTCCAATGCAACATCCTTAAGGAGACACACATTTTGGTATCTGCTTGAACAGTTGAAGTTTTAAAGTTCAAATTCACAGAAAATTCTTACAAGAGTAAAACCTCAATAATAAGACCACCCTTTGGAAACTGAAAAATTGGTCTTATCATTGAGGTGGTCTTAATATTGAGGTTGAATAAAGAGCAAAATAGGGAAAATGGACTTGAAAATTTTGAGGTGGTCTTATCATTGAAGAGGTAAAAAACTCCAGGTATACGAATAAAAATTGTCACACATGCATTCATAGGCGAACTATTATACAAATAATTCAACCTGTTGAAACAGTTTCAATGAGAACATTTCTGTAAAATCCTTCCTCTACAAAAAAACTAGTTCTGTTGTTTTCATTATAGAAGTGCAATGCACACAAAAATAAACAGTCCCGAGGAGCAAAACAGATTTGATAAAATGCATACACATGAAATCTTCATCAGCTTACCTGACAATCATTCTGTAAGGCTAGAGTAGATATCTCTTCTACATGACCAGCTAGATGCTTCTGTGCACTGTTGTTTAAGTCTTCCAGAATAATGGTGCTTCCAGTTGTATAAACAAATAATCCTGAAGGCGAGCAAACATTTGCATAAAAAATCTTTCACCTTTGTCACAAAAATATTTCTTCAAGGTATAAGCTTGAAAAAACAACACAAATTGAAGATTTTTCAAACACTTTGTTTAAACAAAAAGTACCAGACATATTATGCTATATAAATAAAGAATAACATTCAAAATTATGAGTAATTTCCAAAAACGTTTATTTATAAATTTTCAGAATTAATGGCCAATCTGCAAACAAATTACAAACAGTTCTTCAACATGGCCAAGATAGCAAGATGCCAAAGGATCATGGCCATGGCAAAACCTGTATAAGTGACGTTGGTCATTATGTTGAGTATTTCCCAATCAAAGTTTGACGTCAGAATCTAAGAGCTTTGTCCGAAGATGTTTTAGAGGCTTAATTGTGATGTATAGAAATAAATGAATGAGGAAATACTTATAAGTATTGCATAATTTGCGTTTTTCCATTTGAAGAGCAGAAGATCTTTTAAAGAAAAATGTACATTCTGACCCGACGTCTCCATTTTCTAACTGCATCTTGTTCTTAAATTAATACTGGAAAATTGCTATAAAATATATATGGTCACTAACACAGGTTTTGTCATGGCGTGGCTCAATATATCTTATTATCTATTTTCTTTTATAAACCATCAGAACATGTATAAGACCAATCATACACAGCTGGTAAATGAGAGACTTAGAGGTATAAGTTTCGAGCATCAGACAGAGGTCAAGTATTGGAACCCTACAATTTTTATGAGGTCATTAAAATCCCTAAATTAGTCCCCAGTACTGGTTGGTAATCCAAGAAAGTAATCATATAAGAACTGGTTTCATCATCAATAAACCATTATGATTTAAGTCAACACTTACCAGTATCTGGATGCCATACCATGTTGTTTCTAGCGTTACCATTGTATCCTATCACAGATTTTAATCTAATACCCGCTTGGTTTGGTGGGGCAGTGTAACGTCTCTGTAATACAATATGATCATTTCAGGATTACACTGGGAGTAAATGACAGGATTACACTGGGAGTAAATGACAGGATTACACTGGGAGTAAATGACAGGATTACACTGGGAGTAAATGACAGGATTACACTGGGAGTAAATGACATGATTACACTGGGAGTAAATGACAGGATTACACTGGGAGTAAATGACAGGATTACACTGGGAGTAAATGACAGTATTACACTGGGAGTAAATGACAGGATTACTCTGGGAGTAAATGACAGGATTACACTGGGAGTAAATGACAGGATTACACTGGGAGTAAATGACAGGATTACTCTAAAAGTAAATGACAGGATTACACTGGGAGTAAATGACAGGATTACTCTGGGAGTAAATGACAGGATTACACTGGGAGTAAATGACAGGATTACACTGGGAGTAAATGACAGGATAACACTGGGAGTAAATGACAGGATTACACTGGGAGTAAATGACAGGATTACACTGGGAGTAAATGACAGGATTACACTGGGAGTAAATGACAGGATTACACTGGGAGTAAATGACAGGATTACACTGGGAGTAAATGACAGGATTACACTGGGAGTAAATGACAGGATTACACTGGGAGTAAATGACAAGTATATACTCAGCACATTTAAAAACGCACAGTTTTATCTCCACAGCATATAAGGTAAAAACATATAATTTTCAAACAGGCTATTCAAAGATAGAATATTTGACATTACATTTTCATACAAAGATTACGTACTTGAGCCATAGCGTGTGCCTTTGATCGCTGCGTAAAATGCTTGAATGCGTTGGGTTTTGTTACTTCCATTTCTCCATGCCTTTTCTTCGGGGTAAGACCAGATGGGGCTGCCCTTTTACTTGGCATTCTTGTCGGGGTTCTGCGTTGAACAAATTGCTGACTGTACTGTCCATTACTGATCGGTTCACTTTCATCATCCTGAAGATTAATTGTTTGAATAAAATGGTTACTACATTTGTAAAGCCTAAATTTTTTTTTAAAATGCAAGACAATAAATCAACATTTTCTAAGCTGTGACATGGTCAGCTGATGAAATAAACATAAACGTTTTATCTTATAAACTTAACAATGATCCTTTCAACAAAATTCAACTTTTGAATCATCATTGTCAGCTTGGACAGACCCTCAATGGTAAATGTTGCCGATATCTACACTTCAACAGTGATCATGTGCATGAAATTTCATCGGAATCCCTTGAAAAGTATGGTAATAATTTCCGTTACAATTTTTGCAACAGACTGACTAACAGCTCCTATAAATATGACTCTTATAGTATACTTGTTCCCCTTTGAAACTCCTTTTGAGGGCTATTATAATTCAAAAAAATCTGAAAATTAGTTATATCCTTCATAGAATATGACTTACTGGTTCCTGGCGATCCTGGAAGGAGATATTTTTGAAGCTTGGAACCACTGACTGTACCAGAGGGGCTGCAGCTAACACTGTCTCTTTCTCTGATGTCACTGACTCAAGATCATCTGGAATAGACAATAAATTTGAGTTGAAAATTAGTTAATTTACATTGATTGTGGAACAAGCAATTACAGTTTATATATATATATACCACAATAAAGAGGTTAAGGGATCCCATTAAATTCCGTATATATAATCACTAGTCAGATCACTATGCAGATATTAACCACTACTCGTGGCCGACAGCTTTTACCATAGACTAATTTTCGTGAATTCAGCTCTCCATGATTTTAGAGATATAAATTTTGCTAACTTGTTATTCTAGAAGTCAAATTTCGCAAGTATTTGTGTCAAGTACAATCCCAAGTAAAGAAATCTTACAAAAACTTATGTCTGCTACATTTGTATCTTGAACTAGCTGTTTGCCAGCAGTTGGAATATTAAATGTTGTTGAAATCGTATTTTGACCACTCTGTGTTTAGCAGTGCTTGTTATTTGTTTTCTCAGGTAATATTGTGTTCTAAGCTCGGTGAAACTGGACATATTGAAGTGATTATTTGTCAGAATTTGATTACCCAGCGAAACCAGGGAAAATTAAGCTCTTGTAAAAAATGAACTCAATTTTGATGCATATTTTTTGCAGATCAAGATTTAAGGACAAAACCATTAAAATAAATCTCAATATACAGATTTTGTGGAATACTTTCTCCTTGCATCTGCTGTATACATGTATTAGTATCTGATCAGGTAAAAAAATTATCTGTGGAAAATTAGGTGGTGCATTTCTTTTTTGTTGAGTATATTAACAATGTATCTTACCATCAAATGGATCTTTTCTAATAGAGCTAAGATCTCCAATTCTCCCAGGTGAGTCTTCTCTCGCTGGGCGTGGTGGCGTGCTACGAGGCATATCCAGGAAGGATTCCCCTAGGCTCTCTCTTCCGGGACTTTGGGCAGTGTAACCATTTCTGAATGAGACTGTCAGGGGTTTATCTGTATTGCCGGTCAAGAAATCCTTCTCTTTATATGCCCGACCCCTACAAGTTAGAAGAAAACACAACTTATAACAGTATTTGAGCATGTAGAAAATCAAAAACAACAACAGCAGCAAGGACAGAAACACTACTATTCGAAATAGTTGCCCATATAGTGCTGTTAGTATGACTCTGCGAAACAGTGCATGAACTTTCAGGACCAATCCATGTTAATTTAGGTAAGAAATGCTCTTGTGCATAAAACTATGACTTCTGTTTGGTTTACTTTTCTATCCAAAAAAACCCAGCAGCTCTCTGTAAAGCTTACGGACAAACACACTCATTTCAATACATTCATTGTGGAATGTAATGGTCCAGGTTATGTATTCATTCGTTAGTGGTTAATATAACAGCACTATACTAAGGTGTAAAATAGCAGGAAATAAACTTGACAGTTTAAGCATTTTCTCATGGTACGAAAGATTCCCATGAAATTCAGTTGAATTTAAACAGTCAAGCTAAAAATGATATAAATTAGTTTCATCAGGGTTCTCATAAACCCCTAATTTGGAGTCCTTAACGCCTACTTCTGTTCTGGGGACTCCTACTTATAACCAGTTTTAATACTTTCAGACACCCATGACTTTGATCTTTCAAATTTTCATGAGAGCTCAGTGAAAAAGCATACAATTTTTAAGTTGAAAAAAAATAATTCCAAATTCATTAACTGGTAAATCACATGTAATTCAAGACGCTTTTCAAAATCTAAACAAAGTTTCCAAACTGTTAAGATTGAAAAGTGAGCATAATATAATACTCAATTTAGTACTTACTCAGACGGAGATGGTGGTTTGTATGCAAGAAAATCCCACAAATACAAGGCTTCCCCAACACTCAGGAGATTCTTGTAATCAGGTGTAAATATGATCCTAGATACATTCTCAGAATGTCCTATAAACACCTGTAATAAGTCATGAAAACAATTCTATTTCAGCGCTGCTATGGGATTTACAACCTCGTCTATAAGTGACATCATTTCCAGAAAACGCAACATGTGATGTAATTATTTGCAAGCAGGAAACAATATTTACTCTTGTATGGTCACTTCGTTTTCATATTGCCTGCCATATGAGGCAAATATATCTTACTGTCAGTACAAGGTGACGTCACATGTTAAATGACCTTTTTTTTCTTGTGCTCTGCACTTACAATTATTGCCAATTATTGCCAATTATTATTGCCAATTATTGTTGCCAATTATTGTTGCTGCTGCCAATTATTATTGCCATTTATTATTGCCAATTATTATTGCCATTTATTATTGTTGCCAATTATTGTTGCCAATTATTATTGCCAATTATTGTTACAAAATGTTTCCATACATTTCCTTCGGCAGTGTTTAAATTATCTGAAGAAAAAAGATTGAGCTACAGAAGAACATACAGATGACACTTCGGTTTATTTTCAGCTGTTTTTATAGTCGTTTTTCGGCCATATTACCAACAACAAAAAGTACACATTTTTCCCAATTTGAAAGTAAAAATTCCCAAAAATTCTGAAGAAAAAGTTTTGGTTCAATTAAGCTGAAAATTGACAAAGTTATAGGCTTTTCTCTCACAGGCAGTATATATAGCAACAGTTGCTTAATTTATCACTACAACCTTTGATTTTATTCCTAAAATTTTGTATTATTTCTAGACTTTTGCCCAATTTCTAAGACTAACACGCAAGAATTCCCACTTTGAAATGTATGGGTCGTCTTCCCAAAATAAACCCTGGAAACAACTGTAATATCAGAAAAATGGCATAAAACAGCGAACACTAACACAAATGTTTGCGTACCTGGAAGTTTACATTGAGTCTCATGTTATAGTCCCAGATCTTAATCACTTTATCACCTCCTGTTGCTAGGTAGTTACCGTTGTCAGTCAAGGCTAAAGATGAACATCCATTCTTGTGTATATGGTCTACCTGTATGGAGAATTTTTGCTACTTTAGAATTATAAAATAGATACGGCAAATTATACTGTAAAAAGATTACATGTTTACATTATATGTTCCAGAAGTGTATTGTCTCTCAAAAAACAGAACAATAACAATATTTAATCCAAGCTTAATAAAATGAACGTTTGTGGCATAATGATTGCCTACATCCCATACCTGGTGCTGGGAAACTTGTCAAATACCCAAGGTCAGAGCTGTTCTAGGCATCACAAAGGTGGTAGTGACAAAAATTTCCAACCAAATCAATTTCCCAAGAAAATGTCACAGTGCCGGAAATTATTTGTCAACTTAAGCCCTCTACATGCTCCTACCCCTTCCATTAGGATAACATTATAGGTGCCTAAGCTGACATTGGTAGCCAGCAATTATTGAGTAATCAATATCATAAACTAATGCAACTGTATTATAAAATCGACTATTTTGAGACAATTTTGGCAAATTTTACAAGCCAAGCTGAGTGTTCAACTAACTAACAAGCATAATCATTAAACTTACAGCCTTGTTTTAAATAATCAGTTAAAAGCAAAAAGCTTACCTCAGCCAGAATGCGGCCAGTTCTTGATTCAAACTTCAGTAGCTTATTGTTTTCTGTTATCACCAGTAAATGATCAATGTTAGCTGGAGCATAGTAAAGTTTCCTTGCTGTGTCAACTCTTGATTTACCAACACTTGATACATCAATTCTCATAGTCTGTATAAATAGGAATATTTAACATAATAACTTCAGGGAACAAAGTATAATATCTTCGAACGTTGTATTAAGAGACCACCCAAGTGACAACCAAAAAGTGGTCTCTTAATAAAGTGGTTTATTCATAGAAACCAACAAATGTATAAGTGAATTACAATGTTGGATTAAACAACAAACAAAACGTGTGAATATCACCCTCTTTCCATTCAAAGGTATAATATTGTCAAACAAAAATTGTAAATCCATTTAAAACTAGCCTATGACCTAACCAGACATGGGGACATTCAGCATGAATGACCGAGTCATTCTTAAATTGTACTTATTAATTGTTAAAAAGATACTATTCATACTGTGAAAGCGCTTGGGCGAGAATTGAAGTGGTTGTTTAATAAAAAAGTTACATAAAACAGGTGGTTGCTTGTACGATGCCTACTGTACTGAGACAGCATACATACAGCTCATATGCAAGTAACAGCATAATTATTTAATAAAATGCAACAAAACATCATACTCAATTCAATCTTAGGGAAATTGTAGCTATGTACATGGAATAACATATATACATGGCACAGCTGGAGTATCTGTGCTTCAAATTATTTTGAACAATCCCCACATTGTTCTTTCTTCTTCTTGTAAAAATGCTTTTTTAAGCCGTTACATTGTGTTTTACAATGCATTCATTTAATTGGATTACTGACCTCATCCAAACTTTTTGAGTCCACAATTGAAACCGTGTACTCTGTTGGTCCAATAAATGCCACTCGACGGCCATCAGGACTCACAGCCAGGGCATCAGGACAAAATTTCTCTCCCTTAGCAACCGTGTTACCAAGGAGTCTCAGCAAGGGATAACCTTCCGAGTTAGCATCATACATTGCTAGAGAACCCTCAGAGCACGCACTGTACAGAAAATCTCCATTAGGATTGTATGACAAGCCAGTCACTTTCCCTCTGTGCTGTCTGAAATTCAGATGTATTTTTCAATCAATTCTTGAACAAGAACTGCTTACATACAAGTACTAAACAATATAACAGCTTTGTGACAGAAAAAGAAATGTCCCCAAGCCTTTCACAAAGGACTTATTCTAGCTGTCATATTGAGCCAAGAATGGGCACCTATCCAAATGTAAAATATGCTCCTTTTTTCTCAATCTCAAGAAAAATTCCCAAAAGAAATCACATCTAATCTAAGAATAGACACAGAAATAGGTTTGTAATATCTTAGAATTGGTGAAACTAAAACATAAGTAATAAACCATTATAAACATTAAAAATTTACCAACTTGTTGAGACATTTTCCATAAAACAGTTAGAAATTACATCTTTCCAGGAGTGCTTTTAACAAAAAAGTAACAAGAAACTCTGTCACGTTAGACTATTCGACACTGATGCAACATAAGGATGACTAATAGGACATTATAACCACAAGGCTCTTTAAGTGTAAATTCATCAGGGCATACATAGACAATTTAAACTTTGTGTCAGATATGAGCAGTATTACAGCAGGGTCAGGAAACCTATCCCACCTGTAGGGATTTAGGAGTGGTGGAGGCAAATGTTGAGTTCGTGTGCTATATGTATACAATAGCATATATGCCTATCCCTGGATACATGCTAGTTAACACTTACTTATGTTCAGCAAGCAGACTTGTCGTTTGGACATTAAACACCCGTACAACACCACTCTCAAAACCACAAGCAAACATCTGTCTTGTTGGATGATAACTGATGGTAGACGGGCATTCATCAGGAGCACTAAAGTCATACAACTACAAAGATAGAAATTCAACATCTTTAGACACGACATATGTAAACCCAAATGCTCAAAGTTGAAATCAGTATCATGAATTTTACCTTAAATGTTCAAAATCCTAATTCACCTTAAGGTCATTGTTATTCACAACAGCTCTGTCTCTTTCTAGTTCAAACAATTCAACCTGATCCGCACCTTTATGTATGAATACAATATACAACTATTATGGCAAATGTGTACAGTAGGACCTCGTTCATTTGTGTCATCGGGTCCAAAATTCTGTTTCGAATAACACATGGTCTCCGATAGCCCATTTCAATTTGATGTGCGTAAGAAAATAATATAATTGATATCTATTTCAGATGATACCGAGTATTCAGATAGACGATTGTCAAAAAACAAGGTTTAACTGTACATGTATATATATCTGTGACCAAATCTTACAATTATCAGCTCTTTTCTTTAATTAACAGGATGAACACTGAAACTATATATAGCAAATTAGTGAGCAGAGAAATAATGCTAACTAGAGCTATCACTGAAGGTGATTAATACCCCCACAATACCGCTTTGTCAGACATATTTTTGATAAATTCAAAGATGGCCGCCAGTCAAGACAATGAAATTATCTATCACTATCTATCACTACAGGACCACAATCAGAATGTGCCGACAATATACACAACTAGGCTTGGTAGAAATAATTCATGGAAAACCATGTTATGTGACATGACGGAACAAGTGGTGATTCCCATATAGCCCCCATTGCATATTTTGAAGTGGGGTTATAATAAGAATTGTGTACATTTTAATATTTCGGAGGTGATATGAATACCACAGTATGGGAGTCAGGTCAAAATCAATAAAATAGAAAAAATGAACAGTAATATATAGCACTTTGTCACAAAGAAATATAATGATACATTCGACTAGAGTATGAACTAGTAACACCAATATATTTGATTTTAACTCCCAAGATCTGAACATTTTGCATTCAAATTCGAACAAATATAGCAACAAAGCGTATTAAATTGATACAATTTATATTCGCAATCAAGACATTTTGTTCCATTGTCCTTGACTGCAGTTTCACAGATTTAATCAAATAATCAAACTACCTGGATATAACATTATATTATGCCTTATTTCAATGGATTTTAAAAGAAATCCCGTTATTTTCACTGAAAGGCGAGTCTTCAACAACAAAAACAAACCATTTGCTAGTATCTGAATGTAATAAACCAAAAATGCTGCCAACAGAACAGTAAGAACTAATCAACAGTTCCTGTGAAATAAAAAACTGAACTTGTATAGAATTGCTCACAAAAAGCTGGGCAAAATGGAACTAAATCAATGCAAAATATATCAAACAATAGGCTAGAAATAACAGTTATTTTCACAGAAAGATAAGTCGTTTACAACTAAAAACAAACCATTTGCTAGTAAGTGAAAGTAAGAGAAACTATTTTTAGTAACAGTGACCTTGACCTTGGCCCCACCAGCCCCAATATCGAACTTGACCTGTATCTTCTGATGTTACACCTGTGTACCAAAAAATTTTCAAATCTGTCTAGCCTTTCATGAGTTATCGTCCGGAAACCATGAAAACCGACAGACCGACCGACAGACCGACCGACAGACAAGCTCACTCCTATATACCCCCTCAAACTTCGTTTGTGGGGGTATAATAAACAGGAGCAGGTAAATTTGTCTGAGTAACAGCACTTGTTTAATCAATTACCTGTTGAAGAGTTTCGGAATCCCAGACTCTGATAGTATGATCCTCCGACACAGTGGCAATATGTTTCCTGTACGGATCTACAGCTACACTACGTATACTACCAACATGGGAACGCATCATGGTTGTGTATCCTCGAGATGTGATGTCTAATATACCAAGTGTTCCCTGCAGAGGCAAGAAGATCAATGTGGGATTAAATATCAAGAAAAAACATTTTAAATTTGTATCAATATGGATATGTATCAACATACATGTATACCTGAGCCAAAACTTTCACATCAAAGACTCTACATTCCATAGAGCTTATCATGTTTACTGGTAAAGCTTGCAACATAGAAATGTTTGCGAAAAATATTAGCCAATGTTGATTTCCTGGTGCACTGAAGTATGTTTTTATATACATGTACTAGACATTTACTTGTAACAGCACTTATTTCGGTGATTCAAAAGCATTTCACCCATAACACGTCTGAAATCTGATTCACAAACTTTTTGTCTTTCTAGAATATGCACAGTAAGCAAGACTTTTAAATGCGAAGTACAGCATTTATTTACCATGACATAACTTTTAATCAACATGGACACATACAGTTAATCGAGTTACATACCACAGAAGTTCCTGCAAGAATCTTAAGACCATCAGATGAGAAATCTACAGCGGTTACAGGTCCTTCGTGTTCAGCTTCCAGATATACATGTGCAAAGTCTAGTGGCCATAATCTCATGAAGCCGTCATCTGATCCAGTTACACAGAATGTTTCGTTGATAGACATACTGTTGATTGCTATACCAGGTCCTACAGCATACAAATAATATCTTAGTAAACATCTATAAAAATCTAGAGAATTGCAGCCATTTTTTCAATAATTTTACTGAAGGGGAATGGGGCCCAATATCGACTCCAAATTTGCCATAAAAAGGGCTGGAATTGCTACAATAAATATACAAATACACTCTTCACAACATTTAGGCCAGAGGCCTTTATCAAGTAGCAAAATGGATTTCTAAGTAGCATCCCAACTTTGTCTTGAATAAACTGTAAAACCCTAACATAAAGACCATCTCGATAATAATAATTTGCAAGTCCATTTTCACTGTTTTACTCTTTATTCAACCTCACTAAGAAGACCAGTTTTCAAGGGTCCCAAGTGTGGTCTTATTATTGAGGTTTTACTGTAGTTAAACCTTTATTTAATCTTATCTTTAATCTTCAGCATCCAAATCTTTAACCAAGATGTTATAATGGTGTGACGTTGTATGATGGCGTAACCTTGTGAGATGACCAAACATTGTCTGCCGTCATTCAAAGTTGTGCAAGGTTTCCAATAATTTATGATTATTCTTATTTAGTGTAAAATAATTGTTAGATGTAACTCTACACTGACACATGCCTTGATATAATGCTAATAAAATACCTGATCTGAATGTCTGTTTATCACGATCAGACTTGGATTCACTTGGAAGTAGCCTGCGTACATGATGGATGGCAACCTTCTGTATATCAACTTCTAATATATGACCTGATCTACTACAAGCATACCTGTAAATGATAAATGAAAAATAGTATATGTAAACAAATTTATTTAATCTAGAACTTTAATGAAAACACCTGAATAATTTTCAGTACTGCGTCATTAACCACAAACACTTTAAGTCTGAAACTCAGACTTAGACTTTAAATTTGCAAAAATTATATTAACCATCATTTTGTTTTCATTATATCTAAACAAATGAAATTTTGTCTGAAAAATTGCTGTTACTCTCTTAACACTTTTGCCAATTTTTATTAAAATCTATACTGTTATAACAATGTAGTAGCAAAGAGATCATTTAACATTTTAAAGTCTAAGTTTCAGACTTATAATCTTTATGAATAAGGCCCCTGGGGTCTTATGATGAGGTTTGGTCCCGAGCTTCAAACCTACAACCTTCATACAGAGAAGCTGACACCTTATCATCTCCATAAGCCCTCCCAAACAACATGAGAAGTAAATAAAATATATTCAACAGACACAAATCCAGGGAACCAGGGATTTTTAGAATGATCTTTAATAACTTACACTCTTCTATCAGCTGGATCCTTAGTTGTATGGTACCCGGCTTCAAAGGCAACATCTGTAAACTCCATGCTGTGATATTCACCAAGATTGACAGGGGCTGATCTCAATGATCCCTCCTTCACTCTCCATAATCTGATGTTGTCTCGACCACATGATACCATTCTGAAACAGGCAAATATGAAGATATCTTCAATTCAATTGACCAGCCAATCATATTGTCATTGGCCAACTCTTAAAAAAGATTATAATATTGTGTCTTCAAAATCAAAACGCCTCCAATTACACAAAATTATATCTACTTCACTATGTCGAAAAGAAAAAAAACAAATCTGTGAAACTACCATTTTATGCCAGTTGTATTTTGATTGAAGAGTTTTTCAACTATATTTCAGTTATGTATGGAGGTCAGTTGACCTAACCAGTATTCCTGGTTAACCAACCAGTACTAACCTATTCTTCTTCAAACAACTGACCCCATATGAATCAGAGGTCTTGGACAAATGACTTAGGATGTATTATCTTCAGTCAAATTGTCACAGAGAACATAGACCGACTGAGCCAACCAGACATTCTGTCCCATGAGTCAATCTCACAACCTCTTGGGCTAGGCAATATAACAATATCACAGACATATTCTCACCTGGTGTCATCAAAGGCAGCAACTCTCATTCTACATATATCTACATCTGTATGTGCTTTTGCCATCACAGAAACCTCTCGTGTTTTACCGACTTTGCTTGTGTTCCAAATAACAACCATCTGAAAGGGTAAATTAAAAGACTCACTATAAGTTAGATAATATGATGAAAACACATTACCTGATAAAGACAAGTACTGTACTAATAATGTCTTGTATAAAAATTCACTCTATCTCAATAAATCAGCCAAACTTGTCCTTTTTCAAGAGCACTGAACACTGTTATAATACAATATCAATATAACACAGGCTAGTAAGTGTCCTAAGTAAGTAAGTAAGTAAGCTTGTGTTATATTGATATAGGGATATAACAGTATTCAGCGCTCTTGAAAAAGGCCAACTTTGGCTGAAGTATTGAAACAGAGTGAATTTTAAACCAGATGTTACAGTAATCCCATTTCTGGGATATTTCAACAACAAGATTGTACTATTAAGTATAATATAAATGCTCATAAACTTTATGCACAATAAAACCTAAAAATCATACATTGGTTGTTATGACACAAACACAAAATCCATCAAAAAGTTACATTTTTATCTGTTTAACTCTATTCCAAATTCTGCTCTTCCAAAAGTTTGTTTTTGTAAAGAATGCACAAAAAAAGCAACACCAAAGGTCATTTAACTTAGAATTACTTACATAATAGTTTAAAGATGTGAGAGAATATGCTGATGACAAATATTCGATTGAGGTAAGAGTATAATAATATGACAAAATATTCAAAGCTTACATTTTTTCCATGGTTATCCTTGCCAACACCACAAAGTAGATTTCCTTTATGTGAAAAACTGAAATGATGAACAAACATTAATATTACAGCAAAACCGCACTAAAAGACCACCTCAAACCCGATTAATACAACCATTTATAATGGGTTTTACTTTCTTCCATACTTCAACTCAATAATCAGACCACCTCATAACTAAGACCTACTTTCTTCAGAACCAATAGTGGTCTTAATATCAAGATTTCACTGTACTTAACATGCACAGACATTTGATAATGTTCAATCATTTTGGCAACAATATTACAATTTTATCAACTTTGAATGCAAAACCATTTCCTTCCCTTTTCTGGTGACTATATGATAGTTTCAAACCACTAAATCACCTTTCATTTCACAAAAAAGCTTTCTGTTAGTTTGATATTAATACGCTTGTGAATGGAAAGTTGCACATTTTAGGCAATACAAAAGCATTTTTCAGGGGCAGCAATCTGACTTCAAAGACAGGAGTTCAGCTTCTTAAATATGTCAATTTCAGTTAAATAAAAACATTTTCATCAGCAACAATGTCAATCCATATCAAATAAGTAGGATTTTTTAATATACATTTTATGTAGTTTTTTACATACATGAATTGCATACAAGTTTTGTGCTGCTCAAGTTAACGGCAGTATTTATTGTTTTACTAACCTTAGTGATGACAAGGAATGAGCATGGGTTTTACATAATGCAAGGCACTCTCCACTCAGTACCCTCCATATTCTGACCACACTTAATGGACCCGTTTGACCACTCGCCATCAGCTCTGTGTTGGCTGTCATTGTAATAGCTGAAACCTGAACAAATCAATAGGAAACATTAAAGGAAGCAAATACATTTCACATCAAACACAAAATCAGAATATTCTGTCCGCTAATGGGATGTGCTATGAGTAGAATAGATTTTAGCTGTTGTGTAGATAAATTATAATACAAAGTCAGTTTTTATTGAAAATTGTACAGTGCTTTGTACAAACTGTAGGCAATAGCTCAGAAGAATTAGTTAAGCCTGCCTTGACACTTGAACTCATTACTTTTGGATGAGGAGTCAGGCATTCTACTCCTCGACTGCTATGCCTCCTGTAAAATTTAATTAAGCAATACCTTGTCTGTGTGGCCAATGAAGAATCTTTGATGTCCATTGGATATTTTCATGGCTACCACAACAGCATGGCAAGGATACACTAAGCAATGACCATCTTCTGTCCATAATGCCTGGAAATAAAACGAAGATGAAAATTATTTTTTTACAAAGAGTACAGTCTTCGTAGTAACCCAGTAGACCGAAACCCGGGGCAGGTACTTTGACTTTTGGGGAGTAGAAATTCAAGGGTGTTAGACGGAACAGGCATGTTTCTTTTCAGTAATAACATTTTTGTTCACATGTAGAGAAAACATAAATCTGTCCATGATTGTGACACAGTCTGTACCGACTGTATGAATTTTTAAACAATAGTTTAGGCCTAAGGAACAACAACTTACATCTCTGAATGAACTTCCACCATAACCTATTATTCTCTTCAATCTGAGTATGGGGTCAGGTTCTAATATCTGCAATAAACAACACATCAGTATATATAATATGGCTGATAAAAGATAGCAGGGCAACATAGTCCAGGCTCTTCCATAGACAGGGATTTTTAACTGTTTGAAGGGGCCAAAAATGGTTCCAATCAATGCCAAGTACACTTTGTTTGTCCAAATCCATTCAAGTCAAACAAAGTGTCAGGAATCATCGGGAACATAAAACAATCATTCAGATACAGTTCAGGTTTGGTGCCATTTTTCACCATTTTTTCAGTTACACAAGGCAGACAGTTGTTTTAACCAGTTTTCCTGGAATTAATTATCAACCAGTACAAACTTGCACTTCAGCATGGATCAATGAAGGAGGACGAATGACCGTAGTCAAATTTCATGGAAGGACGTGACATGCCTCGTCTGGGTATCAAACCTGGGCCACCTGGGTTTAAAGCCAAAACGGAGCGGGGTTTTTAAATATTAGTTCTCATAAATTACCTTGTATGCTGATTTCTTTACAGGCAGCAGATCGGTGGATCTATCAACTCTCGACACAATGCTCTGAACAAAATGAATAACAATGAACATCATGAAATAAACGTCTTATATTTATAATATGGTGCAAGACTCTAACTAGAAGTCTCCATAGGATGCAAATGCCCCCCGTTTTGGGCTTTTAACTTTAAAAAGGGCCATAACTCTTCCAAAAATTGGAGGATTGTAACCGAACTCCAATATGAACTGAATCCATCCAGCCTTTCAAGAGTTACTGATCGGAAACCAGTTTTTCGCACTAACAGACAGGGATAACACATAATGTCCCTTTGCCATTTTTAGAATAGCGGGGCATAAAAAGGGTTATATGCAAATCTATGAAAAGCTACATCAATTTGAAGTAGACACAAATACATGTCTTCCAGTCAAAACTGAACTCTCTTGTCTGTTCAGCTTACTCATACTTTTAACAATTTTTCATTAAAGTTACAATAAAGGACATTTACCTGTTTCAGAAACATTTCTCAGGACTCCTATTTATCACTAATGACATTATCAACAGTTACATTTTTTTGAAAGATTTTTTTCACCTATCATATATATTTATCTTGTGATCCTTTTGTTTGTGCACTTGGTTGCCAGAATGTATACATGTTCATGCCTCCTTGGGAGTGGCTGTGCCCTTTGTATATGCCATTTCTGACTGGACTTCACAATTCATTTCATACCAGTTGTTTAACAAGCTTACAACTTATATGAATCACTCTTGGCGACTACTTCCTGGTTTATATAAACAAGTATTTGCATCAATTCAGAGACTGGGAAATTTGCAGATCAACCTCACCCAAGGCTAGATTCCATTCAGATCAAATGTCAAGATACTTTCCTCCCTCAACTGCAACGTCTACCTACGAAAAGATTACAAAGTACTATTCTACCTCTCCCGTGTATTTATCATCTTGATGGACAACAACATCATCAGGGTGAGCAAACACATGAATCTCTCCCTCCCTGTCTTTTCTCACATCTATATCATCAACACCAACAGATGGTAATTCTGAGGTAATCGGTTTCCTTCTGTGACGCTGAAAGTTTAAATAATTTCATTTTAGAGCTGCAATGATACAGGTGTCTCTCGGTTTGGTAAAGTATTGATAACTACCCTTTTCAGTTATTTGGTTCTATTATATAAATATATGAAATACATAAAATTCTTAATAACTGATTCAATGACTTGTAATGAACAGACATGAATATTTGACTAGATACATAGAATTAAGAATAAAGACTATTTTATAATTTAAAATTTAGATGAATTTGTTTAGAAATACATGTTTACAACAATCACATGCCACTCAAAAATTAGCGCATTCTGAAAGTTGAATTTAAAGTTATTTAATTTATATCGAAAGTGAAACAAGTATGGGCAACTTATACTAATCCCTCTCTATGACTACTTCCTGGGTTGATAACCAGTACTCATACCAAATTCAGGGATTTTGAAGTTTGTGATCAAAATCTGCATAAAACAGGGCTTAAACAACCTTCGAACCATTAATCAGAGTCAAGCACTCTTCCCTTCAACCATTTAGCCTAATCTTTTGATTTTAAGATAGATTACCTTTGTGCCATCTTTAGTGATGTTATGTATCAAAGAAACCCTATCAGACACACATTTACTGACATCAATCTTCTTTGATTCTATTCTCCTAGGTCCACTAGATGTTGGTCTAACAGCTGAAAACCATCCAATCATTTTAAATATTACCATAATATTAATAATATTTGAATATAGAAATACTCAGTTAAATAAAGATTACCACACACAGCTAATTTCCTTATTTGGTTATGAAAAAAATAAATATCTTTATCAGATTAGACAAAGAAAATTGGTCATTACCTTAATGATGATGAAAGGCAAAATGTTGGTCTAAGAAAACCATTATACCAGATTGCATCAGACTAGATGAATTGTACCACATGTCAAAACAGAAAATTATAGATACTGTCTGTCTTCCCTTCATGGTATTAAAAAAAAGTCTGCATATACAGTAAAACCTCACTTAAAGACCACCTAATAATAAGACCACCTGAAAAGACCATATTCAAAGTTTTGCTCTTTATCTTTACTCAACCTACATTAAGACTACCTCAATAAGAATACCAGTTTTCAAGGGTCCAAAAGGTGGTCTTATTATTGAGGTTTACTACATAGATAACAGTACGACTAGATCACAGACTCAACTGTTATTAATATCAGACTAAGTCTATAATAACACAATATTACCAACCTTTTGTACTGGGTCCAGCTGATACAGACTGTATAGTATCATGTGGTTTGTTGCTTCCTTCAGCTGGGAATTTGATCATATCATACAAATCATGCCATCTATCACCTTTCATAACAGGAAAATCAAGTTCCCTCGGTAACGGAGAGAGACCAGACAATCCACCTGCCTTCTTCACTAGTTCTACTGATAGTCCTAAAATTATAGTAATAAATGAACAGATCAGTAATGACTGATATATAAATAACATTGACGTATTAAGATATTTTGCTCTGATAGCACATGGAACAGGTTCAAATCAATACAATACCAACAAATCACCATTAGAAAACTTGAATGACTATTGCGAGATAACTTTTTGGACGTTTATCTGACAAATATTATCTTTTAACCATAAGTGTCTTTTCTGAAAATTTAATAACATTTTTAGTTCAATACAGACATAAAAAATGCAGGGCTCTAGAAATCCACTAGCCTGATGTCCCAGACATACCTAATTGCTAATTCGGGCTACCAACAGTTGAGTTGAAGTTAATTCAGGCCAAGTCTTTTTTAAGGCCTGGACTCAATTGCTAAATAAATGACCCCAGCAAAATGGAATTAACAAATCTTATCAGCGAGTATGTAATAGTTGTTAACCGTAGGGTAATTAACGAAGTAGGTTGTCTATCAAGTTAGATCATGGTGACATATCTGGAGTGTTGAACCTGACCAAATTTCTAATAAATAATGACTCTGTTTACTTGGTCGATACTGTGATGATAACTAACCCCATCTGTGCAAATAAGGTAACATACGTTTTGGCCCACTGCCAAGATCTACCCTTTAATGCTAATGAACATTGGACATGTTACAAATAAACCAGAGTAGTCTATAATGCACACCCAATTAACTGGATCAGCACAAGTAGTATAAGGGAAGACTATCACTTCATCACCAAATATTGACAAATTAGCAACAGAAAAGAGAATGAAACATTTACCTGGCTCATACTGAACGTCACTGGTGAAAAAATTCTTTACAAGCATATTGGCACAAAGTCGAACACCTTTGATGTAGGCATATTTTCTGTTGAGATACATCGACAGAATGTACTCGAAGTCCAAGCACAAAATCGTCCATCTTGTTGACAGAGGAGCTGGACCGCAATTTTCTATATAAATAGAAATCATATTCAAAGTTTATTGGCAAAAATTATCAGTACAGTTTTTATGCATACAATAAAATGTTTTAGTTGGTAGCAGCCTAGGACAAGTTTTAATCTACTATCAAATTAATTTCATACATGGATAATTACGTTTTTATAAAGTGATGCTAATCTATCTCGAGACAATTACAACAGTACGAATTATAATTAGCAATCAGCAAGAACATAAGACCCCCAGCATCACCACCAACAACAGCCTCAATCAGTAACCCCTTTAAGATGATCACTTTAATGTAATGAGACCACTTTCATAAAAATCCCTAAATAGGTATTAGCAATATTCACAGAGAAATGTCATAATTATAATTTCAATTACTGCAGTAGCATGACGCGTTCTACACGCAGTCTAAAAAATAACTTAGTCTTCGATTATTTTGGTATTTTTCTATCAATCTAAATAAAATTTTACACCACATGTCACGCAGTCAGACCATTCTGGTGAACTCAGATCTTACCTTTTCCAGTGACTGCAGTCACAGCATGCACAGTGCCTCTTGTTGCTTTGCAAACAAATGGAAACTGCAGCCATGTTGAAGTTGATTTGAACTCTTTAAATAAATTAGAAAACGATATCCTCACAACAAGATTGTCCTGCGTGGCCACATCAATGTGCACTACGAAGTATTTAGTAGGAATAGGCTTCATAAGCAAATACATGTAACGACCAGTAAGACCAAGGGACTGAGTACTTGTCTTTGGAAGTTGTATATAGTTTCCTGCAGGTATTGATCCAACTATTTTGAACACAGTAGCCTTTACTGACTTGTCCTGAAATGAAACAAGGTTCAGTTACAAATAAATAAATAATTCAAGTTATCTACCAATAGTTACAGTAACCCAGTAACATATACAATTTCTCTATTAATATTAGTAATAAAATACTTATCAGAAAAAAGTACTTATTAATATGTACATTAAAAAATGAATCAAATCATACTTGCTTCATTTACAATATGAAAAGAAGAAGACAAACTACATTACATAATTTGTATATAAGACAACATTCATGAAATGGCAAAACCATTCAAAATGACATACCATTGACGAAGTGACTTCCCCTTCCTTTGTAGCCTTCTTCCATGATGAAACATTGAAATGTTTGAACACATTAACATATGGATGCTGCCACACTGAAATACACAAGAATATGTACTCACAATATCATGGACTGAGCAATTAGATAATTTCCAGGGACTAGGAAAGGACACAATATTCTTCTGAACATAGAAAGTTATTTCCAAAACAACGTATTTTGATGCCAATTTATGACAGTTTAACATACATTAATTACCAGACATGTAGCTTTCTCGTTATTACTCAGCTTGACTATGATGTTGGTGGCTAGCCAATGCCTTCTTTAATAGCTCTGCAAATGGTGACAAACCAAGTGTAGTGAATGACTGACTGTTAGAATAGGCTTCCTGATCAATGTTGTTTAGTACATAGCAGAAGTTTTAGGACTGTGGTAATAATAGTACCAAGGGTTTATTCTAGCTGTCCCATAGGGCTGAAATTGGGCTGCATTCCCAATGTGAAATGAGCGCCTTTTTGAACAAATTTGAGACAAATTCCTTTACTGGATTGCATGGATTTTGAGAGGAGGTACCAGCAGAGGTTTGCAATATCGTTAGACAGTAAAACTAGAAAAATTGACCAATTTACACAATTTGTCAATACATTTTTATGAAACTTTGATTTATCATGAACAAAATCAAATTTGCCTGGGGCCCTTTTAAAAAAAATATCGATACTGGCATCGGAATTATAAGAACTTAAAAGAAGTGATAATAATGAAGTATACATTGATGGGGAAGTGTACCCAATAAGGGGCATGAACCCATGACCCTCCATAAACACTAAAATGGCGCCCTATCAAATGAGCTAACCAGGTGGCCTCCTATGAGTTCTAATCCTAGTATTCCTACACCCCTACTCCACATTCTTGCCTTTTTGGCTCAACCTATGTGGGCCTTCAAACACCGCTGCCACTATTGTAGTTAATCAAGGGGCAAGAAACCCCTGATCTTGGACTCAAACCCACAACTGCCTAAACACTGGCACAGCACTCGACTGACTGAGCTAACCCAGCGGCCTTCTAACCATGCACCTTTACAATAACATGAGTTTGACGATAAATGACGATTAGTTTATTTCATTATCAATAATTATGAATAAGGACCAAGTCAGGAGCAATATGATTACTTATGGGTTGATACGGGTAAATGAATTGATCAACTTTAAAACTGAATAATTCCAGAACGATGACAAGATTGCAATAATGACGAACACTCAAAATACATCAATTGGGATGTAATTTGTAAGCAATATCGATACGGACTACAAAACATGTCACGGCACGAACTAATATTTACAAGCGTTTTCATTAATAAATACGCATATATTGACCACAAATTGCAACTTACATTGTGCCATTTTGTAAATCGATTTTCATATAATAGTTTGGTTGTCTAATAATTTTTCTTTATAAGAAAAATTAAAAATAACCAGCCTCTCCAATATTCTCAAGTTTGTTTTGCCGCCATGTTTGTTTACCACGCATGCGCATACATTTATTCACGACTTGTTACCAACTCCTTTAGCAAATGGCCTACGTCAAATCATGCTTTGCAACCAATTTGACAAAAACTTTTAATATGTTACAACTGAAAAATAAATTTCACGACAGGTTATATTAAATAATAGAATTAAATATACTGATTCGTGACGACAGAAGTAAGTTTAATTAGGAGTATGCCATGCATTATGTATTTCAACATCTTATTTTGAGCAAATTATAACTCATACGGTGAACATCGAAAACTGTCTTTTGGCACATTGGTAGCCTGTTAGCTTCTATTTTCGTGGTACTAACAAAAATAAATAAATAAATTAACAGGAGAAAAACTAACCCCCGTTTTCTTTGATGTTCAGTTTCTTCTTTCAAACCTTTTACAGTTAATTAATGCTGACAATACTATTTCTTTTCCATACTTTTGTTTTCACATTTCATATTAATTTTGACAGAAATTGTCAACACTACCACCAATCTTTCATAAAATTAGAAAAAAGACCAGACAGGACGAACTATTTCAGAATTTTTATTAATTAGCTCTTCATTGATGAGGTAGACATAGTCAATGGGGTTATATTCCATACCTATTTATTGGTAGTATTTTACTAGTTGTATTTTTTGAAAAAATGTATGATCATCAATTTGAGGGTTGGAAGCAAATTTATTGTAAATGCTTCTACAGTACCTTGTCGTGAATGCATTTCTTACATATTTTAGTCAAGTATGTATTTTCATCTCTTACACAATTCAGTCACAAATGTATTTTCTTATCTTACATAATTTGCTCACAAATGTATTTTCATCTCTTACACAAATTTGGCATGTTATGCATTCTCATTTCTTACACAACTCAGTAATGAATGTATTCTCATTTCTTACACAATTCAGTCATGAAAGCATTCTCATTTCTTACACAATTCAGTCATGAAAGCATTCTCATTTCTTACACAATTCATTCATGAAAGCATTCTCATTTCTTTCACAATTCAGTCATGAAAGCATTCTCATTTCTTACACAATTCAGTCATGAAAGCATTCTCATTTCTTACACAATTCAGTCATGAAAGCATTCTCATTTCTTACACAATTCAGTCATGAAAGCATTCTCATTTCTTACACAATTCAGTCATGAAAGCATTCTTATTTCTTACACAATTTAGTCATGTAAGTATTCTCATTTCTTACACAATTTAGTCATAAAGCATTCTCATTTCTTACACAATTCAGTCATGAAAGCATTCTCATTTCTTACACAATTCAGTCATGAAAGCATTCTAATTTCTTACACAATTCAGTCATGAAAGCATTCTCATTTCTTACACAATTCAGTCATGAAAGCATTCTCATTTCTTACACAATTTAGTCATGAATGCATTCTCATTTCTTACACAATTCAGTCATGAAAGCATTCTCATTTCTTACACAATTTAGTCATGAAAGCATTCTCATTTCTTACACAATTTAGTCATGAAAGCATTCTCATTTCTTACACAATTCAGTCATGAAAGCATTCTCATTTCTTACACAATTCAGTCATGAAAGCATTCTCATTTCTTACACAATTTACAACAACCTCATGGACAAAAAACAACAACAAATGAAATAAACAACATGAATTTTATTTGCTGGAGATATAAATTTTGAAAAATAATTAGTATATATATGTTACAATATTTATTTACACTAAATTTTCCATTTTTGTCAAAAGCCCCTAATTATCTAAGACTAACAAAATTAACAAAAAAAGCAGATATATGAACGATTATCAACAGAAATAACATACAACATTTAAATTCAAATTTGAGTAAATTCAAAGACAAGATGTCTGGTAAATATAATAATAAAATCCAATAACATGTACAACAATAACCAAAGTTGTTTCCCTTTTTGTACGCATGAACTAAATATCAAGAACTATGTGTGCTCATGCTGTCACTAATTTTGGATAATTTTTAAAACCCGTACAACAGAATATAATGGACTGTGAAATATCCTGATGTCCTCCTATGTACAGATGTGAAGATACTCAGGTTCAATGACTAAGAAACACTAAACAGTTTGAGAATAATCCCCACACCCTGTAATAAAATAGTTTTTACAAATATTCGATAAAATTGAACAATATTTGTATCAGAAAATTGTGTCTAAAAATAGAATATCACCAGACAGGAAGAATATTCTCGATGTAAATGACACATGAAAAAGCTTGCGATCTATTTAACAAAGCAACAGTCATGGATATGCCAATACCGAGAGTAATGACTAGTTAACTCGAAGAAATGAGTACACTTCAACCCGGTTGACTTTGCACTGCATTGATACAGTAATTGTGGAAGTTTTGAGGTAATATCACATTTTTGTAACCTATGTGTGAATTTACTACACATACAGAATAAAGTTAATATCATAAGTAAGATTATAATCGATATTCACAGACATTTTCATTGGTCTAAACACAGTCACATGATAAATGATCAAATATTGTATTGACTTATGGGCGGAGTCCTCAGTTGATATCACTTCCACCAGGTTTATAAATCCTTATATCAGCCTCAATAAAAGGCAGTAATTGTATAATGCAGTATAGAAAACTCTTCAAAAATGTTATCATTTACCCACTCTGGAACATATGATAGACAAAGTTACTGTATATCAATAACTGTAATTATTGAAAATACATGTACACTTATCCTGTTGCATCAATATACCTAGTGTAGACATAAAAATGTGTTTGTTCAAGGCTTGTTGTATAATGAAATTAAAATCCTAACAGTTATGGTAACTACTCATAGTTTAGTATCTATGTATGCTCTTAAGTGTTTATCTAAACTAGTGAGATTCAATATCTGTGAAAGCACCGCACACTGTCACACTTAAGTTGACTGTGTGGTTTTTTTGCTTTGATATTATGGCAAAGTTAGGCAATCATAGCAGAATATTTCAAGCCCATGTGCCCCCCCCCACCCCTTAAAAAAGCTGAGTATTCAACAACAGCCAACAAAAGTGAAAGTAGAATCTTCCATAGAGGCACTTAAAGTTCATCAACTATGATAAAATATAGAGAATAAGTGAACATAATATGTATGTGAACATAATTTATGCGATATACACATAATTAAAATTGAGTGAAAACTATTATTGACTAACTAGTAAAGAATAGTACTTTTATATTTTTAATGACACTATCATGTCTAATGGTGACACAAATGAAACACATTTTGAAAAGTTAGGAGTGCACAAGATTCAGAAAAAGATCCAAATACATAACCAGGAGAAAAGTTTATCATTATGGTATGTAAATGACATGTAAAACTATACAATCAAGCGAAAATTATTTTAGCAAAAATTTGAAATTCACAGACAATACAATTTAATATCACAAGAAAAGACAATAAACACACAGTAGATCACGATTTATCTGCAACTGAGCAATTTTCACAAATTAATTTCAACATAAATTCAAAATTCTCAGGAGTTTTAAGTTAAAAGTGGCATCACTATACCTGCAATGCATATATCCAAAAATATGAACATCACAAATTAAAGACTTTGTTAAAATGGAACGATTTCACAAAAGTGCTAACAAATTCAATTTACGAAAATTCTAAATTACAACACACATTTAAATAACATCAATAATATACTAAAAGATAAATCTAGCTGATATAAATCATGCATAATACTTTCAAGTATTGCTATAAAAAAATAATTGAAAACGACACCAAATGACATATCTAAACATCAAGAAACAAGTTGTCTTCATTCAAGAAATCACCATTATGCAAATGACAGTTATGCTACAATTTGCCTTCAAGTTTTCACTAAAATTCTGACAAAACTCTGACTGGTGTTTTATCAGAAACATTAGCGTTGCGTCAACATTCAAATGAACAATTCACTATTACAGAAATATTTCAAACAAACAGAAAAGGTTTAACACTTCTCGCACACTTGTTTAATAACTTGTTTTGGAATAGGCATTACAAAACCCAGATTTCAACATACAAAAATTAACAGCAAGAAAGTTAAACATTAACACAAGCACGAGAATAGAAATTTTAAAATCCGCAGAACTTTTTCACGGAGGAAGTCCACGGGGCATGTTTACATATCATAATGCAAATTCGCATCGATCTCTCAAAACATCACAAATAGAAATCTCATCTCAACATGAGATTTTGCTCAAATCAGAGTCTGAATTTGAGACCATCTCATTTTGGATCTCCTGAAAATTTTCTGAGAAAAACTTATCTCATAATTTTTATCAATTTTGAGTCTGGTCTCAGATGAGAAAAATCGAAATGGAAACCCGTGAATCAACAGACAATCATCATGCCTGTTGACATCACAGTCATTTGTAACAGCAGTGATTATTTAAAAGTTGAACTGGCATTTTTTATCTTGAAATAACTACAACACCACTTTGAGCTGCATTTCCTATTTATTAATAACAATGTCATTTCACAACTAAGATTTCACTAAAGTGAAACAACAATGCCATGTAACTCCCCACCAAGTCCTGCACGTATGTTCATTATGACAGAGAGTCAATTAAGTCAATTCACATGAGAATACAATGTTGAATTCCATTCAATTCAATACAGTGTAAGAAAGTAATGGAGCATGTTTGAATTCTCGTCAAAACGAAGATATTTTTTTTCTCAAAATCAAAAAAATACCAGGAATGTCAAGCTCTTTATAAATTAATGATCTAAAATTGACATGTAACATAGACTTCCCCAAATCGTGTTATCCCCACCCACATTACCGTCTTCACATTGAAAACTTTTTTTATACTTTCCTGAAAGCTGTACCTCCTCATTGCAGTCTACATATTCTTAAAGAGAAATTTTATGGCTTTCACTTGCTTGAAATAGATTTCATTTAACCCAGGCTTTGGTCAAGCGGGTCCGGGTGAAGCACTTGACTGCCCTTCTGATGAGTGGGTTGTCATGACAACTGACATTATGATTTAAAAAAATCAAAGTTAAATAAACCCATTCCCAAACAAAATACTGATTTCAAGCACACCAAAATAACACCAAATATTGGTGAGCAACTTCATGTGTAATAACATCTTCAACAACATATATCAATAAATTAAACAAAGAAGAAAATTGAACAATACGATAGAATAATCGTACGCACCAACTGTTACTGCATCTATGCTATAAATAACATACCCGATACATTGTCAAACTTTAATATGAAAAACAATTCAGCTACATGACTTTATAACGTCAATGCAAATGAATTCTACTAATGATTACAAAAACATGCACATTTATATTCATATACATGTATATATACTTAAGTGTAGCCTCGGTTCCCGTCATTTTGTTTATCTTCTTAAGATGTAATGTCATCTCTCGAAAAAAGGACAGCCCATAGAACCCTAAAAATTCACCACAGCGCCATCTGAATTGCTCCCACAATATTCGGGTTGATCTAAGAACAATAACTCTTTATAACTAATATCACTTACACACTGAAAAACAACCCCCCCCCCCCTCGTGCGTTAATATCTAATGAATATGCATCAAAAAGGAGCTGACTGCAGGAAAAATATATTGACAACTGAACCCAGGCTAACTTCAGTGTTTTCTCAATCTTGTAATCAAATACATTGTACACATAAACAATAGAATGGTATGACAGTGGGCTACTTATTGGCATGTTGATTGAACCGAATTTCAAGAAAAGTAAAAAATACTGAAGTAGAACAAAGATATGATGAAAAGATGTGTATTGTTCTTAATGTCACTGACAAACTCAACATATATATAAAATACAGCATTAGGCCATCTCCCGACCGACTGGCAAAAATTGCTGAGCTCCGAAAATGTTTATTGACCCAAGTAGAGTGAGATTTTCTTTGAGAGATTAAGCCCCAAATACTTAAAGGACGGCAGCTAATGAATTAATAAGCTTTATCAGACCTTAGTTGTATTTATTAATTAACAGTTAATGCTTTCTTCAAAAAATAAAAATAAGATCTTTTTGAAATGTTATACTATTTTATTCACAATATATGGACATGTTGGCAAAATAAGTACTTCAATGGAGCATTGATAAAAAATCAAGAATGAAACACCAGCCTAACTTCACAAAGTATGGTCTGCAGATAGCAAATAAACCCTCTTTTTAATATATGAACTTTTTAATATAAAAAAAGTTATTCATGAAAACAGAAAACATAGCAGAATGAGGTTACGTTATTTGTCACTAACAAAACGATGTACACACACATTTTAAAAAATTAAACACCTTCCTTAAAAGAGTAAGTTAATGTAAATTGCGGTGAGCAAATAATATGAAGGGCATCAAAAACTGAACACAAGTTACTTGATAGCATTCAAACAGTGACCAAACATACCGTAAAACTTGAAATAAATGCTCTAACAAACACATTTCGATAATTAAGTTATTTGATTTCTGGAGATTTCTGTTGGTTTGTATTTAGTTCATAACACATTTAGCTTTAATTATAAATACACATTTCAATCTGAAGTATTAAAGCATATCTATAACTAAAAATTACGTATTTTTTTAGATTAACAACACCACTAACTTATTAAACATGTTATAATATCATTAACAGACTAAATAATTAATTAACAGAACAGAACAGAACAGAAATTTTATTCAGACTTGTACATAGTACATCATCTTAATAATACTCATGTATTGTCACAGAGCAATTATTTATTTTCATGATGGTCGAATTTCATGACACATTTTACTATCCAGTAAACACAAGACTGCACAAACAAATATAACATTTCATTCTCTGTGTAATCACTAGGTTATGAAATAAGTACAGGCAGACAAAATAACTAAGATCAGAAATTTTAAACACTATGGAAATAATAATTTTTCAGCACTAGAATAATATGGCAACAAAATTAATATAAAAATGGTAGAAAAAAATACACAGAAATGCATGAAAAATAAAGTTCATATAAGTCCAGTGGTCAGTGAAGATAAAGTTCATATAAGTCCAGTGGTCAGTGAAGATAAAGTTCATGAATATGTTCAGTGGTCAGTTGTACGATCCACTCACTAAAGCTAACAAACAACGTCTATAGTCTCCTGATGTATCTTCCTGAAATATAGAAACAAAAACATTTGAGTCTCGTTTCCATGGATTTTCTAAAAACTGGATAATCGTCAAAAATACATGTAATATACCGATTTTTTAATACTAAAGGAAGACCATAACATCCCTTTATATTTTATCCAAGTGTCTAAACTACCCCATTAATAAAATTATATAGTAGCCTAGTTTCTTAGTTTGGGACTTATCTCCCTGGCAACAGATTAAAATAATCTGTTTTATGGAAGTTTGTAGAATTTGCCATAAAATAAACCATCTGTTTAACTAAGAATGACTACTTAATGTTTTGCCTGAACAACTATCTCTGATCCCTGCAACTCTCAAATACATATTTATCATCAATACTAGACAGGAAATATTGTGACTTAAAAAAAGTTTGAGTGTAAAGTAAATCAGTCACATTTGAGATTCATTTTACCCAACACAAGAACACATGCCAAACATTTGTTAGTGACATAAAAACTTAACAATATATCACCAGGGATTTCCCTGACACAGAAATATTGAGTCCCTGACTCCCTTTTCTTTCTAGGGACTTCCATTTTCAACTTATTGTGCATCCCTAGGACCCCCAAAATAAACTTTTGTCAAATATAAACTGCACATCTGGGACACTACAAATTTACTCAGGACCCCAATTCGTCAAAGAAGAGGATCCAAGGACCCCTAGCGGAAAATCCTAGGGAAAACCCTGTATAGTTACCGTATATAACACTTTCTGTGTTGATACATTTATAAAGTGGAATGTTAAATAAAAGAATAACTTAATGCAGATGGGCTATGTTAGAGATAACAACTATACAGCAATAGATTTATTCCAGAATGCAATAAATATGGCGTTTTCCCCCCTAAATCTATGGTACAAACAAGAATATGTTGCTAAATTCTGGCTCGAATTACGATAAAAACAAAGACAGGATTTATTGTCACAAAAGTACTTAAAACTGGTCATTTCACAGGTCTGTAAAATCACATAATATGATAGTTTAAAACTCGTTACTTGAAAGGCTTATTATAAAAGGAAATATGAAACAGTAAAACCTCAATAATAAGACCACCATTGAGAACCTTGAAAACTGGTCTTCTTATTGAGGTGGTCCTAATATTGAGGTTGAAAAATGAGCAAAATCATGAAAATGGACTTGAAAATTGTGGTCTTAATTTCGAGGTGGTCTCAACATTGAGGTGGGTGGTCTTTATGTAAGGTTTTACTGTACTTTAAAATGGGTCATTTATGGGGCTTATAATGACTAAAAGGGAGAACGAGTACTGCAGGAAACCCAACAATTATACAATAGGGTCTCCCTCACAGTAGCAAACTATGTCATTACTTCAAAAGGCCATGAAAATAATATCATGACTATTCAAGAAAAATGTTAGTGACTTAACTACTAACAAGCAAAACATAATAAAATAAAAAACAAATCACATGCAAGCCTTGTACCTTAAAACTCATTATATAGTGTTTGCTGCTATTTGCTTTACTTTGGTTTTGCGGTATTTAGGTATTTTGACAACAAAACATACATTGAAGCAATTTAGAATAATAGGAAAAATGCCGAAAAGAAATGATATTGTCATCACTGACTACCTGTAAAATATTTGAAAGAAGAAAGTAAACTCAAAAGAAAATTACAGTAAGATTTTCTTCCATTACGTTACTTTGTTAGTACTGCAAAAATCCAAGCAAACAGTATACTGATCAAAAAAGCAAACCCACCAGCACTATTTCACATAGTATCTAAACATTTAGTTCCTACGATAAATCTTCTATTACTATTGATAACAGTAGGCTATAACATTCTTTACTCAAGTAAACCAGTCAAAATCATATTAATCATTTCAAATTACATTGTCATAAGGAAGTACAAAATAGTGGGTTAAGTCTTTTGACGTTAGCTTTAAATAAAAATTTAATCAAATTTAGACGAAACAATGACAGACTAGTTGTACATGTACTAAACACTACAGGTAAGCTATAAAGTTAATATTTTAAGAAATTATTTTTTGAGAGCTGATGTAAACCAATGTGCTGTAATGTTACAAATGTTCATACGACTAGTAACAGTTTCTTTAATAATGAAAACATAACAACAAAAAACGATAAACCACTGATAAAATACAAGCAAGAATAAAGAAAACTATGCAAGTTGGGAGTAAAAGAGAAACATGTCTTTCTTGCTCTATTTTGATACGATTATAGACTACTTTCTCTTTGACACCCGCAGAGTGCTGCCTTAAGTTGAATGTCCTACTACATGAATGTAGGCATTGAAATAATGCAAGCCAAGAATTTACTTTCAAAATACAGTAACACCTCAATAATCAGACCACCCTTGGTACCCTTGAAAACTGGTCTTCTTATTGAGGTGGTCTCAATATTGAGGTTGAATAAATAGCAAAACAGTGAAAATGGACTTGAAAATTGTGTTCTTATTTTCGAGGTGGTCTTATTATTGAGGTTGTCTTAAGGTGAAGTTTTACTATAATGATTTCAAGAAACAAATTGTACTGTAAAATATAGCACCATATAAAACACTGAGTAAAATAATTATATAGATAATAATGTTACATTTATAATTTACACGTAACATAAACAGAGCAGGCAGTCATTCTAATACAAGTGAACACCATTGTATAAAACAGAGTAAACAGAGGTTATAATAGATACAATAAAACAGGGCACTCCAATCCCTTGTTGAAGAAGAAATTTTGCATACAGGACATTCACATTTTTCATAATTCCAGGGTGCAACTGTTATGACTAGAACATTCAAGAATGCTTACACTACGCTTAAGAGTCGATGATGACAACCAAAAAAGAATTAGGCATCAACTCCCACTCAAAAAACAAACATAAGTTTTTCAGTTGTATTAATATTTCAAAATCCATATCAATATCAGATCAACTCATTTGTATAGAAAAACATATTGATATCATTTCTTTAGATGAAATCCCTACAAATCGAGGGTTCAGTGCAACACTATACTAGCTCCTATTTACATACATAGGAGTAAGGATAGTCTTGCGCTCGACCCTCGAAATGCAGGGGAGGAGACAAGGAGAGAAATTCATTTTAGACAAAAATCTTCAACAAGGGATAGTAGTGTAAAGGTGACGAAAGAAGTATAGTTATAATGAACCACATACAGTAGGGTTGTGGTTCCTGGTTCTAGTAGCCACTACCAATCATTCCGAGGATGATACGACGGTAATCGCCAGATATGTCATCCTGAAATTTACACATACAGGCATGAGAATGCAAAATTTCAAAATAAGCTGAAAATTCGGCATGCGGTCTTTAAGCATCTAAAATTATCTCAAAAACTGCCCTTGCGAGCGTCAAATCCGCCGATTCTCATGCCTGCACATACATGTAGTTCCAATTTGCAATACAAGAAAGCACACTGGACCAATAAAAACGTATTGGACCAAGCTTTGGTAAACATTCTTTCGGTAAACAGACCTAAGCTTACAGCATTATTTCAATGCAGACTGGATCAAGAACTGAGGTAGTACCACGCAGACCGGATCTAACACTGAGGCAGACCGGATCTAACATTGAGATATTTCAACCAAGGTTGGGCCTTCAAACAGAGACGTTGCATTCTGATTTCCCAACAAAGGGCAATAACTCAGTGACTTTCAAAACAGACAGCCGACAGTAAGAATGATAAAATGAGCATAGATTTTGCTTTCTTCACAATAAATTTCATGCATGTAAGAGTTCAATCCCTTGGCAAGATTAAATAACAGAGTTGGGTATCCAAAGTAACAAAAAACAATTTTTAATACTTTTGGGGATCCTTAATACACAAAACAATAACAAATAATTTTGGACATCTAAATCAACACAACAGGAGGCATAGTGACTTAGGGATAGAGTACCTGACCCCTGATCTGAATGTTGCGAGTTCAAATCCCGCCTTAGGTAATATTGAACTGGGAAAATTCATGACCCCCGAATTAGGGGCCAATACTGATTAGTAACCCAGGAAGCAGTCATCGAGAGTGATTTGTATTACAAGTTGTATGGTTGTTTCACAATCGGTGAAAAATAATTAAGTTTAAACATTAACATCACAAATGCAAAACAATTACCAAATTTTCAGGTGAGTATATTTACTGGTAGGTCTCAAAACAAACGAGAAAGTGTAAAAATAACAATACAGAATACAGTTGTGCCAGCAAGTATTATGATATAAAAAACTGCCAACTGCCTGCTCTGGTGCGTAAACAATAAAACACATTGTTGTCTGTATTATACTATAACTGAGTGAGATTTTAGCAAGTTAAGGCTTACATATTGTAAACTGAGTTATATGAACTTCTGTTAAAACATCAGTTTAATATGGTAGAATAATAATGGAACATTTTTTATATATAACAAAACTATGAGCATTCAAGGGTGTAAATTTGAATACTATCAAATTTATTAAAATGAAAAATACTTAAAGCATACTAAGATCATAGTCTGATTTGAATATTGTTCATTTTCAACAATAAAACCTGAACACACTCTAATTTTGAGAAAAATTATCAACACAAACATAGAGGCTGCGACTGTTTCTAATTGATTTATTGTCTTTATCAAACCTTCAGAAATTAAAGGCATTGAACACCAATATCAAAACTACGGATAAAAAATTTAAATTATAACGCTTTTTGCGTGTTTACCCAAGAGCACTTTCACCGAAAAAGCACTGATATTTAACGAAACAATGGGAAAAAAATATGTGCAAAGTTATTACAATTACAATTTCAACAGCAAGAACACCTCACTAACCTAACTAGCAATTAATAGGAGAAAAAAAGATGTATAGTTTTTTTTACAGTAAAAATAAATGCTTTACAGCAACTAAATAAAGACTTCAACTACAGTCAATGGACAAAATTGAGTTCCCAAAATTAAGATTTTGTAAAACGTTCTAAAGTACCAGCATGCTTGAGGATAAATAATTATATTAATACATGCTTGAGTGTAATGATACTTCGTAGGATTAATAAGTCGAGTATGCATGACAAATGACGCACAGAGCGTCACCCTTAGCAACGTGTAAACAGAATAATTCCGCAAGATTTATCAATGTCACCGCGAGGCAAAGAATCGGGGGTAAAAGAAATGATTGTAAATCTAAACAAGAGGGTTATTAACACGAAAAAATAGCCAAATAACGGGGATAAATCGGCGAACAATTTCAATTATTGTAAACAAACAGAAATACAAAGATAAGTTAGAGAACAGGTACCGAACTGGACTGAAGCGGAAAACTATGTCACAGGGCGCAATTTTGAACGTAAATTTATGGCTAGTGTTATGTTTTTGTTGTGTTTGTGTTTTAACCGAGTACCGTAGGTATCCTTATTTCTATAAATGGAAATATGAACAGTGATAAATGCATTCAAACTCGTGATCAAAAGGTGCGGCCTGCAGTACCTAAATATTTTGCCAATCTCAATTGGATCTTCAGGAAGACAATATCCTATGTCATGGCTCAAAAGTAGCAAATAATTAGCAGTCTGATAGCAATATTAAATTTTCATGCTGGTCATCTTTAAATCCTGATCTTAATTAAAAAAAAGAAAAAGGTGGGAGCTCAAACTGTTGATATAAAAATATTAACCAACATACAGTCGAAGACAGATTTTCAGGGAGTGGTGCTGGAAACCTGAGAGTATATTTCTTAACTCTACTTACAGTCGCTATATGACGGTATTCTTGCCAGATTAAATATAGTTAGAAAGGCCAAACCTTCTGTTTCAAGAATTTGGTAAAAACTTGTAAGTCTATTACATACTTTGTTAAAAGAACGGCAATGAAAATCTATGCCTGGAATAATCATACTAAAAGATGACGTGACGTTGGGAACTCAATTTTGTCCATTGACTGCACATGTCGTACGAAAACCATAAAAGTAAACAATACATAATTTACTAAAATGCTCCAAAATTAAGAATCCCCAATAAACAGGGACTAATTGCAAATTCATAACACAAAATAAGAGAACACATTTGAACAAAACAAAAAAAAAAATCAGGGTATATTCCAGTCAATAATTTTCCATGACAAAAGGCTGTTACCAAGACAAGCCCACAGGGCAAACATTAACTGAAGCAAACAATTAAAATGGCAAAATATAAAATGGAACTTCACAATGTTTAAGTGCGATAGATTGCAGTACATTGGTGTTGAATCTGGCTGAATTATTTAAAGGTAGAGAAATATAACGGAAGTACAACATCAACATGCTAAGTTGAAGAAATTAGAAATCTAGGATTTGTAGTCAGAATTGTATTTTAGCAAAACACAGAGTGATCTGTAAAATCTTACCCTAACAAATTGCTCCAATGACTGTCCGTACATCTTCTGAAACTCTTGTTTGATCTGTACCATATCTACCTCAGCCCTTGTGACAATCACTCTGATTAGGGTTCTATCATCAGTACCAGCTCCCTATAAAGCAATAGATGTATTTGTTGACATGATAAAAATAATTCCACAATTATGAATTTTACTTCATGCTTTACAATGGTTTACCATGGAATAACAATGCATTTTTGACCAGTGAAATTATAAAAGTGATAATGAAGCCATATAAATGACGTCATATAAAATATTGTGGCATTCAACAAGGAAGTTTGATGTAATTAACTAGTAACAAATAAAAACACAATAAAGCATGAAATAAACAAAATATTTGTATGTTTCAATGTTAGATCAAGTGTTATTTCATCTCGTGAACATCTGATTTAAATTTTAACTCGTGGCTACACCACTCATGAAAATATTTCGTCTGCTGCTCATTCTGTGAAATTGAATTGCAGTGCATGACTCATTTAGTTCCTTAGATATTTATTCAAATATCATACAGGGTTTAATTTGGCTCATAAGTAAGTTTTCAATGAAGCAATGCCACTTGTTACATTTGATATAGCAAGATTATGGTCACAAACCTTCATTGACTTGTACAACTTCTCAGCAAAATATCCTGGCTTGTTGCGTACAGTTTTTACTGAAAACAAGCATATAGAATTGAATAAGCACAAAAATTACATTTGTTGAGTAAAATCGATGTTAGAAATATTTGGAAAAAAACAACAACAGAATTTGAAGTTATAAATCTTACTTTGAATACCAGTCTCAACACTCAAGCCTCTGATTGGTTAGTTTTGAAACCAGTCTTAAAATTGACCAATGACACAGCTGCATTCTGAGATTGACTTCATAACTCTAGTACATAATCTTTGGCACACATCCGAGTTAAATGTTGATGTAGATGGACATAGAGTAAAAGAACTTAATAACAATGCAATCAGTCGAGACCAACACCCTATGAAAGACAGAAATCTTGGATGTTGTAGAGAGGTTGTTGACAAAATATCATGATCCATTTATGTCTATGTGAACCTGGATAATATAACAATGGTCACCTCTATATAGCGGTCACTTTATGTTCAGTCCCATGGCTGACCACTATAGACAGGTTAGACTGTAATTAAGTTCTTAACAATAAAGTTAATATAGAAAAACAAGCTTAATTAATAAGAACTTACTAATAGCCAGCATTCCAATTTCCAAGTTACCAGACATTTCAGTCTTTATAACTTGTTCTATGTTTCTACCAGATAATTTCATATACGCATCGAATACTGCTCTAAGTTGTTCAAAACTCTGCGACGCCATAATAACATTAAACTGTGATTCGTCTGTTCCCCATCTTTTCTCTCCAGCTTGATACAAAGCCTGTGAAATGCAGTAAAAGTCTATAGGCTTCACTAAAAGACCATCTAAAAATTCAGACCACCTCATCAATAAAACTGTATGTTCATGGACCAGTTTAGCTTTTTCTTCTACAGTAAAACTTCAATAATAAGACCACCCTTGAAAACTGGTCTTCTTATTGAGGTGGTCTTAATATTGAGGCTGAATAAAGAGCAAAACAGTTAAAATGGACTTGAAAATTGTGTTCTTAATTTTGAGGTGGTCTTATTATTGAGGTGGTCTTTAGGTGAGGTTTTACTGTATTTAACAACTCCATAGATGACTTTCTTCAGAAGCAATGGTGGTCTTATATTATTGGTTGAAGATATTAACTAGACGTTGATCCAGCTTTTTCGCAGATTTGCAAATACAGCATTTTTTTTAAAATTCTGTACAAAAATTTGAATTTGAATACCAGTTTACTGTAAACTGAGAGACCCATGAATTATAGAAATTGACATTAGTCGCGGGCTTACCATGTATACTTGGACCACAAAGTTCTCACCTCTTGTACGACTTATCCAGAACGACAGGAAATTGAACTAACCGTAAAGGTACATCAGTCTTATTTTTTTGACAAATGTCCTTAGACAAAAATATGAGAAAATCGGTGGTAATTGCCTTCATACACATGGTACTCTACAACACTGCATTGTCACTTTTCTTACTTTTCACCACAAATATATGTCCAATACTGGTATTTTCAATTAAGACCTAAGCTCTGAGCATTAACGTGCCATATTCTCAAAATTATTACTTAGCATCATTTCTAATTGCAAGTAACCATTTTGGAGTTAGCTTAATGTGATTTGATGACAGACACTAATCCTTAGATCACATAAACCAACAATAATAGCAGGGAAATGTTTTCACTTTTATGTGGTCAATCTAAATATCTGCATACTCTTCAAAAGTTAAATATCGCCGGTACATTTATTCAGCATGATGATAACTTAAGTGGATAAAATCTACCAAATATTTAAAATGCTTCATTAATATATACAATACAAAACATTTAAAATTCATTAAATGAATGATTAAATCTCATCTTTTCCTAAACAAATCACTGTCTAAAGTAAGTGTTAATAAAAATCACATACAACAGTCAATTAAGATAAACAATTCAGTGATTTTTTGGCACTCTGTATACAATGCAATTAATACCGTTGGCAATGTTTTACAGTTTACAGTAATCATACATCAACATTAATTACTGTTTTATCATTTGGTATTTAGTATAATTAGTGCACAATTATGCACTTTGGGCCAAAAAACAGTTTGGTATGCGGAATTATCACATTCTGGTATTGTCAGAATTAGTTACATTGAACTATAGGACATTTTTGAAGGGCATGAAATTTTTGATTAAGGCAGGATTTTTGTTTTCTCACATTACACTGTAGTAGCAAATGTTTTATTGGATGATTTTATCGAGATCGTTGAGGCATAAAAAATATGTTTATCTCAAGTTACCAGACTGACCCTCCTTTTTTACACAAGACCCAAATTTTTCATTAATAAAAAGATTCTAAAAAAGTGTCAACCCAAAAGTATGACCATTATTTAAAATAAAGATACAAACATTGCCCACATATAACAACAGGCTGTCAACTCACCTCTTTTCAGAAAGTGGGGATAAATTAGGACAAAAGTAGGGATTTAATTACCTAAAAGTAGGGATAGTAGGGATGATTCCTCACTTTTGGAATATCAAAAATGGAAAAATTCACCACACTGAACATTCTCCATGATTAGACCTCTATGCTTCACGCAGGTGAAATAAATATTATGAGTTAATGCCTCAGATTTGCAAAAGTAGGACTCTTTCAAGAAAAAGTAGGGAAAAAGTAGGGAGCAGGTAAAATGGTAGGGAAAACTAGTAAAGTAGGGCCCACTTAAAAGACTGTAACAAATATCAGTGGGGTTATACACTTGAAAGTACTACTCTGATTAAGACAAGCATAAAAAAGAAATCAGATTTTGACATATACCCTACTTGAAAATTATTTAAAAAAATCCCTATCTAAAGAACCATCTTTTTTCAACCTGTGCCCAACAACAAACATGTTCTTTTTCAGACCTTAAACGAGCATGAATGTACATACCTGAGCGTCAGAGTTGGCTTTGTTCATATCTACGTTCATATTTTCTTGTCGTCCTCCCTAAAAATAGATAAAAGCTTGAACTACAGAACTTTACATACGTAAAAATAGCGGTAATGAAGCCGATCAAATGTCAGCCACTGAACCAAGAGGTCGTTGGTTCAAACCCACCAAGGTAGGTGAGCACATCATCGCATAAGACACCAGTACTGGTTTTTCCAGGAAGCAGACTTGAGTGGGATTAAGTTAAGCATAATGGTTTCATCAATTGAATTCAATTACATTCATCTATAAAATGCTGAAATCCAAATTACAGTCTGACCTCGTTCATTTGAATTTATGGTGTCCGAAATTTTATTTCAAATAAAGCATGGTTTCGTATAGCCCATTTCCATTCCTCATGCATAAGGAGATACATCAGGCTCTAATATTTATTTCAGATGATACCGAGTATTCGGATTGAAAGTTGATTTGATAATTTTGCTATCGAGCAAACTTACATTGGCCATAGACACCATAAGTCTCTTGAAATGTCCAGATGTATCACTGATAATGTCTTGCTCCAGTTTTCTTCTGTACACTGTGAACAAAAGACAATTTGTAATTTTGAATAACTTCGAAAGTTACTACAATTAAATAGTATGAAGGTATTTCATATATGCAGGCTGTCAACTCACCTCTTATCAAAAAGTGGGGATAAAGTAGGTTTTTTTTCTTTAAAAGTAGGCCAAAAGTAGGGATTTTATTGCCTAAAAGTAGGGATAGTCAGGAGGATTCCTTACTTTCGGAGTAACAAAAATGGTAAAATTTCACCGCACCAAACATTCTCCATGATTAGACCTCTGTGCTTCATGCAGGTGAAATAAATATTTCAGTTAACGCCTTAGATTTGGAAAAAGCAGGGTTAGTAGGGCTCTTTCAAGAAAAATTAGGGGAAAAGTAGGAAATGTAGGAAACGTAGGGCCCACTCGACAGCCTGTTCATACCACACCAGAAGTACATGTATTTTCCAGAATTAGACATAAGAGTGATTCAATTAAGCATTATGTTTTAATTGCAATCAAGTAAAAATAATTTCATATAATATTTATGTACTTCAGTAAAGGCAAAGTTAAATTATATTCTAGCTTCTAGAACCAATGCCAAATGTCTATACATCTGTCAGAAAAAGTAATGGAATAATTGCAGGGATGAATATAAGAGACATGTTTTACTTCAAGCCTACTGTTTTTTTACTGCAATTTCAAAATAAAAGTCATAAGAAAGTTTTCTTTCTAAAGTTTTCTTTCTAAAGTTTTCTTTCTAAAGGTTTCTTTCTAAAGTTTTCTTTCTAAAGTTATACTTCTAACAAAATATGGCTAAATGATGAAGTCCTCATAACAAAATCAGGAGTCATGCAGAACCTTCACTTACTTGTATGGTATGTACTATTGATTTCAGCAATTTGTTTATTGCTTCTAGAACACAATATCTCAATCATAGCATCTTCGTCAGTACCCATACCCTGATATATACAAATATATAAATTACATTGTTTGAGTGTTTTAAGCTGTATATCAACAGTATGTTGAAAGAGCCAACATATTGACTTGTCATACTCATCCTTAAGCAGCCCTTTTTATGACAAATTTGGGGCCGATATTGGGCCCCATTCCCCAAAGAAAACTGTATATATTTTTCTACTACTCAGAAAGAAAATTCCCCTTCAGTAAAATTATTTTTAATTTCAGCCTTATAAATACCAAAATTTGGTGATTCATGATGCAAAATTCCCCTATCAAAAGGACCCGCCATAGTTCCAAAGAACGTAAAAAATGACTGTTTATCCTACAGGAATATTCATCCAGTTGCTGAATATTATAAATATTCGTTCTTTTCCATGTATCCTCATCCTGTGGAACAACCTTCTGTGCATAAGTGTTCTGCTGTCTACGCTTGAATCTTTCAAGCTGGCAGTAAGCCAAAAATCCAGTATAAATTAGTTAAGGCAGAATGTGTTTTTAACCTGATTTTATTACTCTTTTTCCATCTCACTTTTTCACTTTGACACCTCCCTGACAATACATAGTTCCCACATCTACAATATTTATCTCCCTTGTTCTTAACTGTGGCCATTTTGATAAGCAAATTTCCTTTAAGTTTATAGGGAATATAATGTAAACGATGATAAACTAATCTGATATATAAAACATAACTTATTCATTATGCCCATGAGGGCATTTGGCTCAGTAAGTTGAAGAAAAAATGGTTGTCACATGCAAATTTCTTGGTATTTTCTCAATTATCACATTTTTGGAAATTACCCCTATAAGGGCTTATCAGTTTTGCCTATCAAAATGGCCGACAGTTAAGAACAAGGGAGATAAATATTGTAGATGTAGGAACTATGTATACTATTGTACAAATCTTCTTTCTTGCACTGACTGGTTTTTGGAGTCATAAAACTACACGAGTTATAAAAGACAATAGTAGGACGTTTACCCTCATAGCTCTCTTCAATTCATACGCATCATATTCTTCCGTTTTCATCATTAAACCAAGTATAACATCTTCAAATTTACCACCTAATTCACTCTTCAAGTCTTGGATCAAATCCTGAAATATGAAGCAATATTAACGTTCATGGTGACTATGCAAACAATTTCTGTACAAATGGATATTTTCTTGAGTGTGAATCTGCAATTTCCCAGGTTTTACAAGCAGAAGTGTTTGCAAATCTCTGAAATGAGATTTGTTTAACTTCATGTTATCACCAAAATATTGTACTTCCAGGGGTTTCATTTGACCCTAGAGTTGACCCTTTCTTTGACCCCTGGACTTTCCAAAAAATCCACATTTTGACCCTCACGATTCTGGCTGAAGAAGGTTCAATTTTTCTCTAAATTATAGGTGCTTTGGCTATAAAATGGTCAAAATTTATCAAAATGACCCTTGAGATTTAGCACCTAGTGGAAACCCCGGCTTCTATGAACAAGGAAAATTACTGTTTGATATTTTCATTACTTTCTTGAATGCGTAAATTTCATGAACATTTCCATGTTTTGAACTTTACCACTTATAGAGAATGTTATACTTTTCTTTTTATTTGTTCTGCAAATGAAGAAAAACCTGCATTTATTCCCTTATAAATATTCTACCCAATAGGGGAAGGGGTTGGAAGTAGGAAGATGTCCATGTATACATCCAGATAGGTGATATCTGGACAGGCCTCACAAGACTGCTAACTGGGAAATAAAGACTAGGCCAGAATTTTACGGGGGTCTCAAAATCATGGGGATTTTCAAGATAACCCTTGCTTCAATATAGTGGTATTCAGAGAAACATTTGCAGTTTGTCTACATTGCTAGGGTATGCCTCCTGCCCTTGTAATAGGGGAAACTTGTAGGGAAGAATTTTGTCTTCTAATAAAACCCGAAAGTACAAGTTGTTACATACTGTTGGACCTCATTCATTCAAATTAATCCAGTCTGAAATTTTATTTTGAATAATACATGGTTTGGAATAGCTAATTTACATTTAACTTGCTTAAGAAGATACATTGGGACCGGATATTAATTTTGGATGATATGAAGAATGCCGATAGAAGGTTGTTGAATAAACGAGGTCTGATTGTATTTTTATGAGACAATTTCCAGAATTGTCAGTGATTGTTTAAAATACTAGTAAGCAAAAACAAACTACCTTTCCAAAGCAAGTCTTGAACATTTGCTTAATTTGCTGTCTTTGACTGTTTGTTCTGTAAGCTAATATATCGATGATAGCTTTCTCATCAGTCCCTGAAAACAGTGAATCATCATACCATATATTATATTAATAATAATAATAACAATAATAACAACTTTATTTAAAGAGGCAACACAGTTGGGCAAGCCCAGTCTTCCCTGTGAGCCTCAATGATATATACATGTTTACAACATTATGCAACACAAACATTGATATTAGGCAGGCATAGATACACAGACAATTAAAATTTTACCTGAAAAAAAACCACAACAACATTTGAGATCACACATAAATATATAACAATAGACATGACACTATTTACAGTGTAACATTATGTGGCCCATCTGAGTAAAACCATGCGAAGTATGATCTTTCGCAAGTATTTAGAGAATGTGACAGGTCAATACTATAACATGAGGCACATTATGTTAAACATAAGTATGCTACTATGTTGTAATAACATTACATAGCACACACAAAATATGTTCAACTGAATTACAATGTTATGATTTCTTACGCGCCTATTTCATTTTCCCATGCATTTACAATGTAACGCAAAATGTCAATATTCTATGATATTGGTGTGTAGAGAAAGATATATTGGTGTGTAGACAGGCTACTTTTTCTCCCCGATTTGCACACTGTTTACTGACAAGACACTTAATGAAACAAATATCAAACAAGTGTGTAAACTCTAAATATGCGTGACAATAGTTTGATATTAATAAACTAAAACAAAACTCTCGTGTTGAAACCTTTAATCTACACAATGCAAATCCACAGCAGAGATCTATCAAAATCTGTATTTCATTTTGATCTATCTATTAACAATTCAAATCTACTTTAACATGATGCACACAAAAACATGTATATGCATTCCTTCTCAAAAAGAGTAACCAGTGAACGGGAGTATATGCTAGATAAATAGATGTAAATCTCACATTTAAGGCTTTTTTGGAATTCATAGCAAAAAGAACACCTAACAGTCACTATAAGCGTTTGGATAACATCTCGCTTGATTTTGTCTAAATAAATCACAATAGTGACCACATTCTGAACTTGAAACAAGCAGTGTGACATATTGATCTTTTTTCATTATTTTTTGTATTACATTCTATCATATACAGCAAGGAGGCAGGAGCCTCACGCTTCTTAAGGGGAAGGGGGTCGCAGCCCTTAGTAGGTTGAATTTCACATTTTGTTTACCGATATGTAGAACTATACATGGTTTATCGTATGTCTTCACTGGGAAGATGTCAACAAATTGGTGAATTTTTTACATCTTCCCGGTGTAGACATACGATAAACCACATATAGTTCTACATATCGGTAAACAAAACGTGAAAATGTATCAAATATTACGTGTGCTTGTCAGAAAATCTATAAAAATGTTCTAGTTAAAATAGTATTTTCCAAGTATTTTTGGCTCCAAGGGTTAAATCAAATTTGAAAAGGGGAAAAATAAACAATTTTGGTGGGGGAATTGGGCCAATATTCAGCCCCAATAATGGAGGATTGACGGCCGTGGAAGTATAGGTATTTTTCAAGAAGCATAGATAGAGAAAAACTGCAAACTTCCACCAGTAACTGACTTACCGAATCCTTTCATAGCCTTTCGCAAAATTTTAGCATCACTTTCAGCATTGAAATTTGCAGCAGGTCTCAGGGTAGGATCTTCCTGTTTAGACAAAATGAAACATCTTGAACAAACATATTTACTGCTAAACAATAAAATTTGTGGTATAACTAAGGCAGTGATTTTTTTCAAAAAATAACCACTTTCAAATATGGGTAAAATGCAGCTTTTGCCCGAGTCCGCTTGTCAAGCATGTCTGGTAAAAATTATATTGACCCAATAAAAATGGAAATACAATGTAATTTTTGGATCGTCTTTGGAAAACAATAAAATTTATTCCAAAAATATTAACCAAGTGAGCTTGATATGACGATACAACACAAGAAAAAAGAAATTTCACTAAAATTCTCTTGAACAAATAACTTAATTATGTTGGTAAGTATTTTAAAGGCTTGCATTTTTTTTATTTCTGACAATAAACTGTTAACAATATCGGCAACCTTTCCAGAGCAACAGCTTGGGAGACACCCATGTGATTGTTGTGAAGAGGTTTTTGCTCCAGAGAGGTTAAAAAGATAATGTCTTACTAAAGGAAATTTTTGGTTGTTGCAGAGAGTTTGTAGTTCAAGATAGGGCCGCCTGGAGATGTTGCACTGAACAAAATAATGAAATTCAATTTTACCCGAACTTTGTATCCAGTGTTAGCGCCACCTTGTCCTAGAGCCTGGACATTATGTCCTGGGGCAACATTGGAGGCATATGCCATGCCACCTGGGGCTCCCTGCGGTGGCGCTCCAGGCTGGGTCTGCCCATAACCTCCTGCACCGTAACCAGCTGATGGGGCTCCACCAGGAGGCGGGGCTTGACCGGGATATCCAGGAGCACTGCCGGGTTGAGAATACCCAGGAGCACTGCCAGGTTGAGAATACCCAGGAGCACTACCGGGTTGAGAATACCCAGGGGCACCACCTGCTTGAGCATACCCCGGGGCACCACCTGCTTGAGCATACCCTGGGGCACCACCTGCTTGAGGGTAGCCCGGGGCACCCCCTGCTTGCGGATAGCCTCCTGCAGCTGGGTAGCCTTGTCCTGGGGCTGGTGCATTGTACGCAGGATTCTGAGGGTACCCTGGTTGCTGAAAAATATATGAAGGAAAAACTGAAATGCTGGTTATGAATAAAACACATAATTCTTTTAATGCTGTTTATGAATAAAACACATAATTCTTTTTAATTCTGAGTACAATAGCTCAAGAAGGTGTCATCATTCTTTATTATGTAAGTTTAAAAACTAATTCCAGGAAAACGGCTTAGATCAACTGACTTCCAAATATGACTGAGGGCATAATATATGAAGGAAAAATTGACAAGCTGGTTATGAATGAAACACGTAATTTACAAAGTTTCAAATTTATTGCCATATTCTTTTGAAAAATGACATTAAACACAATAAAAACAAAACATTAAGGTGAGGAAACACAAACCTGATATTGGGGTTGCCCTGCTCCAGGACCAGCTGGCATGGCCACACCCGGCGGCTGGGGATATCCAGGCTGGGGACCTCCTGGCATCTGAAGAGACATATATTATGTGTGTAACAACAAAATTGTAAATATGACATTAGAATGGCAACCACAAAACTTTAACTGTTTTAATATCCAGTTATCGGTTACGACGGTTAGTAAAACCATTAACTGGAAAGCAGAAATAATAATTAAATTAAGAATAATTATATAACAGACCAAAGTTTGCCGACATTGATATACCACATTTCAGACAAATTTATCAGTGACAAGACATGCTGATACTGGCAATCTGTGAATGTTAACAATGATAAGGAGCGAAAGAAAAAATTTCAATGATGTACATAAAAAGTTTTCACATATTTATGAATAATTGTCATGGCTGATTAACAATACATTGTCATTGTTTACCTAAGTTCATGCTTACATGTTAGTGGTCATATATTGCATAGTTTGACACACAGGAGATTGTCACCAGTTCTTTCCCTTTATTCCATCTAGAGTTCTCTCCCTTTGGATAAAGGGAGAGAACTTGTTACAATCTCCTGTGGTTCTTTGAATGGACGTATAAAAATGAATATATTAATATGTTAATGCCATATGTATACAGTCAATTTAACGTACAGCATTTATCATTAATGTTGTATGTATAAAAAGACTGATTTTTTAACACATTTACCTTAACAACTCATTAATGAAAACTGAATTGTGTGTTTGTCACGGCTGACATATTAAACAGCAATTGTTGGTACAAATATCTATTGCGCTTTATTTTCTTATGTTGCTGCAACTCAGTTAATAAGCCAATATTCACTTACACCAAATCCTATCCCACCAGGGGCGCCACCAGGTGGGGCTGTACCGTAAGGGAGACCACCAGGCTGGCCACCGTACGAGGCCGCTGAAGCTGACTCAGGAGTTGGCATCCCAACCTGAAAGTAACATCAGAATTAACAAAAATAATACAAGATGAAAGAAGCGGTCAACATTAAATACATATGTATATTGACTTCCGTATCTTTGGCAATTAATTGTTCATACATGCACACCCATACATAAATGAATGTACTTGAATAATATTCATTACTTTAGCAGGAATATAAAAGGCAAATTGCATTATGAAACTAAATGATTAACAATGGTCAATACATTGTAATGACATGAGTCATCTTATGATAGCATGCTGGACTATCTGAAAATATGTTCATACTCCTTCATTCTGAGCAAAAGAATTACAATTTTGCTGATGACCGTAAACTTAGAAAACATTTCAAGCTTTTCAATTAAGCAGATTTCATAGTTGGTATCTTTCAACAAAACCAATGTTACTGACTGACATACCATTATTCAAGAAGGCAAAATTAAGAACTTCTACAGGCTCCGAATTCACAACAATACTTAAGTTTTTACTTAACTTAAGCAAAAGACTCTAAATAAGTTTAATTAGCTATCAAATGTATTTTTTTCTTGAAACCTATGTTTTGATATTATGGATTTGCAATACAAATTCATCGAAAGAGCACCATTTGACAACATTTCTCTTTTTCATCATGTACTTATAAATATGTTTTAAGACAGATAAAAGATACTCTAAGAATATACTCAAGTATATTTCTCTATAGCTCGTTTGCCTGTAGATACGGGTGATTAGTTTATATTAACCAAACAAATACCTAATTTTTCTCACTTGGAAGTCAAAACTTCCAACCTTTCAATTTCACATTCTGAAACAATTGATAAATATATCTAAGACAGTTACTGTCTGACTTCAAACTTAGTAATTTCATGAAATCGGGCAGGGCTCTGAAATCCACTAGCCCAACATACCGGACAAGTCTAATTGCTGATTCGGGATACCAACAAAAATGAGTTGAAGTTAGTCCAATGACAAATCTGTTTTTGAAGCTAATTAACATTGGACATTTGAATGAAAATCATGCCGCAATTACCAATGGCTTGAATTTATTGACAATTCAAACAGTCAACAAATTTCGTCGGACAACTAACCTCCACTATCAGACAAGTCAGATTTAACATGTTCACTTGTCCGGGACAAGGGTATTTTAAAAAATATTCTAGAGCCATGTCTGGGCCAGGCTTATGAGAGGTTATGCCATTTCCAATGAATTGCAATTACTACAAAAAATCCAGTGTTTTTCAAGGTGTGCAAACTATTGACTTCATAGAACAAGTGTTCAACAAACTCATTCTTGCATAAACATATAAAGTCAATATCAGTCAGATGTTTATTGATTCCGTACCATTTCAACAGCCAGCCATTACAATGCTTGTAAATTTATTAAACAAATGAATGAATATTTGAATTCAAGGGATTGTATGAAACTGGCAAAGGTGCGTTGATTATTGATCATTGGAAAATGATATTGTCACACTAGTGCGGAGCAGAAAATTATGTGTAAAATATTTGTCAATGCATATAAATACACATATATAGCTGGAAGCATTCATAAAAAACACATACGGAGCTGTGTATATTAGCCAAGCTGGGGGCTGAATACTGAATTCTTTTCCGTTTAAAAATTAGTTACTACCAAATTGATGAGTTTAAATGCCGTTCAGCATAATAAACAAAGTCAGATACTGCTCTAACCTAATCAATTCAAAACATTCTCAAATGACAGTAATACAACATTTGATTTCTTAGACAGCAGAACAATCAACTGCTAATCTGAAGTTTGCGGCTTCAAATCTCGGGGCGAGGCTCACGTTTTCCATGTCAATTCGACTGGAAATAATACATCCACATTCATATACATGTCCTTCTTCTTTTATTAAAGTGGGAGGCGCAGTGGTCGAGGGATAGAGCGTCTGACTCCTGGTTCGAAGGTCGTGAGTTAGAGCCCGCGACCTGCGGGGTTTAATCACGAACTTCACAATCCCTAGATTTGGTGCAAGTACTGGTTGGTAGCCAGAAAGCAGTCATCGAGAGTGATTAGTATAAGTTGTTATAACTCGTTTCACAATCAATGTAAAATTAAATAAGTTTTAACTATTAAAGTGGGGAAATTGTTGATTGCTTAAGCACAACTTATTACTATTTGATAATCCAGGAACACTGGTTAGGTAAACCCACTGCCATACACAACTGATATACTTTTGGAAAACTGCTAGATATTTTTAATAAATATGCCATTGTTTATATCAAATATAATTTAATCCATGACTGAATATATGCACTGATCCAAAAATGATAAGAGGAAGTTATTAAATAAGTTCTATGAATACAATCTTACAAATTCAGAATCATGAAACCATACAGTAGATAGATACTTACTACAGGCTGTTGTGGGGCCCCATATCCTGGTTGGGGATATCCTCCTTGTTGTGGGTACCCCGGGGCTGCAGGGTAACCTCCCTGACCTTGACCTGGATAACCACCACCTCCACCATATGGATAACTCATAATGCTGCAAAGGAGAGAGATAACATGATCACATTGTTTTTCTGTTCTCAAAAAACATTTAAGTATGATAAAATGCCCTATTATCTCAAAATCAATGAAGCAAAAATCATAGTAAATTGTGAATGTGTCATTTTAAATTTTTGCACTTTAGACACAGTGATATTAGTTCACTGATATATGGTAGCTGTACAGTCCCCAACTCTTACCATACTAGTGCACATATCAATGTTATGATAATCAGGGATACACAGGACTTTAGACAGGAGATGTTGCCCAACAGGTGGGAATTTGACACGCAGAATAATTCCGGGTCCCAGGAGATATACTTTGGTCGATTTTTGTAAAAGATTGAATTTCTAGAATGCTTTCAGGCTTGTGAGTAATCTGCTCAAACAACTACAGGTCAACACTATCCGCATACATTTTTCCTAATGCACTTTATGGTATTTCAGTCAACCTGGTATGTCCCCGCACACCATATGGACGTTTTGAAGCAAAAAGGGGAACATTTTCCTGACAGTAAAGCAGTAGAGGCAAAACAGACAATTTTGAATCCAAAGACAGTGCCAATGAGATCCATCGTACAGTTACCATTTTCCTGGCATCTAACCGGTAGTTTTGTAGAGTCTACCCAGTACTTTCCTGGTTACATACCAGTACTGTTAGGTGGGAAACACTGAAAAGCATTTCTGTTTTTACCCAGATGGACAAGGGATCGAACCAACAACCTCCAGATTTGTAGTCAGCAGCATTAACCACTGTATGGCCTTCTAACAACAACATAAACAATCAAAACACACGCACAAACAAACAAGCATTTACACATTAAATTTAAGATTACATTTGAGGTTGATCAATCATTTTATCTAATCAAGATCGCACCCTGCTGAGTTGCATGAATGGGATGGGCAAATCTATTCCATTTATCCACAAATATGTAAATATGAATAGCACAAAGAGTAACTGTTTCCACTTTTATGCGTCGGTACTTTCATTTTTATAAGAATTCAAAAAACAATGAAAGCCAGGGAGCAGTGGTAACCATTAATTCGCCCCAGTTTCGATATTGAAGCGCAGCTGACCGCTCAGTAAACTGATGCCGGGAAACAGTTAACAAATAGTCACTCGTGATGTGATGCTTTTGAAAACTTTCAGAACAACTGAGTGATAGCAATTAGCGCCTTTGCAGGATGAATTCAATTGAAGGTCATGTCAGGTAGCATTTAATTGATTTGGGCGTTTTATCTTGACCAATTAACGTTAGTTATGCACTCAAAATAGTATTTGATTTAAATGCATGTACCGCTGAAAACTATACGCCGGGATATAGCAGTAATCAAAATGCACTTTACTGTCTTTATCACAAAATGTATAATAGATATCAGAAGTACATAGCAATTGTTCATTGAGGCGCAAAATCTGCCCCTGTGTACATCAGTTTGCATGGGAGCTAATCGCCACACCTCATTATATATTGTCATCCAAATGTCCCTATTAAACTCGTAAGTCGGTGAAAAAAAGGCTGAGATCTGCACGCAATGTTTATCCTTGATGTGTGTGTATATTTCGTCACTTCTTGAAGACATCACACGGTAGGCAGAGTTAGGATCATAAAATGGCGGCAAGTAATTTTTCGTTGTGTCTACTTTTTTACTGTTTTTGGATAAATGCTTTCTTAATATTGTCGCATATCTTTACCGATTGATTGAAATTGGATGTGAGTAATCGGCAAATACATTATTTATAATGTATATCGACAATTCAAGTTCCGATTCGCAGACAAAGCTTAGGTTGGCACCGATCGGGGTGTCGATGATATTTAATATCCGGGTGGGAACACTAATCTAGCCAAGTGCTGCCTTTTTTGTAAATGTCAGTGATTTGCATAAATTAGTCTCATGACATATTAATACATAGCTATTAAGCTCCAATACAAAATTGCTGGCAATATATCAACATATCATTATATTCATAAAAGCCAATCTTCACAAGTTCGATTTCTCTAGATCTTCTAGTTCTAGCAGAACTGCCAGAACTTGCAGAAGTCAGAAGTGAATATTTCTAAAGACAAAAGAGTTATTTTCCTACCGCGAGTCACGACATGGATTTTGGGTTTCCATGCAGCTGGTGCTACATTAAATCAATTCATAGCTGTATTTTTGACAACGCTGATTACATATGAGCCATACCGAAACATCCCTGGTTCGGAGGCTGACTTAAACTGTGTTTGTAATCCACACCCACCAACTTGTGACCAAATACACCGGCGAGAAGAAATGTCAGTAGGATTGAATGTCATAGATAAAAGTGCAAGAATTCTGTGTATTGTAGAAGACGAATTGATGGCCAAACAAAATATCATAATTACCTTGTTGTGAGAAACTGTGAAATGAAAAACAGATGCAATATTTCGAAATATGTGTCGCAATTCAATCAACACAAATCAGGAAGTGTTTACTTTGGAGTTGTTCCCCTTGAATGTGGTTACGTCTAAAGTCCGATCTGTAGATTTACTCCGGTATGCGGGAAAATCACTCGCAATTCCGAAACGGGTTTTGAAACTTTTTATAAAACTGTTTGTTGTGTGTGTTGTTCTTGTATATTCGTCTGTCGAGTTTGATACAGTCACAAACAAACCAAATCAACCATTAAGTACACAAATTAATGATCAAAATTACCATTTTAAAATAACATCCCTAAATAGCCGGGCTAAGCATTGCATTTTATAAAATTATCTTTAAATTGACTAATTACGAGAAATAAAATATTTGCAGCATCTACTACGAGATGAGTGTAAATGAAAATAGTAATCATATTCCGTCACCAGTCTATAAAAAAACAGGACGCTGTAGGTCCTACGCGTAAAATATATAATTTCCCCCTTTGTCTTGTAGGAATACAGTATACAGTTAATCAATCTTTAACATTTATGCTGCCTGTTCGCAGTTTCGAAAATGGATGTACATAGGCCTACTTTAAAAATATTATGATACACAATATGATATTAAGCAACCTAGACAAATGTATGTGATATACACGAGATCTACACTCAGCAAAATTTCTATTTGGTCACTTGGATTTTATTGATATTATTTAACAGTGAATGAAAATTCAACAATGCAAACACCATCACATAAATACTTTCTTCGTGCAACTGTTCAGAATACATTAATCCATATTGATTCTCACGTGAATTTTACGACAGGTCAACACCAATAACCCTAAAATTAAAAGTCATAAAACGGATATACATGTATGGTATGGTCACTTCAATAAATATGAAGTGACCAATTAGAAAATTGTTGAGTTTATATATACACACAAATGTATATGTACGTATATATTGGTCCCAGGCCATGATATATGCATACGGTTAGACCATTTGTACGAGTATTATGTATGCTCCATTATTCACAATATTCGACTCTATACATAAATAACTGTATAATTACATATTAATTCACTGGATGTCATGCTAACATTAATTAAGTACTACACGATATTCTAGATTATTGTTAAATCTATTATGCAGGGCACTTATTTCGAAACCAGTATCTACATCTCTTATTGTCTGCGCATGTTACTAGGCACCACATGAATGGTGGTATTAATTAAGGGACGTCTAGTTATATAAGTTGTGTTGTATTTTGTATACTAATCAAAGTTATAGGTACGTGTTTTATATAAAAATAAAACGAACCTTTTATACGCATTTACCGATAGTGATCAAACAGATTTATAATAATATATAATATATACAGTAAAACCTCACTTAAAGACCACCTCACTAATAAGACCATCTCAAAACTGCACTATTTGCTCATTATTCAACCTCAATATTAAGACCACCTCAATGATAAGACTAGTTTTCATGGGTCCCAAGGGTGGTCGCATTCTGGAGATTTAACGGTATATAATATATACATATAATGCCCTCTATCTAATATATACTTGAGGGCATTAAAAACGCTACTACATGTTGTGCATTACTAAAATCTTCTGAAACTTTTAAATTCTCTTTTCTCTCGATAAAATACTCTGTTTTTACTGTACTTGTCAGAGACATCAAATGTACTTACTTGTATCACGTGACCTTTTCTTTTGAATACTCCAAAAGTAGCAAAATAATAAACTTGCGTGTTTAATAGCGTGAAGTATATATATTCAGTATTGTCCGTAGACTGGAACACCGACAATTAGAAGGAATAACATAGTAGGAGTTTTCTTTTCTCGCACAATCGATTCTCATCCACCACATACCTGACAGAGTTCATAGATCTTGCAGGTGACAAGGTTAGTCACGTGATGTGTGCCAAATAACGATCACGAATATAACATGTTCATTGACCTAATTTCTGTTACAATAATGGAAACAATCAAATGTTGAATAGGTATCGGCGCACATACAGAGGACTGACATTAAACAAAGTGCACTATTCTTGTTACATTTAATTTCACAAGTGTTTCTTTTCAGCCTTTATGATTGATAGTTTACTTAACGAAACCGACAGTCTAATTTAATGCGTGTCTAAACATTGCGTTTGAATGGCAAGGGGAACATTTAAAATTACTTGTATATAATTCTAAGTAATTGAAAAAAGCGTCCCAGTCACATTATACTGAAGTGTAATATAAGCGGAAATGTGTATATGTTTACAAGGAACACAGTCTGTGTTATGGCAATTATTGTTTAAAGAAAAATATATCTACCATATTTGCGCTGAAGTGTTTTAAAACGGAGGTTTTTTAATTAAATGAAAATAATAGCGTAAATTTGGGTTGTGCTTCAGTGTGTAAGTGCGTATACTGACTGTTACACATAATTAAGGGAGTTCATTTGAATTAAAACATTTTCTTATCGTATTTCGCATGTATTGAAATTTTTACTACAAAGTTTACTCGAACTGTTTGAAAAAAAAGAAAACTGTGTCGTAAGTAACAGAAAACACGTTATTTTTCGTTAGTTTTGGTAAACAAATATACAGGCCTTAATGAAAAGTTAACCAGGCCGCGTCAAGGTTACAAACGTTGTTCGGTTGAAGAGAATTTTGTTTAGCGGTTAACGTACGTTTTGATTGATTTACGCAACGGTGATATGCAAATAGCAAAGCTATGTTAGTACGGCTGTGCCGTAAAAATAAAAACGTTACGTCGATTTGAAGTTCTGAATATCGGCTAATTCGGCCGTCTGCAGTAGCAAAACCTACGTGACAAACCACGCGGTTCCCCAATACTGCGTGTTCGAACAACCAAACGATTATACCGAAGCATATTACTCCAGCTAGGTACGTAAGTTAACATATTTATTTATACATGTATGTCTAAAGGATCCATAGAAGAAATTTCCAACTATAATGAGCATTAACAAATATGTCTTCCTGCTGCTTACAATTTACGTTTCGAATGCTGTAGAGCCAGTTTCTTCGTTTGGTTTCTGCTAGTTTTAGAAACTGTTTACCCACATTGACGTACCTTCCTTATCATCATTACATTTAAGATGCTAGAGTCTATTATTATATCAAACTACGCCACCAACAACTATTTGTAAGTACATCATGCAATAAACGTAAACCGCCTCTGATAATATTGAGAATTTCCGATCAAAGAGCTGGAGGGATAATCCAGTCGTCAACATTGAGTACATCTTCGCGGTGTTTTCGACAGCAAAGCTCGCATTTACTCGAGATAAATATACTATGTTGTGTGACATTCTGAAAAAATGTATTGTCTTGGCCCAGATTACAGAGTGATATGTGTTACGTGTTTGCATACATGTATGACATTGTACACACATCTGCTACGACTTGTTCAATGATAAAAATAGTCGGTAACTCAATTATTTTAGCTTAAATCAGATACGTTTGTGAATAATGATACACTTATAATCATATGTTTAAATTAAATACATGTACCAGAACTGGTAAATAACTAGTGTGCACATATTATGGCTACCGGAAATAGTGGTCACGTGGCAGCCCAGACGGTTGGCGATACAGGCTATAGACGACATCACGCTGCATAGAGATAATGATGAACCTTTCACCACTCATACATGTACATGAAACGACAGATGTCCATAATGTATTTTAAATTTCGATAGCTAAAATTCTATATTTATTTGAAAGATCGAATGGAACAGTTCATTGGCGTCATTTGGAGGAGTGTGTCATTGCAGGTAAGGTGAATGTGTATAATATCATAGAAATATTATATAATAAAAAATAATAACATACGAAAAGAGATTTCTCTTTATTTATTTACGCAGATACAGTACAAATTTATACAAATTGATATAGTCATTGAAAAACATACTTTGTTCTCCACATAAAAGAGTAAAATGACATGATAACAGGTTTATGCGTGTACAGTAAAGTTTTGCAATACACAATTTTTATAATTATATCAAAACATTATATGTCTAACGACTAAAATGGACATTTTACTAATGTAGACAAATATCACGATCTTTTTAATGCATACTCTGACGTATCTCTACACTGTGCGCCACCAAAAGCAATGTTTTACCAAAATTTAACATAATACAGTCGTTGGAACGGTCCAACATAAATTGTGGGAAAGTTCACCGTGGAAAAATGGGTAGAAAATGAAGCATATCTTATAATACAATATATGTAAAGGCATTTTTACAAAATGACGTCATCTGGGAATGGAAACATGTTAATTCGTCGTTACTCATACGGTAGATAGTCTCGTGACCACACAACTGATGACGTAATACACAAGTGTAGAACATATTTGCTTGATAAAATGCATAGTGTTGAATATTCATAAGATTGTCTGTAAAATGTTGTAATTGTCGATTAATATACAAGATTAGTATTATGAATGAGTTCCTTACACAAAACGAAGGGAACTCATAAAATGTAATAACACACGACGGAAAGTATACTCTTTTAAAGAGCTTTTAACATTGTATCTACCTTTATCTATGCTAGAGACAATTTATCTGTATATAATGTCGGTAATTTCGATACATTGAAACTACAGACGAACAAAGATATATTGCACATGATTCTAAATAGGTAGTTAATTAAAATGAACCAACCAATTTGTGAATTGCCATTCAATCTTTTGTACTATGAAAACATATCATTGAAAATCTGCAGACTCATGAGGTGGCAAAATTTGGCGTCCGTTTTCATCTTTCTTTAGAGAACGCAGTATAACTAATATACAGTCTACACTTATCCCATAGTTGCAATTTGTTTTGTTTTACCCTATTAGTGCTACATTAACCGACAGAAACATATAGCTACGCGTGATTACCAAAAGGGAACAACACACGGTAAAACATACACATCTGTTATATCGAACATAATTGGACTGAAAATAACAACTTTCAGAAAGCCGTATTTTGAATAATTATAATAATTAATGTGTATTGATAATATGTTTTAAACAAATGTAGATTCAACTTCCACACGTTAAAGCGTTATAAAAAGCTAAGCGCTTATTTTCTCGGGGCTGTATGGGATTTTAACTACATATCTTTTGGGTAAATAATACGATATATTTCGTTTAATTTTACCCATTCCTGCAATGAGCGATACTGGCACAGAGGTACATTATTCGATAAAGCCTATTGTGGACGGACCCACGACAGAGAAATTGTCAGGTATAGTAATGTTAAACAAATCTAGACTATGATAATGAGAAAGTCCGACAACTCGTGGCTCATGCACTGCGGACTTTTTGGCTCCGTGGAACCAGAGATACTCTGGAAATCGCTCACCTTGCAGAAAAGAGTGAAAACTAACCAGTTTTTAGTGCTCCTTTTGAGACATAAGCCATTGTGGTTTCAATGTTATCACAATTACACGAAATGCCGTCAAATTGGTTACACTTATTCACAAGTATTATCAATGTCAATATCACGTGCTTCATGTAATAAGTACAATGCATTGTAGAATGCATGAATTCATATACGAATACTTGAACTGTTCTTTATTGTCATAATGTAATATTACAAATAACGATGGGTGATTTTTCTTTACAGTGTGCACTGGTGTATATGCACGTACATTTTATGCCACAATAATGCATGTTTCATTGTATATGATATGATTTACAGACAGAAAGCAAACACAAAAAAAGACAGGCACATGGGGTAATGATATCAGATCAAAATAAATGCAGAGAAAAATATAGCATTGATAGAAATCACGAAGATAGAAAAGATAGAGATGCGTACTTGATGAGATCACATAAAGATATCAGCTGATTTTGCTCTGACGTAGAGATGGTTATGACATATCTCCCTTTACAAAGTACTGCTGCTGGGGGTGGGGGGGGGGGGCGTTAAGCGCTGTAAGGAGTTTTGCGATATGCAACCAAAACGTCGGATAACTCGGAATGGGCCGTACGCTACATACACGTTTCTTTTTATGTATTTACTGCAGCCCTAGTGACGGCTCTGTCTGGTATATTTATATCATCATGTCAAGAATTTGGGAGTTACGCTGAATTGTATCTAAATGAAGAAAAACAAGTTCTGTAGTACGATTGGTAACCATGGATTTCTTTGAAATGTCCATATTTCCTTTATGATGTGTATCGTTAAAACTGAACATATATATACAGAATGTGTTCGACTGCGTATGACCGGGAGAGAACAGGACATTGACACGCTGTTCGGGTTTTAACTTTAATAACGTTTCAAATCTGAATGATGGAATATATATAGCGAAGTAAGTATGTTTCGTACATGTTTTATTTATTTGGAAATACGATATTCATAGAACTATGCCAACATAACGGTTAATCACCTCTTTAATTATTTTTGGCGCCATTTTGAGATCGGCAACGTACATGTAGGCACTGGATTAAGAATATACATGAAGTCGAAATATATCTTGCTCCCAATTATTGTACATTCTCCATAAAATATTTCAGATAAAGACCACACGAAATTGTTTAAGTCATCGCAAAATCAGCTGAAATTCAAGACACCACAACACGTGTTCAGGCAATGACGTCATAATTGACATTTCGGACGCTACAAGGAGACATTTTAAAAATAAAAACAGCAGAGAAACAATATTGTATGAGAGACATCGTACACAACTACAAGATACAGTAACTATGCCTGAATGTAAACATACATTGTTAACATTTATAATATAATTCAATTAAGCATTCCAGCGACTTTATGTAAAACAGTTATAAGCTCTTAATCGTTACGTCATAGAGGTATATACACAGCCTTAAAATTCATGCTAGTACAGTAATAAGCAGTTTATTCAGTTACTCTGTATGTGAACATCAACACAAATCTCGATATGACATTTATTCACATTCAGTAAAAAGCATATTTCCAAAATAACGAACACATTGATATGACAGTCTACGAATGATATACACAGGCATGCGCAGATATTGATACATTATACTCAACAAAAATAATATTAAAAACGCTCCATTTTGATTGCAAATTTTTTTTTCTAAAAAAAACAAAACCGACCGGTTAATGAAATCTCATGGTAAATGATTGACTAAGTAATAACACACAAAGCAGAGACGGTGCCATCCATTATGTTCACACTATCATGATATTTTTTAAATATGAGTATGAGTATTGCAACCTCGCTCGCAGAACGTCACGTGACAGCAAGCGTCCTTCTCATGTTTCTTACAGAGATTACAACACACAGCATACAGAAATATACATATTGAAATCACATCAAACACAACACATCGATGTGAAGATAGCAGTAGTAGCAGTAACAACAGAAACAACAGTATTTACTGCTGCCTACCATTGACAACAGCACTTGCAGTTAGCAGTAGTAGCAGTAACAACAGAAACAACAGTATTTAATGCTGCCTACCATTGACAACAGCACTTGCAGTTAGCAGTAGTAGCAGTAACAACAGAAACAACAGTATTTACTGCTACCTACCATTGATAACAGCATTAGCAATTAGCAGTAGTAGCAGTAACAACATAAACAACAGTATTTACTGCTACCTACCACTGACAACAACACTAGCATTAATATTGCAAAGTATCTATACATGTATATACATATACTACTGTCAACAGTAAGTAGCCTTTCTCCTTGTGCCAACAGTAAACATGTACTAGATTGTGTAAATTTCTAAAATCTCAAATACAGATATTGAAGCATAGGTTGTATTGAAGAAAATAAATGGATCTAATTTGGCTGTTATTTCATTATTTATCAAAAACTGTATGAAATTTTAGTAAAACGGTATCGTTGTTCTCATCAAACGAAATGGCTACGACTGTTCAGTACAACAACACCGACTGGCAAACTCCTCCCACGAATTTCTTCTCTTGGCGTTCTTGTTAGACCTGCGCGGAGGCTGTATGCACAGGATGTAAGCCGTATTACACTCGTATTACTGCCGGAACAATTTTCAGTAACCCTGCTACTCTTGTTACCGGTACAACTGCCAAATTCACACCGACAAATAAACACTATTAAAGATATGAAGACAATCTGAGTCATGCATTTTATACAGCAATAATACACAAGTGTGTGAATATTGTGCAGATCTAAGGTCTGGTCTAAGTTACAACAACAAAAATATAGACGTCGTCTGCTTTCTGCGTAGTTTGTCTATAACTAAACACTTCAAATAATGTATCGCGTCTTAAGAAAAAAGCCTTTTACCATTAGCACCGGATTGGTAATGATTATTTACAAGAACTCGGCATGAAATCAAACAAAAACACAAGTTAGATATGTTCGCAAGCACAAGCTATAAAATGCAAACTACAGAGGGGGAAATCAAGACAGATATGTAAAGTTTCACTCAGAAGCACAATAAATGTAAGTACACGAAGATTGAAAATGTTTTACTTGACAGGAATAGTGCAAGGATATCAGTAGCCTGACAAAATTTCAACAAAACGTCTCAAAGTGAGATTTTTCATAGTCGAATATTACACAATCGGGTTTAATTACATGGTCTTCTTAAAACCAAGCGTTTATTGAAGAGATGAATATAATCAGATTAAATATGAGTTACAGACATTTATTAAGGTCTTATCTTGAAAATCTGATCATGTGACATATCCTATTGAGGTCGTTTGTGAAATCAGAACCAGGTTTAACTCACTCGCCTGTATATACAGTATGGTCGACAATTGTATCAATGTGCCAACTTAGCGCTACGCACATTATTGCTCATGCGCGGGGCAGGTACTACTTTTAAAATGAAGTCGAAAACATATCTTATCAAAAACGCGTCGATGTCAAACGCTGTATAGAACGCTGTATTTATGGACATCATTGACGCCGTTCTGACGTAACGTTATACTAAGAAAATAAAGAAAACAAAAACGGGACATGTTAGGTAGGAACTACTTTCAAAATGGAGTCGAAAACAAATCTCATTGGACAAACGTAGTGACGTCACAATCTGTGTATATACCGCTGAATGATGTAACGTAAGACGTACGCAGTTTAATGATAGACACATTGACAGGCTAAAACCAAGGCTAGCTAGTAGGCCTACATTAAAACAGACAGTATCTTAATCGTAGATTAATCGTACATTGATATATTTAAGGTTTCTTGCTCATTGGAGAGCCCATTTAAGAGTAGATCTGCTTAACAATAATACGACAGAAATGAACAGGCCAAACTTTTATTGACAGGCTTCCGAAGGACTTGGCATCGTAACAAAATGACAAAACATGCATTTTAATGCAACAAAACAAATAATCCTCGTCATTTTAACATGAATATACTTATAGTTTATTTAACTATTTTTGCGTTCAAAACTATTTTGGAATACCTAGCACTCGAGTCTTTGTGAGGAATTAAAAATATGACGGACATATAAGCCATATGTCCGTAACAATATGCATCAAGACAGTAACAAAGATATTTTTCTGGGCATACAGGGTATATGTATTTGTAAACAATCATAACTTAAATTAAAAAGAAACACGATAAAATAACAGTTTGAAAACACAGCAACTTTGTACATATAAACTTTTCTAAAACAAATAAAATTTCATGAATAAAATGTTAAAAACATAAACAACCAACCAAAACAAACAAACAATGGAAAACAAAATAACAACATCGTAGAACCACAACCCCAAAAATGTGAAAGAAATGTCACAACTTGAAAAACGACCGCAAATGTGAAAATAGTCATAACTTTGAAAATGGTCACAAATGCGCAATACTTTTTCCTGATGGTAGAAATGACCACTTTTATAGCTGTGGCCATTTCCAAGTTTGTTCATTTTCCGTTTTCTGGCAATTATCACATTTTGTGGGGGAGTCCAACACAACACGCATGTTCCATGACAAAATGCATTATATGTGCAGAAACAAGATATATATTACATACACGTAAACGGAATGTGTCACGTGGAAATGTATCACGTGACTTTCAGATCTCAAGTTTACACACCGAATGTTACACATATGTTCATATTAATTATAAGGATTACGTTATCATTTAAGTCTGTATCAAGATGAAAACATATGTTTACTTAATTATTTCAAAATACATGTCAAGTATGAAAACAGTCCCACTCTCAAAATTTAAAACATTCGAGCTAGATATTATTTTTTGATATGTAACTGACACCAAACATCAACTGCAAAACAAAACAAGAAAACGGAAACCGAAATAGATATAACAACATATAATTGAACCAACAATGTACATATACTTCCAGCCTACAACCAACCAATATAATAAGACATACATGGAAAGAACAAGAGTGAAAAGGCAAGCATAGACAATGGACTTAAGTTAGGACTTTTGTTCATCTCGTTTTAATTGGTATGTACGAAAGAAATGCTCCTTTGTGCACATGTAGCATTGTACACAAATAGTGCATCGCGAGATAGCACGATGTAGTATTCATCATAACTTTAATTTACCAAACGAATTACATCTGAATTAGTTTTAAGCAGACTAGACCCATTTCAAGTGAAAAGGGAACGGTCCAGCAAGATAGATGGACACTCCACTTAAAAAGGGGCACAATGGGGAGCTAGGACATATACTTGGTACCCTTCAGCAATACCTTCAAGATTTGGAAGACGGAAGACAAGTGGACATTATGCAAGCATATATAAACATAGAACAAACAGAACATTCACACACTCAGTTATCTCTCATAAAATATTAACATATTTGCTACGAGTAAATTTAATATGATCTCCAGTATGGTTATTGTCTCGTAGCAACACGATATTAATTACGAAATGTTGCAACCATTGTATCGATACAGGGTACATTGTAAAGTCGGGCCAAGTATTTGCGAAGTAATTTATCATGTGATTACACCTTGTACATACGTCATAGCTTATTTTCATGACAGTGGAAACGATTTAATGCTGATATTGTTTCAAATATTCCAGTATACACATTATTAAATTATGAGTGCATCGTGAAGACATGGTCGTGTTTATTTGTAAGAAAGCAGGTATTTCTTTCAAATATTTCACCCTCCGGAAGTAGTATAGGAGTATAAGCAATGAACAACATGAATGGATCATAGTCACCATATCATTTGGCCACGTTTTTTGCAACGGATTGGAAATATGTTAAGAGATCATCATATTTCAATACTGACAAACAAAATGCTCTGTAGTCTGATCCACAAGTCCCTAATAGATAGTTCCCACATCTACAACATTTACCTCCCTTGTTTTTAATCGTCAGCCATCTTGATAGGCAGAACTGATAATTACTTATAGGAGTAATTCCCAAATATGTGATAATTGAGAAAATAACAAGAGAATTTCATGTGACAATCATTTTTTCCACAACTTTCTGAGCCAACTGCCCACATGAGCATAATAAATAAGTTATTTTTTATACGTGATAATTTCATCTTCGTTTACATTATATTCCCTATAAACGTTAAGGAAATTTGCCCATCTTCAGAACAAGGGAGGTAAATATTGTAAATGTGGGAACTATCCATTGTTACACAATAAATAAAGAAGACCAGCCAAAGGTAAAAATGCAACTTCGAATTAAGACTGGTTCCCGACTGATTGATTATTCTCACGTACGATCATATGGACGTAGAGAGTATACATAAGTACCAGTCTAGTTCGAATTAAATTTGTACCGCAACGAAAGTCTGGCATATCAATAATGAAAGAGCATAAAGCGCTGTACACAGTCTGGACAACATGGCGCTTCTTGCTAGGCAGTAAATATCGGAGACCAGTCTAAGCTATAATGAACTTCCGGTTTAATCTATACCGATACAATGAGCTTATAACTATCCATATATTTTACTTTGGACTAAATAATATGACATGAACAACAATTGCAAATTAGACATAAGACACTTGAATAGGTAGAAGGAAAAAAACAGTCGGTACAATCCCTGACAGAAAGAACGGTAGTGATTTTTTTTATACCAGTAACGAAAAAACACGAGATACAATATATAGACATATACAAACAACTAACAGTTCTACCATGCAGTCACGTGATTCAAGCATGCCAAACAACAACAACAACAAGTTTATACCACACCGCAATCATATATTGTACAGACTTTTTTTCAGGTTAATAGCGATATGAAGCAAACGTCTTTGTACAGAGAAGCATATAGAGACCAGGACATATTGATTGTTTTCATTGCAAAGGAGAAAGAACTACGTTTATAATCACTTTTATACAATGACACGTAATGACATAGAATGAATATACTTTATACTCAGCAAAAACAAAAACGCTCCGTTATAATATACAATATATTTTTTACATATTTAAGTTTGAGCAACAAATATGTCCTAACTATGAATCCATTTAATATTCTGTGTGTTATCATTTCTTCTCGTATTTGCCACTGATTAAAATCTGATCTAGAAAAAAAATACCGAGGAAAAATAGTTGGAGCGTTTCTTTTCTCGTTGAGTATAAACTATAGGATATGTTTTCTAGTAGTATAAGATGCAAATAATAAAGGTTATGTAGTCTATCATTGAAACTTAAGACAAGTATAAAATCAAAAGTTGATTCACACACCGAATTGCTTAAATGGCATGAAAATTTCAGACTATTAGTCCGAAAGTCTTTATAAATAATTAATTTTATAAAACGACTAAACAATAAAATAGTCGTAACGTAGTTTAACACAGAGTATTGTTCAAATAATTTAAACATTACATTCAATACAAAGCGTTTAAATACACTCAGCATATTTAAAAACGCATCATGTAGGTTTTCTAAAATATCATTGTTTTACATTGAGGGGTGCAAGAAAAGAAAATTACACGATCTTATCTCATTACAATCAACAGGTGTTTCAAATTTCCATGACGCTCGATAAAACTATCGTAAGTCGGACATGAATGATTTTAAATACATTGAGTGCACATACAGAAATGCATTAACTCAGAACCATTCTGAAATCGTAAGTAAACTAAAAGGACAGTGCAAACTCTCTAGAGCGGCCCTCTCCTGAGCAATAACCCCCTCTTGTACATCAGTATCAATAACATCAATAGTAACAATCAACCCCATCTCTCAGGAGCAACAACCTCTCAACAACAGCCAAAGTGTGCACCTTCCAACGGGTGTTACTCTAGAGAGGTGGCACTGTATAATAGGGTTCTTAGACATAATAATACAAATAAAACTGCTCTTAATATCGTTCACGCACAAATATACTTTCACAAACTTAAATGATCATATATTACAAATGAGACGTACAAGTTGAATTCTAGACTGACAATATGTTTCGCAATACAACACAGTAATTGTATGATGATGATGACGATGATGAGGATGATGATGATGACGATGATAACATGTTGCACAGGTATGGATGGCGATTCAGTACGTCAGTATATGATACACATTGTCTGTGTTTGTATTGCATTTTATAGTTGCAGAGCACGTTGGTTTGAATATTTGCTATGCACGTGTACAACGATTGTCGTGCACGAGTACAACGATCGCCGTGTACGTGTACAACGATTGCCGTGTACGTGAACATTTTCTGTCGTGCTCGAGAACAACGACCGCCGTACACGTGGTACAACGACTGTCGTGTACGTGAACTCTGACTGCCGTGCACGTGAACAATGACTTCCGTACACGTGTACAACGACTGTCGTGCACGTGAATAATGACTGCCATGCACGTGAACAACGACTACAGCTTGTGCGAACACTGCGTATGATGTGGATACTAATGAAACACGTGTATTTTCATCGTTATATGTGACGGTATGAAGTTTTCAGGCTCATATGTCTGTTCTCCAAGTCTTCTCTCGTCCCGATAATTCGACACTGCATAATTTTAGCTATAATGTGCTAAATGTACTCATTCATTTCAAGCAAGTTAAAAACTTTAATTTCCGCAACAGCCGTTGCAAAATTAATCGATGCGATGCTATGTTTGATATTAAATTACACAGATACGGTCTTTTTGATTGAACTTTTGTTATGGTACCGCAAGTATCGCACATTTTCATATCGAAATATCGCGGACTCACAATAATTCACTCGAATTGGTTTCATTTCACAAAATCTGACCTGTCAACGACGTGTGACCTTCTGTTAGGTACTCATGAATATTACCGCTAACACAACTGTCAACGACACGAGTATCGTCATTAAGTATATCCAGAAGAAAAGTCGGTCGAATATCAAGCCCAGGGCTTTCCATTCTTTGGCTATCTTTTCATTCTTGTCTTTGATCTCCAAACGGTCTTTATAGTAACTTAGAAACTGCCGTATGGTATTCAACTTGGAATCTATTTCCGCTAATTGTGGATTGGCTTCAATTTGATGATCTTTCTTATTATTAAGTAATTCACAGGATCCTCTCCAGCACCTTGGGAACTTGCTGTCACCGTTTGCCATCCCCATCCCCATACCCATTCCAGGAATAGCCGGAGGGATTAACCGCTTTTTGTCGGCCTCTAAGAAAGGCCGGACCAGATTGTCCATACACATAGCACGCGCAAAAAATCGGAACATCACCTGCAAGAGAGCGAAAGTTTTTATATTTGAAAAAATACAGCGCCATTGTTTACGTTTCAACTTATTTACAGTCTAACCTCGCTCATTCAAATTTATTCAATGAGCCTGAAATTTTATTTCGAATAATACATGGTTTCAAATAGCCCATTTCAATTTGACGTGCCTAAGAAAATACATGTACATGTACATCGGGTCCTCAGATACTTATTTCGGATGATACCAATTATTCGGATAGAAGAGTTTCGAATAAACGAGGCCTGACTGTATTGTGAAACTAGCCTACAACGATGACTGCTTCTTGGATTACTAACCATTACAAGTGCCTAATTGAGGAAGTGTGAAATCTTTGACTAAAACGGGAACCAAACTCTCGATCTTTAGATCAGGCGCTCTATACCTGGACCACTATACCCTAATCCCTACAGCTTGAGAGTATTTAATACAGTAAAAGCAATCAAAGCCTATATATATATTTATCATTTTCAAATGGCCTTCATTAACAAACTAGCATATAGAAATGAAAGACATACTACGAAAGCCTGTTGTCACCATTTCAATTTAACGAATTCATGATTTCAACTTCACGAAGGCACGAACTGAACTTCCCGATTTGAATTTCACGAATTCGCGATTTCCAACTTCATGAAGATGAAATCATGAATTAGCAAAGTTGAACTCTCGAATTCATGAAGTTGATTTTGAAAATTCTTGAAAGTGAAATGTCACCACCAGGCTTTCATAACATACCATCATTCTATAACAGTTCACAATAACAACGTTTTCACGTTCTGACAGACACATCATTAATTCATTTTACAGGTTACAGATCGCTCATCGTGCAGTTTAGTCTATTGTTTTTGGAAGATATGTATTTTAAGAAACGATTATAATTAATAGTTCTGTGGATAATTTGGTGAAGTAAAAACTTATGATTTACGTAACAGAGGCGAAGTTCTTAATGAGACTCAGAACATTTTGGCAAATCTCGAATTTTCGATCATGTTTTGGCAAAAGTAAATCCGTACGCCTGACATAGGATAGAAACCTCAATGTTGACTTAAAATCAAACCATCAACAGCAAGGCTCTAGAAATCCACTAGCCCGACGTCCCGGACAAGTGTAATTGGTGATTTGTGCTACCAACAGCTGAGTTGAAGTTAGTCCAGGACAAGTATGTTTATTAAAGCTAATTAACATTACACATTCCAAATAACGAACGAAAAGCATGCATTACCAATGCCTTGAAATTGGTGACAATTCAAACTGTCAGAAAATTTTCTCGGACAACTAGCCTCCCATGTCGGACAAGTCAAATTTAACATCTTCAACAAAACATTTAGAGCCCGGCAACAGGTTAGCAGATAACGTTGGATTTGACAAGAAATAAACGCAAAGGTTGAAATAATACTTACATTACGTAGAAGTTTCGGCACTGGTGATCTAGCCCCATAATATGACATATTTACAACAAAAACATTGAGGAATGTAGAACCGGTGATAAGTATCATATTTAGGCAGTAGTACGTACCTGGAAATATAATCTACAATTTATTCAAATAATAACACAGAGAGGAATGTTTTGTTTGTTTACGTGGAGGTTATAATCTTAGATGGATTAACAATATATGAGCATTCTACCTGTGGGGAAAATTGATTTACTCTATAAATCTTTTCAACGATACAGTGCGACGTCCTCTCCAGCGAAACACAGAGTAGTAGAAACAATTTTGAGCTTTCTGAAAAGTGGGTCTTTTACCAAAACTCGCTTAAAGTTTTTTCTAGGTTTTTTTACTAAAAAGTGATTTTTTTCTGTTTTTTTTGGACAACAATATGGGTTTTTTAGCGAGTCTTTTTGGAAATAAGTGAGTTTAAAGTTGGTTCAAGTGGGGTTTCAAATCCGCTTAAAGCAACTTATCAAGAAGTGGATTTTAAGTGTTTATGGAGATTTATGATAAAAAAAACGCACATTAACTCAGAAAAACCCTCTAAGTTGGTTAAAACTGTGATTTTTGTAGGTTTTATTTTCTCTTTATGCCAAGAAAAAACCTGCTCGGTAAGCTAAAAGACCCACTTTTAACCCGGTGCCAATACCACTGTGTTTAACTCGGATTAAACCCAGTTTAAAACCGGGTTGTGCTCACTTATTTGGGAGGTAAGAAGTTTATTGCTCTAGGGACGTTAAAGTGGTAGTAAATTCAGTATGGGAAATTTATAATGCTTCGAAACATAGGTTGACAAGATAGTACCATCCTGTAGAGACAGCATTGTATAAAAGTAGTCAATGTATTTTGTCAACCTCGAAAGTTCTAGTTTGCAAATAAATACATTCGACGCTCTGGAAGAACTAGTAGAATTGATGCTAATTGAATTTAGAATTATACACGATTTGGTCCATATGCTCCGTATATGCCATGAATCATCCAATTTTATCAGACAAGAGTAACTTTTATATCTGTTTATCAAGTAATTGCAGTATATACAACTTGCAAAAACGTGACGTACATTCAAATTATAACAACATCACACCGACGTGAGCTACATAAATACCGAGTATTGTTACTCAAAATTGAAAATAAAAGTCTATGGTTGCATTTATGTCATTCACATGCTCTTATCTTAGATCATAACACGCGTCAAGAATTCATCAGTTATCACCCATCAGAAGCAGGGGGAGAATAGAACATAGTTCTTTAGCATTTTCCCTGACATCAAATCTCTATCAGGTCGCCCGAATTTTACGTTTTTACGTTGGCAGATCTGACGTTCATGGCAATTTCGATAATCAAATGAAATATCAAGCATCCTTAAATATTACTGCTGTGTTCCTAGCACATAAATATGCAGAAGACAATGTATTGACTGCGTCGGCAAGAAAATACAGACACAACACAACCCTAAAGCAGCATGACCTTTTTCTCTTCACTGATAGCTGAATGGTAGTTTAAAACCACGCAAATTTTTATTTCAGTTCACAAAAAACATTCTGTTGATTTAATATTGACGTGTTTCCGAACAGAAAATAGCCGATTTGGATCCAAATAAAAAGTTTGGAATTCTTGGGCTTCCTTACATAGAAATCATGAAAAACCGGAGAGGTATTATACAGCATACATAAATAAACGTTTTTCATATGCGTTAATATCAGAAAGCGTCACATTCAATAGGTTATGCTAAGATGTGGTCAGTGTCATTGACGTGTCATCGAAGACAGTTAAGTGTTAGATGTCTTCTTTCCTGCAAAATATGTCAGATTCGGCGAAATAAACATATTTTCGTCGGCTAGGAGGTCGTTCTTTATCGAATATGGAAAACTTTTTTTAAATTCATTAATTTCATACAAAAGTTACGCCGCTTTAAGTAAAAGTCCGATCGAGCAGCGAGATATACCAGGCGGCTAGGTAAGAAAATGTTATACCTACCCAGAATTGGAACGCCTTCTGATGCTGGCGGCATGCTAGATTCAAACATGAGAAGAAGAACAAAGAACGCCATGTAGATGCTCATGCCTGTAAAAAATCATCACATTATAATGAATTGTACAGTAAAACCACAATAATAAGACCACCATTGAGACCCTTAAAAACTTGTCTTCTTGTTGAGGTGGTCTTAATATTTAGGTTAAATAGAGCTAAACAGTGAAAACTAACTTAAAAATGGTGTTCCTTATTTTGATGTGATCTGATTTTTGAGATGGCCTTTAAGTGAGGTTTTACTGTAATTGTTATTATTGTATAAATATATGTTAGTGTTCGACAGCACTACTTAAATGATAAAAACAGACAGCCATTGTTAATTGAATCAGGAACAAAATTACAGTAACCAGTCCATTAGAGGGATACATCGGATCTCTTACAAGACAACAGTTTTTTCTATGTATTAAAATATCTGTCATTATAAAATATTGGCAGACAAAGAACGAGGATAATATTTGTGCCGACATGGCTGAAAATCGCTATGTGATTAATATTTCCTTTCATGTTTTAAGATAAGAAATACGTTTCCTCTTCTCCTTGTATGATTCCTTGGCCTGATATAATAGTCGCGTTCATTCTCCCTTCTGTCCGTGATCAACTTGCATTCCTAACTTTGTCCGTGATCAACTTGCCTTCCTAACTTTGTCCGTGATCAACTTGCATTCCTAACTTTGTCCGTGATCAACTTGCATTCCTAACTTTGTCCGTGTTCAACTTGCATTCTTAACTTTGTCCGTGATCAACTTGCATTCCTAACTTTGTCCGTGATCAACTTGCATTCCTAACTTTGTCCATGATCAACTTGCATTCCTAACTTTGTCCGTGATCAACTTCCATTCCTAACTTTGTCCATGATCAACTTGCATTCCTAACTTTGTCCGTGACCAACTTGCATTCCTAACTTTGCCCGTGATCAACTTGTATTCTTAACTTTGTCCGTAATCAACTTGCATTCCTAACTTTGTCCGTGATCAACTTGCATTCCTAACTTTGTCCGTGATCAACTTGCATTCCTAACTTTGTCCGTGATCAACTTGCATTCTTAACTTTGTCCGTGATCAACTTGCATTCCTAACTTTGTCCGTGATCAACTTGCATTCTTAACTTTGTCCATGATCAACTTGCATTCCTAACTTTGTCCGTGATCAACTTGCATTCCTAACTTTGTCCGTGATCAACTTCCATTCCTAACGTTGTCCGTGATCAACTTCCATTCCTAACGTTGTCCGTGATCAACTTGCATTCCTAACGTTGTCCGTGATCAACTTGCATTCCTAACGTTGTCCGTGATCAACTTGCATTCCTAACGTTGTCCGTGATCAACTTGCATTCCTAACGTTGTCCGTGATCAACTTGCATTCCTAACTTTGTCCGTGATCAACTTGCATTCCTAACTTTGTCCGTGATCAACTTCCATTCCTAACGTTTTCCGTGATCAACTTCCATTCCTAACGTTGTCCGTGATCAACTTCCATTCCTAACGTTGTCCGTGATCAACTTCCATTCCTAACTTGTCATGTAACGCATTTCCTCCTCCTTTTATCCCCATCAACGTCGACTTTGTTGTATAATCAGTCAGACAATTCCATTCCGTGCTTCCCCTTTCCCATAACTGTTTGCCCTTACACCTCCTAAACTTTTAATATTTTGCACGCTGTTGTTTCCCTGAAATCTGTGTGGACAGACATTGTATTGTGAATGTGGCGTTCCCTATAATGTTCAACTTAATCCTTCATCGAAGCTATTCTTTTTCACATGCAGACATGTATTTAAGACAATTTATTCGACATTGAAACACCATTTTTTACCATTTGTAACTACAATATATTCAAATTCACCAAGGCACCACCAGTGCATTAGAATTGACAGATTATATTTTAGAACCTAATAAAAACACGGATATTTTCGAAAATAATAAAAACAAATAAACCATCGCAAACAGAATCGATCAATGGAATCCCATAATTACAACAGAAATCTAAAATGAAATTCCATGTCTAAAGTTAATAAGTCAAGTCTAGACGAACGCATTTGATTCTAAAATCTGTACATTTGCTATCGTTGCCAGACGCTAAAGATTTGTTTCACAATATTGAAAATGTCTGTTGAATGTTCTCCTATTGATTAAGTGAATGTCAACAAAACTGTTCCAAAATAGCACAGCGTTTCGCAGCCATTTTGCTGTTCCCGTTTTCTTCGATTATGGTCTATGCACCTTCTCATTATTTCTTTCCTTTCGTATCCAAACAATCGGTATCAAAGTAGATCTGATTGATAAAGCTTCCTTTCGTTATGTGTCTTCATAAGCTTTCCCTTATCATCGCGTTTACTGGCCAAATGAAATATAACTCAAATTCGCTATTTCTTTCACTTTCATTATCGTGTTTACTAAATATCGATTATAGGGGTTGAATACAACCTATTTACAGCGAGTTAAAATGATATCACATGATTTAACAAACCTCCTCACCCTATACCCAATATAATGGATAAATCTATATTGAAAGCATTATCGAATTGGGTTTATACGTATGGTAGGTATATATTTACTGGAGAACGGTTGTAAACAACGTTTGAGGGGGTCAGCCAATGAAAACATGTTTTGAAAACGATTGATCAGTGTCAGCCAATGAAAACATGTTTTGAAAACGATTGATCAATGTCAGCCAATGAAAACATGTTTTGAAAACGATTGATCAATGTCAGCCAATGAAAACATGTTTTGAAAACGATTGCTCAATGTCAGCCAATGAAAACATGTTTTGAAAACGATTGCTCAATGTCAGCCAATGAAAACATGTTTTGAAAACGATTGATCAATGTCAGCCAATGAAAACATGTTTTGAAAACGATTGACCAATTGACAGTGTGTAATTAATAACGATATTCTAAACTAATTTTGGATCGATGTTGTTAATTATTGTGTTTGTCAGTTTACATTATAATATCATGTTTACGCGTGAATCACGACATCGGTGTAGAATTTTACTAAGCTATAAATAGATTGTCATATCAAATCAATCTCTAATTTGTAAAAAGTGAAATTTTGTATAATTTACACACATAAGGAAACTGACCGGGTAAGAACAGATAATCTCAATATGACGTAATATTTAAATCTAATACATGTAGTTGATGTTTTTTACAATAATTATGTGGTTTTAAGTTAAACAATCAGCTGTTTTTTCTTGTGATGCAGTGGCATGCTCTGTTATCTATAATTCTTGGTCAATGGTAAAGAAAATTGCAATATGCTGTGCTAAGCTACACAAAAAAAACACAGTCCACAAACATACTGAAGTAATGTTATGTACTTAGTTAAGCAAAATAATGTGCCTATCTCTGTTCGCTACTTTGTACACCAAATCTTCAAAGTGAACTAATATGCAATACATTTTGCGAGAAAGTTACGTAAAAAATGTAAATTTGATAACAAGCAAATTATCTTGCTTAAGTACATTAAAAGACTTCAATATTTTCGTGAAACCGAGGTATGACTTCATACATTTCATATTTTAAGTAGAAATTACACTCAGAATGCCAAGCAAGTGTCTTTTCTTAACTTTAAAATGGAGTTCTGTTCTCACCAAGGTGAAGTAAAAGTGAGGAACGGACCTTAAAGCAACATTTACAAACCAGGAACTTTCAAAACGGGTCCTCATGGTGCGATACAAACTCTAAAAGTTGAAAGGTTCAATTGAGTTTTTGTCCCTTCCCTGCGTGTACCTCCTTCCCTTTTTTGCGTCTGTGTCCGTCAAGAGAAAATCTGATTTGGGACTGTGGCCTTTTCTTCCTTGGCAGAGTTTTTTTTTAAATAATGAACAAGTTAGATATTTAATCAAAAACCCTAAGACTTACCTAAACTCATTTTGGTCGGTGATTCCGGTGGTATCCAATATAATACCAATGTTAATGTGGCTAACAGAACACAAGGAAGAATGAGAATATACACGTATGTTGTGGCGGTCCGGCGAAATATAAGCTCATAAGTAAGGTCATGGTATTCTTCGGGGCAACACGCGTAACTCTTAACATTCCTCACTGCAGGGGCATCCAGAACTACCCATGCTTTGTTTTCTACAAAATAATCATCAGTCAACATTTTCTCAACTCCGTCAAGAAAGTCTAAATGTAATTTACTGCCCGTATATGCCCACGATCCAAATTTCATTGAACAAATCTGTTTGTCAAACGGGAATGTTGTGACATCTATGTCGCATGTGCTCATATAGATTCCTTGCGGTATCCAGGTGATATTTCCATCGTAAGATATGGTACACAAGGCGTCTCTTCTCTCTTGAAGACGAGTATCAGCGCTGAAAGAGAAACATGTTTCATAAGATTAGTATTTTTTCTCTTATCAAACCTGCAATTAAGATTAATAGGTACTGAACTTGAATGCTTTTCAGAAGTGTGATCAAACAAGCGTGTGCTGTTGTCTTCACAAAAGCATTGACGCGACAATGTTTCCTTGGAACAGATAATTCCAACTTTCGGCAGATATCTCGCTGTTATGACGTGTGACAATAACGATTCGAAGCGGTATTATATAAAGAATAAGCCAAGACACATTGCTATACGAAAATCCGACTTGGTGTCAACGTATCTATGGTAATCGTCAGTTTTATCAGATTTAAATGACATGTTGTCTCTATATTTGCAAGGAGAGGACACATACGCTATGTTTACAACATTTACACCAGGCAATAGACATATGTTTGAAGCCCGATGCAATGTTATGTTAGTTCTTACATTACTGTAACTTAATAACCCGTCATAGATTCAGTGGAAAGGCTGTCCTCTTCGCAGACAGTCTATTATTTTGTTTGTGACAATATACCGGCAAATAAAATTTCGAGAAAAACAACTCGCAAAATAAGTACGCTAAAATTGGACAATGAAATGTAAGGCCAGATGCATTTTCTATGGTCAATCACAAACTTAGCATCACCTTTGATCGATCTTATGGAACTTTAACGTGCTATTTATAAACATGATACTAGATTGAGGATGAGTCAATAAAAACGTAGGGTACGCAAGGTCTCGTCGAAATAAATGTGTATCACCAGAAACCAAGAATTTATGTATATTTCCTTTTCGGTGCACATACTACAATGTTCAGCTATGTCGCTTAGCAAGCTATTCATTTTCACTGTGTTTGTTGGTAAATTAATCAAGCTTAAAGTACTGTTTCGTCCGTTCGGATTAAATGGACACGACCCACTCAGCTTGGGATCAGGTTGTCATTGGGCGATGTTGTCGGACTAGTTAGGTTTATATTTAGAGCGGAGTATTCCATTTTTGGAAACGGGTAATCGTAAATATACGCAAATTGAAATTCGGGTAGTTTCCGTCATTCGATCAATCATACTTTATCCTGTTCTAAAAAGTAAAATTGTGTGGCCATCGTGGGGTAATGGATGAAATGGATGACCGGAAGTAACTGAATGCAAAATGACATAAACAAACTGAAGAAACACCCCTATATAATCAAATAGAAAATATCATTCTAAAAATAGAACTGAGAGATCACTAAAAAGTTCATACTTACTTACAAAAGCACAAAACTATTCACATAACCTTTGATTTTTATAAGATCCATTTAACGTATTGCATAATACAAAATAACACAAAACGTTTGCAAAGCTCAAAATCGAGCATAATCGTACTGAACATTGGTATATACAGTTCGAGTTAATGCCATTTGTCTCGAAAACAATTAACATTATGAACAAGTTTTATCTACATGAGGGCCTCGTTCATTCGCATTCATCGGGTCCGAAATTTTATTTCGCATAAAACACGGGTTTCGATTAGCCCATTTCAACTAAATGTGCCTAAGAAGATACTGGATATGATGTATATTTCGGATGATATCAAGTATTCGGATAGAAGGTTGTCGAATAAACGCGTAGGGGGACTGTACTATGGGTGATCAGAGCTAGAACACACAATGAAAACATACTGATTTAAAAACACATATGCATGTACAATGTTATTTAAGTATACATCACTTGGATAAGTCAATGTCTTTGAAAACAATAGGGTCTCGCATTGAAAAGTGTTACAATTAAGGAGACACAGAAAAGCAATCTTCTGAGTAAAAATCCGCCTTTGAAAACAAGAAGGTTTAGTACGGTAAAGTTAAGACAACTGTGGAGAATATGGGTGTCAAATTCGCTGGAAAAGTCCCAGAAGAACCTCATAAACGCATTCTAAATGAGCATAGTAGCAACAGAGCGCGTGAAAATGTCATAAACATTCTACCAACTCAAAGACATCTTTTATACCAAGCCGCCGCATGGCAGCGGCTATCAAAAGTAGTCTTTAGACATTGAAAACGACAGAGGAATTACGTGATATGAGTTTATTGCTGAGTTTTATCACATTCATGTTTGTTTTTTGCAATGGATCACTACATTCTGTGAGTGTGCTGTGACTTCTATCAATAAAATATGAACAAAAATATCTAACAATAACACCCTAACAATGACAATGCGGCAACTATGAACAACACGACGTTTTATTTACAATTATTACAATGATCCAAATGCACTTGATAAATAAACCATAGTATCATAACAAATCCAAATTGTATGGAAGCGTATTAGTGCCACCCGGAAGAATAATTGTAATTATGCACGGCGACGTTTTACCACCAACGTTGAACAAGTTATTATCTAGGTAGGCCTTACTAATTCCTACATAGAACAGGTTATCTCCCATGTAAGATTTATTAACTCCTACCCTACGTGTTCTTAATATCTGCAATGCGACGTAGGACTTATTATAAATCTCCCTGTTGGTACTAATTCGCTTCCATAAAACTTGCTCACGAACAAAACAGTTTGTGAGCAGATTTTGTACAAATTTTTGCAACAGTTGTAAGTGTCTCTTCTTGCCGATGACTCTGAAATGCAATGTACATTGAAACCTGTGTTAATAGACCACCAGAAAATTATAAATTGATTTGATTTTCTCTAAATATTGTTACAGCGTTTTCTAAAAGTTGCGTATTTAATATTTCCAAATGCACGATCGGTACATTGAAATTTAACTGTATTTGCGAAGGTGTAAACAAACAAACAGCAGAATGGATAAAAAATGGATAAAAATATGTGCAAACATTTTAATTCCTAACTTAAGCAACAACTATGAACAATAAGTTAAAATTTGGAAGTGAAAAACAAGATAGTGTTTAACAGAAAAGTACACAGACCTAATGATCAACACTTTCTATTTGAATTTATACATTTTTCGTTTTACTTACAACAATAGCATTAAAATTCTATAAAGTTTTTCAACAGCTATCTCAACAAATAACAATACAATAGAAAAGAATTAACATGTACCCATGATTTATCAACTAGCAACAGAAGCTATAAAAATGAACAGCACTATTAACTAATTTTAAATTTAACAATAATTATATGTTAACAATCACAATCACAATCAGGGTCGCTTGAGAAATAAATTAACGCTAACAGATTGCTTCTCTAAGGATTGGTGTCCCTAAAACAGTGGGATATTTCATTATGTATATTCAATTATCCAAAAAAACAAACCCAAAGTAAATAAGATAATTATTTTACTCGTATTTAAATTTTAATAGAGGCCATTAGTGGACACATTGATATAGTCACATTTTGCACTTTAAGCATTTCTAAATGGAACATTAAATTACACTTTGTTCTATAATATATTTTAATATTGCTCATAAACCATATAATGTGTAATATATTGAAGTTTGTAAAACAACGTAACGAAATATTAATTATTTTTTTACAGCATTTTTTATACAATTTATTGTTTTACTTTTGTCAAAGCGTCGATAGCAAGCACGATTATAGGTGAAGTTTAGAACTGCAGCGATTAATCGGTTCATTTTTCTCTCGGTTCGGTTCGGTACTCCAGGCTTACGAATATTCGGTTTGGTAAGTCAGATGACATTTTAAGTGCTGAAGCAATATTCTAGTCAGAGAACTCATCAAGTTCATACTAATATTCCTTTAGTTACAAAGCTATTGAAACTGTCTTTTTATTACGGGACATAACCTTTTATTTCTAGTCATTGTTCTACCTCATTTTACATTATAACGCATTGTTGTAATATTACTCACCTAGTCAAAATGTGTCTGGTCATAACAAGTCATTAAACGGTCAATTATTCATTTTTTTCATATAGCTATATAACCGAACCGTGTACCTGAAAACCGAAATGGATGTGTTCGAAACCGAACCGAACCGAAAGACACTGGTATCGTTGCAGCCCTAGTGAATTTACTTTGTTTAAATACAGTGCAACCTCTCTAAAGCGGTCCTCTCCTGAGCAACAACCTCTCTTCAACAACAATTAATTGTTCATGTTGTTAGAATGTACAATCAATTTAACCGCTCTAGAGCAACGACCTCTCAACAACAGCCAAAGTTTCCCTCTCACAAGATGTGTTGCTGTCAATTGGTTTTACTGTAAACTTATAACATAATATTTCATTGAGTCATGTTCAACATCTATAATGTTCCCATAACTTGCATTAAATTTACACATTATAACATTTATATTATCTATAAACTCGTACATCTACAACAGAAAGCAATATTCAAGTCCATGTCTAACTTACCTATTTTCTTTATCTAGTTTATCTCGGAATTAGTGGACATGAACATTGTAGCGAATTATTATCAAATAACATTTGCATATTTTGTGAACTATAATTAAGAAACGCCTTTTGCAAATTCGAATTCAGATAGTCTGACAACGCTAAATTCAGATTATGTAAACTGTTATAAAAAATGCATTCTATTTTACAAGAATAACATAGAAATTAGTTGATTGATCAATCAAAAAACAATTCTCCACAGTGAAATATCCTACTGAATAAATTGTATCTAAATCATCATTAGAATGTACAAAAGTGATGCATTACTTTTAGAGGCCTGACGCCCTTTAGTGTCACTACTTTTGTTGGCATGACGCCTTTTAGCCATTACTTTTGGAGGCCTGACGCCCAGTGAGGGATGATATTCACAGATGAATTACACAGAATACTTACGCAAAGTACAACATTTAATTCATATGGTAAATAATTTTATGTGTTTAACAAACTTTCAATATCACATTATTAACAAATAAAAAATGGTAAATACATAATTTTCTGACGTTTTTTGTGTGAAATTTGAATTATGGATGGAATAGAACCGAAAAGTGTTCGAAACAAAACGCGCATTTAAAATGCTTAAATGTATCGATGCATTTATTAACTGCGGGCAATCCGTTTCAAGCAATTATTCTGTTCATTTAGCAAGGCCAAAGAAATCGGCATCTTCACGAGAATATGCGTTAAGGTTGCCTATGAAATGGCGTCTTGATTTCCGATTTCGTAAAACGATTCGAATGTTAATGGAAAGATGGCATTCTTAAAAGAAATTATACCTGTATGTATTTTTGAACACCCGAAATGTATGTATTTTTGAACACCCGACAAGCCGAACATAAGGTGGGGGATACGATGAGTTTGATAGGCCGTATTGCAACCCGATACCACAGTATTGTATTGAGACAGACGCAACAAGGAATGACATAAAACGTGAAATGTACGACAAGAATTCTGACACGCATCATATACAATCAACAGACCTTTAAGCGGGTTTCATAAAATAAATTTCGGTTTAAAACGTGGTTTTGATCAAAATAAAGGTTTTGGGGCATTTTTGGCAACTATAAAGGTAATTTCAAATCTTCTTGACACCTTAATCATCTAGAGCCACAGTATTGCTTCAACTTTCCCATACAGAGGAACTGTAACGGTTGTTTTGTTAAAATTTCACATTTCAAATGTCACATGACACATTTCACATAACGTATTTCTTAATTTTGACAACGAGCTAATACTTAATCGTGATCACAAGAGGTGATAAAAATAAAGGTTTCAAATGTAAATTAAAGGTTTTTGAATATTTTCATTGTGAATAAAGGTTTTAAAAGTTTGTAACAAAAAGAAAAGTTTATACAAAAAAAATTGAAATATATCTAGGAGGGCATTGATTTACCAATAAGGCCATATAAAAATTCTAACCTTAAATCATTTTCCGTAAAAGTTCAAAGTCTAGTAGAGTGTTTCGACTGCTCTATTGCACGAGATTAGGGCAATATTAAATGTAAAAATCGAACCGCCTTTTATGACGACATACTTGGCTTTTATTTTTAAGCAACAACATGTATTTTGCAATTAAATCTTCAAAAGGTTATGACAAATAAATACGCTCAATAAAAGGAAAAGCTATATACAAGTTATTATACCAAATTGTAGTAAAACAGATTGATAAATCAGAATTTCCCTCATCCAGAATTGTTGTTTTCATACGTATTCGATTTTACTATATAATGATTTAACTCTACAACGAGACAAGATTCCCTCTTCTAAAAATTTCTAAAACGATAAATCATTCAAACAGTCACAAATGCCCCGAAAACATCTACATATACATAATTTATGGCACTATAACTAGACAATCTTGGCAGTTATGGTCCGTCCCGCCCTCTGTTATCACATAAGACTCGTTCTGCACCAAAATAGCATTTAATATATCAATAAACTACTTGATGAACTAGATGGGAATCTTGAATTTCCATCAAAATGTGATTTTTATACACCTTGCTGTCAAATATTTCAAACATCGTCTCTGCGAATGATGTTTTCAGAGACAGCATATCATTAAAATTTACATACAAACTGAGTTACTTCCCATAAGTTAGAATTTAAAGTTATAGACAATTCTGTCAATTTTGATCATAGAGAACACGAAAACACATACTCGAACATAGATCATTTATATAAAAAAAACCGATATTGTAGTTTAACTCGTCTGGTTTATGTCATTAAAACGACGTAATCAAATCTAGTTTTCTCCTGTTTCAAAATCAGCCGTATGCCTCAGCGAGACCTCTGATAAGTAACGCGTCTGATGTTTTTGTGTTGCGTTATCTCATGGCGTACTGATAACAATGCCTTCTGAAACAATGGCAAACTATTTCTGTTATTTAATGTGAAAAAATAAAATAATCAAGTAGTCTAAGGCGTATGAGGCATGATAAAAGGTGGACTGTTGTTATATCTTTTGATAAATAAAGACATTATCAAACTCCACATATTTTTTATCAACCCTCGTACCCTTACCAATAAATCATTTGTTGTAGATTGATATCATTCTTAATTTTCAATTGATCAACACTATTAATTAATTATTAAATATACCTATTTTGTTATTCTTATTACATGTATTGCACATAGCCTTAACGAGTTGATGGTTTAAAAGAATAATCCAGCGAACGTTTAGTTAATCTCAAAACTATTTATCGTCTTTCATCAGCTCTTCGTAAAAATGTTCGTTAGTAATTACGAATAAGTAAAAACACAAGAAAAAGTATCAGGAGATGAATGCTTTTGATGACAACTGATTTAAACAATTGCATAAATACTATCTGCTTTTTGTGTTTTTTAAATAATTTAAACGTGTGTCACCGGATGGTCGACTTGTGGCAGAACAGTAAAGTTACAACACAGGGCCCGTTGAGTATTAACTACGATTTAGTCAAATTAAGAGCAATTCATACAATTCATATTTCTGCAGTTATTGAAGTTGCAATCCAAAAAAATGTTCTCAGCAAAAAGCGAAAATGCATTCCAGAGCAGATCTGATGAGAGGGGGAAAATCAGTCAAATTTGATGAATGATAGGCATGATTTAAACAAATTTGACAGCAGTCCTTTCCAAGACGTCTCTATTTAGAAATTTGATCAGATTAGGAAGTGCCTCATTCAGCTATGGTTGGAATTCGCAAACATGATTAATCGCTCTACGTGGAACACGTTGCTCCAACCATTCAATACATTTAGCAATCGATCATTCAAAGTAATGGTCAGATGTACAATGTACTGTTTACAATTAATTATCTTGGTACGAAGAATGTCACTTCCAAAGAGAGGTCCATTTGAAATGAAAAAAAAACGAAGTTACTGTGTATTTTTTCTGTTTCGAGCATTCGGTATGGCAATTCAAACAACTTTCGATCATGTAACTAACCGTTTACTCACGCAACATTGACAAAATGACCATGGGAATTTGGAGTACAGCATAAAACGATCACTGAATATATTAATTATGACCTTTTGCAATTTGTATCGTTAGTACGTTCCTAATGTTACTTTCGGCAACGTTCGATACTTTACGTTCGATGTTTTTCGTTTATGTTCGGTACAATAAGTTCGGTAACGTTCGGTATTTTATGTTTACGTTCGGTACTTAACGTAAGAAATTCGGTATTATACGTTCGGCAAAATTCGGTAATTAACGTTAATGCCCGGAAACGTTCAGTACATTACGTTCGGTAAAGATCGGTACTATACGGTGGTAATGTATGTTTATTACTTAACCGAAACTAGGAAGCGATTTAACTAACGAGACAATAGCTCTAGACATTATATCTTTCATACACAGGTAAGCAGCTAACTTTATTGAGAGCTTATGTTTTCTAAGCACACAATAATGCCCAAATATTAATATTTGTATGGAAGAACCACTTCTATTTTTAGAGCTATATCAACACACACATGTATTTCGATAACTTAGGTCTCGAATTTAACATAATTACAAGAGTGTAAATGAGTAGGCCCAGAAATGGTTACACGTGCTATTTATGTAACATGGGGAGTAGGCTATTAAAGAATGAATATTGGTTCAATCTCAATTAAATAGATAAACAAATACAAGAACAAATAAGTGACATTACATTCAATGAAACAGAAAATATCACGGACAATGAAAATCGCTGAGAAATTACGTAAGAGTCCAACTGAAATAACCACCGGAAATGTACTGATATTCATGTAATGAAGCAGACCGTCTAAGACCCCTGGTCATTCAAAGCTGGACTACACTGTCACTGATTGGTTCAAATCCAACTCTTTATGTTTTCCTGCTGGAGTCTTTTCAATAACTTCATTATGTATTTTGTTTGATTGTAATATGAAATGCTTACTTAAATTTAAAGTGTATGTTTATATGTTTTACAATTGTATATGATAAATAGATTATCACTATTCATAATAAGTTGAATCAATTTTTGTGACACAAATGTATGATGTACTATGTACACATTACACAATGACAATTTACAACACCAATAATAAAAACACAATCGTTCACTCACAGCAGACACAATACCTCTTATCAATACCACGCACACAATCAGAATCATCACAATATTCATACATACAAGAAACAAAAAACGTGGACCAACGCTTAAACAAGCCAAAGGATAAACAGAAGATACTTTTGAACAAAATTTCAACAAAGTTCAGAAAAAAACTAAACACAACGGTAAAAAACATGTTGACAAATAGAAAACACGTTGAATTTTTATCGTGGTTTCCAATGTAGTGGGCTAAACGATTATAATAATTAAATTCAAAAATCTCCTCATAGATATTTAAAATCCAACAGTCGGTATCTTTAATTATTTGGAAATATAACAGTTCATTTTAAAGTATGTCAATGTTTATGATATTCATCTTTGAATCCGATCCGTTAATTAATAAAATATCATGGACGCTATGGTAAAAGGGAAAGAAACGACATGTATTCTCGATAACAAGATGGTCAAAGTCTAGATTTGTTTCGTTTAAATATTTTGCACCTTATGCTTCTTTACGAAATTTGCTGATCACAACGACGATTGAGTTTCTCCAAATGAATTGTTAACGTCGATCAAAGAAAACATGTCGTAGAATACAGCTACAGATGGCGAAACAAGCAGATGGTTTTTTTGAGAGAGAGATCAGGACACGTTAGCAATATACGGACATTTGAGCATTATTTACATGAACAAGAACAAATTCAAACATTTATAACGAAGACTGACAAGTATCGGACATTTAACCGATTGAACACAATTTATCATACTGGTTTTGTATAAGGCAACTCAGCACATGTATGTCTGAGGGTTTCGGGTAGGGGTCAGCTGGCTCTAGGTACTGCATGTCACGTTCAACTACTTCAAACCATTCTTAAATATCATCTATACGCTTCTACCTCGGCTTTGTTATTTGATATTACAACCGATGGGCATAGTAAGGAAAGGGTCACTACATGTATTAGGGAAGTTAAAGAGTTACTTCACTCTCTTTTGTCATATTTTGGTACTACTTGGCCTACTGCATTGTCCTCCTCTGACAATGATTGTTCACTTAAGACGGTAACCATGTATGAATATACGTTAATACGAGACTCTGAAGTTTGGGCCATCATTCTAAGACAGCTTTGACCACGAAGAAACAGGACTGTTTAACAAAGATTAATGCACAGCCACAAAACGTACGTCCAATTTTGATAGATCAACAGTAGGAGAGGAAGATAAAATAGATAGAAATAGACATAAAACAAGAAACAGACTGAAACGGAAATTATTTGAAACCAAAACGTTAACATTCCTGTAAAAATGAAGATCGATACTGCTATACTGGAAACAACTATCAATCTTCATTATAAACGAAATAAAAGTGGATATGAAACAAGAAAGAATAATAGACAGAAAGACAGGAACAAAGCTACCGCTTCTTACGTACTTGGAATGAGCAACACTACGAAATAAGTTTAATTCAATAAATCATTTAAAATTGATGATTTAGAAGCTGACGAAGTTATTCTTAAACTTATTCAGGAAAGTGGTAAAGCTCAGAAAATCATACAAATAGAAAACATACAATCCACGATTGTGAACAGAAGTTTTAGTCTGGAATATAAATTTTGCTTAATTTACATTCCATGTACTTATTCAGATATACCGAGAAAAACTGAAATAGCAGAATTTGACAAGTCTCAAAACGTCATAGCATTCATCAATTGTCATCTCAACTACGTAAGAAAAGGCGTAAAATATAAAAAAGACATTCACATCAATGTGAGTCAGACACTCTTGACTATCTCTATTTGGAAAGTGAGAATATGAAAACATACATTAAGTAAAGAGATAGACATTTATACAGTGATAGTAATGTGAAAGCAACTGGAAGTTTGATGCCTTGATGAATATCTTAGTTATTCAAAAAGGGATCAAGAAAAGACGACAGCGAACCCCAAAAAAACAATGGGGTTTTACTACAAGGTACAAAATTCAATTCAACACTCTAGTTAGAAAATGCTATTGTTTGGTTCATATTTATCAAAAATATTCAAATATTGCTTTATATTTTATTTGCTCAAAAGACTATGCAATTCTTATTAAAATCGCATTTAACTGTAATTCAAAATTGCGAAAGAAAAGTATAAGGATTTTCAAAACATGACAATTCATTAAACTGCGTAATAATATTTTCCGAGAGTTCTAACTTCAAATAATGTTCTAGAAAACAACGGGGTATCGGTCATATTGTTGTGAATGTTTTTAAGATAATAAATATGAATCAAACAGATAGCGATAGAAGGAAACTTAAAAAAGAGTGTTGCGCTTCTGCAACTCCATAAATATGAACAGACTTGTAACAGAGAGGAAGATTCGCCGGACGATGTTATTCTAGTCCACAAAGTGGAACTTAAACATGTCACAAGGACTGCCCAGAAAAAAGTTTTAAACCAAAACGCAATGTTTCACATTACGCAGTCTGGAAAAGTCCCACAGTTCACATTTTTTTCGATGAGTCTTTAATCCGCTTTATCCTGACTTTTATACTTCAACTTCAGTCACGTGACACAAAGCACTCAGACCAACCAACCCGACTAATATCAGCTGCTCATAAAGATGACTGACAACACCACAGTCAAGGAAGTACAGATAGTCAGGAGAAATATCCAGAAGAAAATGCGATCAAATATTAAACCAATGGCTTTCCACTCTTTAGCGATCTTCTCCTTTTTGTCTTTTTCTTCTAACCTCTCGAGATACATATTTATAAAGTCTCTCACTTCCGTCAATTTAATGTCAATTTCAGCTAATTGTGGATCCGCTTCTATCTCATCTTTTCTGTGTAACAACAGCTCTGTGGATCCCTTCCAATTCTTCGGCCACTTGTTGTCTCCTCCGTTTACTAGCCCCATACCGGGTATTGCGGGTGGTATCAGACGCTTCTTATCTGCCTCCAGAAAGGGTTTCACCAAGTTGTCCATACACATCATTCTTGCAAAAAGTTGGAACATCACCTGGAAATAGAAACGGACCTTTTCTGATAGTTTTAGTTTTTTATTGCGTTTAACGCCATTTCTCAACACACCAGAATCCTTTAAAAATTATTAACGATCTATGCATCATAAATTGAAAGTGTAAAGCTACAAGATTTACAAATCAGAACTTCACCAGACATATCCGAATAAAATAGAAGGGTGGACACTCATGCAGGGAACGCAAAACAAGACCAAAGAGACATTTGTGAAGAATCCGAATCTAGTATAATTGAGAAAATAGTAAAAGTATACTATTTGGAACCATGGTGTATCAATAGCAGACGGAAAAGTTGACAGCACGACATTTTAATATTCGAAATATTGTTTCTGAAAGCTTGACACAGCGTTTTGAAGTAATCAACATTCACAATTATACCCGTGTACCGAGTCTGGCAGGAATCATCTGAAGATTTAACCGCGTGAGTTGTAATTACAATGTTCGCAGCTACAAATTTAATACAGCCTTATGCGTTCATGTGTGTCTAACGAAGAATGCATCATCAAGTGTTTAATCACATAACTGATAACAGAACCCAGAAGCTCGTATGGAGAAGTCTGTATGAATGCAATGGGAATATTGAGAATATTAATTTACTACCAGCCACACAATACTTAATCCCCTAGGGCCATTCATCCCGATCAAGTTGTAATCAAGACAATCTTTTCAATAAAATATTGACTTCCGCACATTTAATTAATTGAATGTCACTGATGAAATACTTTTAACTTAATTCAAATTCAAAGACTGTATTAGTTTGTCATACTGTTTCCATATCTCGGTTATCTAGCTTATATTGTCTGCGATAGTATTCATGTTTAATTCACGTTTAATACCAGTAAGTAACTTATAAAATTACCGACAATAATTGCTTGTCTCTTTTACATGTATCGCTACATGCTCCTATCTACACCCTCATTAGCGTTCGTCTTGTGTCCCGTTTGTTTTTGTAATTGTTTACGAATGTGTATGCATATTTTCATGTCTAATTGGCTTTTGGTGCATTTCAGTATTTTTTACTGAGAGTTCAAAGGCTGTAAATCGGGCTGTAAATCGCTGTATGGTTATTATTTCTCTTTGTGTTTTAGATGTATTGCCATGTGCAGTTCTTTCACTTTATATATAGTGTTCATGTTATTTTCTCCCCACTTTCGGCCTTTTGTTGCCAGCTGTTTTGACTTGTCCTGTGATGTATTCCATCCTTTAACCCCCCGTTTGTCCTCTTTGATTATCCTAGTTTTCCCTTATGGCCGGCTAGGCCATTCCTTCCGCCTCTGTTCCCTTGCGTATGTACCCTTGAGCCTCCTCAAATGCCTTATGTTATATGGATTGTTGTTTTCACGGAGGCCTGTGTGGAGGGGCATTGTCTTATGTATGTGGCGTTCCCTGTAGCACCTTTTCTATTGTACGTGGCTTTTCCTGCTCTGCCAAGTTTTATTTATTCTCCCCAAATTTCTCCCCATTTGAGTGTATTTTAAACCCCCTCAACATTTTTATTTTTGCCCCCATTCCGTCCTTTATAGTTTCGTTTTATACCCCATACACATTCTCATCTACTTGATGTTCAATGCCTATGTTTTTATGTCTGTGACACTTCCTACTCGGATTTGTCTCACTTTCAGTTTGGAAAGCGGTCGTTATATTTTAGTTGCCGCTTTGCCCCGGGACATAATTATTTACGCTCAGAATTTACAATAGGATTTGCAATCTACTGAGCATGTCTTTTCCAGAACATGCCATTATTTTAAAGTAATGATTGTCATAACTTATTTTTTTCATAAAGTTTTCCCCAGCTCAATGTTTACTCATAATTAACTCATCTTATCAAGCTACCATGTTATTCACTTTTCCCCATTGTAGCAACTCAATATTTTGCAAGAACGAAAAAAATATTACAGAAAGTAATCGTCCCGAGCTGATGTTAGATTATTGATGTAATTCGTCATTCTTTATTCCGATTCGATTTCTGTCTTTTCCGTGAAAACCACCAAGAAGGAAATCCATATTTCAAGCATGAGAAATTTTTAGGTGTAAATGCCTGCATAATTTTGCTATCTTAACATTGCCGTCTTAGAAAACGTTGAATATGCAAACGAAACGATATGAAATACGAGGAAATGTGTTTTTTTAATCATTTCCTTGGATTAAGTATACTTAATACAGTCAGCTACTCTACACATTGCAATCATTAAAACAGCAACTATGCAACAGATGTCTGATTTATTTATTTAGGAAGATGTTAATGAAATGCATGATGCATAATGTGACTCTTTGCCACAAAAGCCATTAAGTTCTCTACAAGTAAGTCCCTACTTTAGGGAAACATGAATAAATGTTATATTCTATTCCCTAGTTCATTGACTTATTCCTTCAGACACAATTCGTCAGTTGAAAACGACACATGCATGTATAAAGACTAAGCAAACACAAGACAACCGTATTATTAACGCTTTGACGCAAACGTACATACCCGTGGAGTCAAAGGGAAAAAACCCAGAACATTTTAGATACCTTTGCAAACATACCAATATATCGACATTCCCCAGGTGATACTCATATTTTCATTTATGCTTGCGTCATGTGACACTGTTGTCTATGTAATTATTTACATGTATGTATATATGTTCGTGCCTACTTTGCTTTTGGTGTGGCTATGCTTTTTGTATGGGCATTTCTTGCTCGACCTCTTCATTCGTTTTCCTAACAATATTTCGGCCTTTCTATTAATACCCATCATTATGTTTGTCTTTATAATTGTTTGATTCTCTTTGATTGTCCTAGTTATCCCTTATGGTCGGCCAGGTCATTCTTTGTGCCCATGTTCCTTTACGTATGAACCCATTGAGCTACCTCAAATGCCTTTTGTTTTATGGATTGTTATTATCCCGGATGTCTGTGTGGAGAGGCAGTGTCTTATGTATTTGGCGTTCCATGTAGCAACACATTCGCTTCCATTTTCTGACTTTTATGCCTCTTTGTCCTTACGGGGTGGCTCAATACATTGTATATGGCATTTTCCGCAAGACTTCAATATTCAATTTGGTTGCTCATTGAACGACTGATTGATTTAAATGTTACAGCGTGTGTAAATCTACATAGAAAATTGTAATGCATGTAGTATGTGATACATTTCTGCTACATTGAAGTTGCCATACAATTAGGATATCGTTCAATTGGAATAACTCCTAGTAGTTTAATCTTAACTTAAATTGTGTCCCTGTGATGATGAATGGATTTTCTTGTCAAAATGAAATAGTGCAACTTGTCAAACACTTCCGTAAAATATAGGAATTGATCAATCAAAAGCCTGAGAGAAAGTGACCCACAAAATAGCACTTCCTACAAACACATGTACGTGTGAAGATGTGTGTTTGATATACAGTCGAACCTCGTTTATTCGACAACCTTCTATCCGATACTTGGTATCATCCGAAATAAATATCAGTTCCCGAAGTATCTTCTTAGGTACATCGCATTAAATTGGGTTATTCGAAACCATGTGTTATTCGAAATAAAATTTTGGACCCGATGAGTTCGCATGAACGAGGTCCGGCTGTAGTTCACTATATACTGTTTAAAAACAAAGATTACTTGACCAGTTGTACTCTATGTATTACATTGAGATTATTGTATTATTATCGTGCACCTCGTCAGTTCATTAATGTTTATTGTTTCCCTGGGGTCTGTATGGAGAGATATTGTCTATGTATGTGGCGTTCTCTGTTACTCCTTAATCTCTCTTAAATTAATAATTGACATGATTATACATGTATGTAACAATTTATTTAAGCCCGATTTTGATGAAAGTATATTGCTTATCTGAATATCTGTCCAGTCTACTTCCAGTTGTTGCTCAAAACAGAACCGCTCTCTAGAGGTTGTACTTTACATCATAGTCAAGATAATTGTGAAAAGTTTGTATTTATATCTTTTTTTATTGTATTAAGATGTATGGCTGGAATTCTCTACGGGAGGTTCTTTCCTAAACTATTAATTAAGCATTTTGTTATATGTTTCACATTAAGCCGCGGAAACATGTAGATTTTTGGTTGGTGTGGAGAAACCACGTGGTTTCTGACGTCATATTTGCAACTGCAGAATTAGTCTGCAGTGGGATTTCAAGTTGATGCAACTTTTTATTTATTTACTGTTTTTTAATACGAACAAAAGCACAGTCTACGCGGTTTACTTAGTTAAAACCGCCTGGTCAGCCTCCGCTCCATGTATTACAAAGGGCTTTTGTTTGTTTCAAGCGCTTCGAGAAAACTTTCTTGGTGATTGCCTGACGGGAGTAGCAAAATGACGTCATAAACCACGTGATTTCCAACACAGTAGGTGGTTTGGTGTGAATGAATTCCATTAAATGTTTTGATATTTCAAGAAATCCACAATTTCGCTAGAATTAAGTTATTGCTCGGCCAGATATGTCTGTCAGCTGCTCGAAGCAGTATAATTTATCTTCACCACGCCAGAATGATCCAAAATCACGTTGGCGGTGTTCATTGCTCGGCGTTGATTAAGTGCTGTGTCAAAACTGGTATAAATAGAACCTGTTATGCAACTCTTTCACAGAGACGAATATATATTCACAAGTGTTACACTTGAGTTTGCCTAATTGAAAATATCTTGATGAAAAACGAGAGCCATTGATGATAGATTGAACTGAACTGTGCGCATATCGGACATTTTTATATTCCAGATATAGTTTACGTATCATAACACTGAATTGGTTGAAATACGTCTGGAATATGTAAAAGAATACTCTAAGCACATACACATATATCTCCAAAATGAATGATATTCATACAGCAGACTTTTACTATGCGGCGTAAATTAGGACAAACTGGCGAGACTTGGGTTCCATTTAATACAATAAGACCTCCCTTACAGATCACATCGAAATTAAGACCATCTCATTAAGAATACTGTACATTTGAAAGAAAACATTTTCTTCCATAGGTTAACTCGATAAACAGACCACCTCACAACAAAGACCGATTTCTTCAGCACTAACGGTTGTCTAATCATTGAGGTTTCACTGTAAATATTACGTAAATAAACAATAAACTCAATGTTTTTATAAAATACTATAAACCAATTTGCTTTCGCTGATACAATATTTCTCGTTTTGCGTTATTTAGTACCACAAATGTTATATGGAATAAAGTAAAGTGTTTTATCATTCTGTGTCACCCGTATTTTTAATAGCCAGCCATGTCTGACTTATAAGACACCTTCTGTCGGAGTACATTTATTTCCCGGTTCCTATCCTTTTATACCAATCCATAGGCAGGCGGGCAGACGGGCAGACGGGCAGGCGGGCAGGCGGGCAGGCGGGCAGGCGGTAACCATTATTTAACCACCCAGTGTCTCATCAACCGACCATATCGGAATGGAACCCGTCCAAAATTCGAACTCCAGCTCCGAAGGTGGATGCCTTAACCACTTGACATCGGGAGAAGGTATATACAGTAAAACCTCAATAACAAGACTACCCTTGGGACCCTTGAAAACTGGTCTTAATATTGAGGCGGTCTTAATATTGATTTTGACTAAAGAGCAAAGTAGAAATGGACTTAAAATTGTGTTCTTAATTCTAAGGTGGTCTTTAAGTGAGGTTTTACTGTACGTAATGTGTATGCAAATTTTCGCGAAATGAAACTAACGATCGAAAGGATACACTTACCTTTTTGAGAAATTTAGGGACGGGTGCCCTTGATCCGTAGAACGACAGATTTACCACAAACACATTGAGGAATGTAGATGTTGTAATAAGTATCATGTTTAGGCAGTAGTACGTACCTGTAAGAAAAAAAGGCAAACATCATCACAGAAATACCTCTTCTCAATTTAGCTTATTTCCAATATATATCTCTGGAGAATTACTCATGCACATGATGCAAGTGAAATTGCAAAAAGTCAGTAGTGTCTGTTTTGTGATTTAGTGGATGTCATGTATTTGCCGTAGACGCCAGAAATCTTTGTGTAATAAAGAAGAATATTTTCAAAAGAAACAAATAAAACTGCTGACAAGATGAACAAACGCAACATCTGTCATAATATGTAAGGTGGCATTCCGTGTTCAATTTTCCTTTGAGGTGTAATATAGTAATTTCTGATTTCTGTAACGTGGATTGTTTTCATATTTCAATCCCACAGTTGGTAACCAGTCTGCGGGTCGAACGCGCATGCGCAAACAATTGTCTGATAAATTTGTGCAAAACAATCGTTAAAAGTTTATTTGCCCTGCGTTTTTTAGTGCTTTCGCAGATTACGTCAGTAGCATTGGAATTCAAAAACTTGTATGATTATCAGAATTAATTAGATAAAAGATTAAAATGAGTTTATTTTAGAAATAACGCTTATCGCAAACTTTCCTGAAATCGATTAGAAATCTATTATTTAAACGGTTGTACAGTCATTATCCATGCATGAAGTAATCTAAGTAAAACACTGATTATACAACGATACAAGTCATTATCGCATCAGAAAAAGATCAACAAAACCCAAGTAAGTACAGTCTGTGAGTACAAATGTCTAAACATGTATAAACACAGGTTTCCTAGAATTATTTATAACCATGCAGTCTTATCGTAAGAATGCTGGGTAACGTATCATTCTGTCAGATGTTGGTTCAACAGGGGAAAGATGGCGAGTATGTATAACAATCCATCTCAATAGATTCTTTCAAAGTTTTTTAATGAATGTTGTTCAGTCTGTGTGTTTGTAGTAAGGTTAGACGCTCTAGTTGTGTTCAGTGTTAAAGCTTCATTGTTTGATTGGTTTGACTCTATGTAGCCGTACTAACATGGTTTTGCTATTTGCTTATCAGTGTTGTGTAAACCAATCAAATCTTACGTTAACCACCAAGGCATTTTCTCTTCAATCGAACAATATTTGTAATCTTGCTTTGTTAACCTTTCGATAAAGGGTACGTTACCTTCGCCAAATCCACTGAATTTCGGTGAATTTACCGAAATCCATTTTGGATCTGGAGTGACCAGCTATCGTAACATATCGGCATTTTTTATGTTGCCAAAAAAAATTAACCTTCAAATTGCGCCGACCATCTTTTTGCTTGATATTTCTTGTTTCTTTTAATTTGTGTCGTCGGTTGTCTACCAAGTAGGTTTGTTTCTATTTGCTCAGTGAATATATATTTGTGTAAACATTGTACTGGGGCATACCATTAAACTGGTTTAAGCCCCAAATAGTTTTACTGACAGTTCCAATGTTTTTGGCCGTTGTATTGCCTTGATTCTCATTTTGATTCTTGTGCAGTCCTTTGTCGTTCCAATTTGTTTTTGCGTGGCAGCTCATGTTTGACTTCTTTCATTTTTGTAATCTAATTTGTATCTCTCTTCATGTCATTAAGGTGGTTGTGCGCTTTGTATGTGTTATTTCCAGCTCGACTTTTGTATTCATTACAGATTATGTATATCACATTGTGTTAAGTAAATTGATTGTCTAAAGGAAAGTGAACTTGACATTTTGCAACATTATTACTACATAAATTGTAAAGAATTGAATTATCGCAGGGAAAAGGTATTTTACAGTTTAATGCAATTCAAACATGGAGGTAATGAAATATGGATGGATTTTAAAGCAAACACTCGAATTGTCCCCCACTTTACATTTTTGTCACAACTCAAGGGCTATAACTCTGATGTTACTGGTCAGATATAAAACGTAAATACAGTTGCACAATCTCTCATCCTATTAAACATTTGTTTGGTGATGGTTGGGCAATTACTTAAGTAGCAGTGCGAGCCTTAAACTTGCCATATAGAATGCCTTGAATTGACTTTGTCAATGGCTATTACTCTAACGTTACTGGTCCAATACAAGTAAAACCAAGATGCACGACTTCTCATCCTATTATAAAACGCATAATGACCTTGAACTTGAGAGCCACATTCTTGAACCGTAAGTTGTTGGTTCGAATCCCCCAATTCGCAATATTCTTTGTCTGTCAGCGAGACCCTAAATTTAGGCGCTAGAGACCTGGTTAGAAGCTTTCCACTGTGTTATATCAATTGGAATAAAGTATCTCGCAATGAGTGAACATTAATAAGTTCAAACAAATCAATTGTTCACCAGTTTGCAATATGACGCGTAATTGTTGATTTATTAAACAAACAGCAGGCGCGTAATTGCGGATTAAATAAACAAGCAGCATATTATGAATGTTGTGATGTGCATAACGTTTCATATTTATGGTCAATATTGAGGGTATCACATATTCATTGATATATTGGCCATCCTTATAAACGTTTGGTTTGCAATAACACTACCTACTTCTGAAAATGGCCACTTTTAAAAGGTATGTGTCTAAGCGGGGAATTCTTTTGGGGGAGGGGGGCTGCGTATTAATAGGTGAAACTTAAATTGCATAGAAGTAATAATTAAAAAAAATTACCTGCCTACCTACACACCTAAATTTGCTGGATAGGATTAAGCCAAACAAACAATTGGCTTATAAGCGATGTATTTCTGGTGTTTTTGTGTGTTATTACAAGCATTCCTTCAGCGAGGAAACCCTTGTGAAATATAATCCAACGTCATCACTTGGCCAGGACATTGCGTACACTGGCGTGTTGGGACACTCTGAATGTGATTATAAAGTTGATGTTTAAATGACACAAACTTGTATAAATATAATTACCCAGAATGGGAACATTGTCGGAAGCTGGAGGCATATTCCTTTCAAACATAAGCAACAGTACGAAGAAAGCCATGAATATACTCATTCCTGAAACACAATGGACAGTCATATATCATTAATAATACATACATAATGTTAATATACGTGTTTGTTAAGAATTAACATAAATCATATCAAAGGTATAAGACAAGATGTTTCATTATTAAATTGCAAACACAACTCTGTCTCGCTAAGTTTTAATTTATGTTTAATTCACAGGCCTTTTGTGTTCCAGATACCAAATCTCTTAAAATATATTTTACACCCCACTCTAGTTTTTTGTACCCAAGAGATTTGTGTGGGGAGGACATGTTTTGTAAATGTGGCATTCTGGGTGCTACGTCTTTAACTTCCGGACACATGGATTTCACTCAAGAATGAAATTTTACCACATGCATCCACCATCCGTAGTAATACCATTCCTCTAGCCCAGTACATGCCACATGGCTTATCACTTAATTTTCACTTTCGACAAAGGTCCCGAGGATTAAATTTCGTAGACAGAATTGTGTTGTGAAATACATTTATTCCGATAGAACCTCCGTTATTGGAGAGCTTTTTTTCTGGCTTGCATTAATGTTATTAACTAATAGAGAAGTGTAGTAAGAATAAGATTATAATGACGTTAATTAAACATAGAAACATTGTCCGCAAAAGTAATCAGTAAACACAAATATTTACACTCGTACGAATTTTGCAATCGCATTAAATAGCCACCCTTGTTTTGCATACAAAAGTGATTTTTTTCCTTAAATATCACTATTACACCTTCATATATAAGTAAAGCGTATTTCAACAGATACAATTTCATGTGAATCAGCTTCATGGTGTTATAAAAGAGTACGCATAACTATTTTGTTTGGTGACATCAATAATGAACTTTGTTGTAACAAATTAAACGCATTATGGTTATAAGCACTACGGGTACTGTTTGGACAGCCCTTTTAAATAAACGCGCACATGTCTATTTTCGTGAAAACAAACGAATATGGTTATCCCGTCAAATATTTATCAAAATTTAATGGTAATATGTGTTTATTTATTCATATATCTATACCACTAATTATGTTTTACATCATAAAAGACACCGAACATTAATGGTAGTCATTGAATATGTATATGTTCATAAGTAATGCAGCTCAAATTCTACATATTTCCGCATTGTTATGTTATCGTTTTGCCATGTTGCTATGTTACCGTAATGTCATGTTACCGTTTTATAACGTCGCGGTGTGTAATATTGCCTTTTTATCACGATGACGTTATATCATGTTGCTGTCTTGTCATGTTACCTTTTTGTCACGTTGCCGTTTTATAAGGAGTTGCCGCTCTGCCATATTGCCATTGTGTCATGTAACCTTTTTGTCATGTTGCCAATTAGCCATACTGCCAGGTTACCGCTTTGCCATATCGCCATTTTGCCATCTCGACGTTTTGTCATGTTACCGTTTTGACATTTCGCCGTTTCGTCACGATGCCGTTTTGCCATATTGACGTTTTGTCGTGTTACCGTTTTGACATGTCGCCGTTTTATCATGTTACCGTTTTGATATTTTGCATTTTTTCAAGATGCATTGTTGCTATATTGACGTTTCGTCAGGCTACCATTTTGACATTTTGCCGTTTTGTCATGATGCCGTTTCGCCATGTTGATTTTGTATGCCTTAACTTTCTTATATCTTACGACAAGCGGGTATATGCAACTCGATGTATGCATCAATGCAGTTCCCAAAGAAGATGGCTGAATGTATAGTGACAAAGCAAATGTATATTAGCGGAAGTAACCAGATTAAGAAACATTTTAAGTGTTATTAAATCTGGGTACATTGAATAACGAAGCGCCGTGTTCACGGAGTATCATGATTGATGAAACATGCAAGACATAAAGGAGCAAAAAGTTCGTTTAAAGTTTAGTTTTGTTAAAACTCATTAACTGTAACAGACAAGTTGTCAGAATATTACTTTAACAGGTTAAATGCTATCCATATTGGCTTGAACATCTCTTTTACATACAAAAGAATCAAAATCCGAATGCATACTTGTTTTGTAATCGGAAAATCCTGACAGCTTTCTGAATGTAAAGCATACTACGAACAGACTGTTAATATCTTCAGTTTGATTTACGCTAGCATGATGATAACTTATGTTACTGATACAATCGATCAATTGTGAGTGTTCTTTCATGTCTTTCTGTTGATGCAGTTTTTTTAGCTCATAATTTGCTAGTATTTAACAGTAAGCATCATGTATATCACTGATTTATGCTAACAATATATCAAGATAGCATTATCATATCGAAGCGTTGTAATCTGTGAAAGATCACATACATTTTACTGAAAGATTTGATATATGTTATTCGGTTTCCTTTTTTGTTCGTATTCGAGTGCTTGTAATTACCAGAAAAAAACGAAGGTTTTAGACTAAATCTGTCAAGTACCCGATCGTGAGTTTGTTACAAAATAAATAACAACTTTGGATGATACAGTTTTGGAAAAGAAAGTTTTTTCTACACGCAAATGCTAATTTAAACTCGACTGTAATAAAATAATTCATGATTATTTGAATCATTCTCGAATCTTCTCCTTTGAAAATCCCGTACGGGTGTCTTAATGAAGTGACCTTTGTATGTGTCGAATCCACAACCTTGGAATGGAGTGACCATCTACTCCACTACCCTCTCGTTTGACATGCATTCATTGTATGTATTGAACGTGTTATTTGGTGTTATTGACCTTAAAAAACAGGGACTAGAATTTCAACGGTCACTCAAGCAGTCAATTTATATTTCATAATGCGGAAGTCAGAGCATGGATATCACAGTGTCCGAAAAGAAGTGACAACTGAGTGTATATTTGTGTGAATTTGCTTTGAGTTGTAATACAAGACTTAAGGGTAAACAGTAATAACAAATATGTGTCCTCAGTGCTGATAAGTTACACTCGAGCTAAGAGTCGAAATGTGTATAACAATAATACTCAATACTCAGGAAGCATTGTATTCCATTTCACTCACTCAAATGTCCAAACTCCGAATCAGCAGAGAGAATTACGAGATCTGAAAGTTGACTACCTAGTGATGAGTAACGGCTGAAATCCTGAGTCCTGTCCAGTTCATTCACGTATTTCATGAGCTCTGGCCATTTGTAAACGCATTTTGTGCGTGGTTTTTTTATATGTAATAATTTCTTTGTAGTATATAGTATTTATACTCAAATTTACTTAACAACTGGGTGTTCACATGTAATCAAAGTGTGAAAACATATTTTAATTAAAATTTAAGTACAATCACATTGTCAAGTTATTTTTAAGAACTCCCGGTTACGTGCTTCAATTAAGACAGCTAATTTCCGTAAACTATTTGTAGCAAATCTTTTTTAAATCAATTAAAGTAATTGATGCAATGTTTTTCGGAAAATTACAAGCCATTGCAGCGGTGTTGTTATTTGTCTTGGAACGCGAAACACAATCGGGCAAGTACACGCTCTTGCTAAAAGGTAGAGTAGCGTTGATGGAATTGTATTAATCAGATTGCTTTGAAACTTGTATCAAAATCACGTTCCCTATAGCAATAGAAAAGGATGTCGGTAGAATTGGTGTAAAATTTGTCAACTTTTGCTACACATATAGGGATATTCCGTAAATTGTTCTCGACAACTGTTGACAAATATTTAGTTTAAACGTATTCAAAGTGTTTCTCTTAATTATTTTAATTGAGTCACGGTTTAGACTAAAACACTAAGTGTACTTCAATCTTCAATCAAATAGCCCGTGGTAAACAGTAGTCGCCACTTCTAAAACAAGGTGACGGACATGTAAAATTGATTGCACTGCAATGAATCACTGAAACATATTCCCAGAACTTTGACCATACATCTTAATGTAATATTACAGTACGAAAAGACTGGCAGAGCATTTCATTTCAACGACAATGAAAAATCGTGGACAGTGAACTTTTTACGTAAGAAACTAATTTGAATTAATATTTCGTTAAGTTATATTACTCTAAATGCGAATTAAGAAAGAGTTAATGCCTCTGAGCTTCGGTCTGATGATGACATTTTACTATTTTAGCTTTTTTATTTAGTTTTTGTCATACTTCAAAGTTTTCGTGATTAGATAAAGTAAAGGCAGACTAAGTTCAGACTCGTTTCTTGTTATCAGATAATGAACAAACAAACGTTCACTAAATTTTATCGTTATCCTTTGAAAGGCATATTCCGATTAAAAGGGTTAAAGACATTTTGTCGATGGTGATCTACAAACAGTGTAGCATCAATGTCAAAATGTCCTTTCCCCATTACCAAACATGGCATTACCAGAACAACGGATAGATGCTCCCCAAAGTATGTGCAAAATCATCGAACCGGACCATGTCGACTCGTGGTAGTGAAGCTTCCCATTTGGTTTCATTGAATTCTGGTCGATGGTGGCTGAGAAATACCGCGGACACGAATGCGGGACGGACGGACGCACGGACAGACAAAGCGACTGTTAAATGCTCCTTCTTCGGGGAGCATAACAAAAAAAGACAGTTTAAGCACAAAGCGTTAAGCATTCTAAAGGACAAAAATGTCATAATTTCATCATTTTCGTACACATTCATGTGTATGCGTGCGTGTCTGTGTATGCGTGCGTGTCTGTGTATGCGATGTGTTGTTTGTAATGGCTTGATATTGATGTTTTTATGACTAATTTAATTTAATGTTCATGTTGGTTTTTAATGATTTTACCTGTGATTTTAACCATAATTTTATGTTTTATTTGACTGCGTGTATCTACATGCAGCGGTTGTTACCTTTTTTGTTTTTATGACGCAATAATTACTGACCTCACCAATGCAAAGTTAAAAAAAGGATATCATCGATGTCACCAAACAAATTCAATAGCTCTTACATGCCAAACACAGAGTTTGAATGCTGTATTGACTCTAACTACGTAAGAACATTACCCCAAAACGACAAATCTTCCAACAAATATATATGAACAAAGTTTACAATCACAAGACAATACTTAACAACACTAAAAGTATTCAATTTGTGATAAATACTTCATTTATTTAACCATGAAGCTGATGATAAACGTAGTACTACTTTAGAACAATATTAGGAGGAATTAAAAACAAAGTTAGTATGAGCGACGTTTTAATAAAAGTTCTAAGAAGACTACGTCACCACGAAAAATAAACTACCCTATCAACAAACAGACATTGTTTTATCCGTACTCTTTCCGTCCGGACTTAAAGAGTACGGACAAACGGACTTTATACACAACACGTAAAGCTTACCAAGGGCCATCTTTGTAGGTGATTCAGGAGGGATCCAGTAGAGAACCAATGTCAATGACGTCAGCAAAACACATGGTAAAATCAATATGTAAGTGTAGAACGTTGCAGACCTCCTAAATTGAATCGTGTATGTAAGATCGATAAACACTTCCGGGCAACACACGTACTTAAGCTCATTCCTAATCCCGGGAGTTTCTAACACAGTCCATGCTTTATTAGCAACAAAATAGTCATCAGTAGTCATTTTTTGTTGAGGTCCAAGAAAATCAAGATCTAACAATAAGCCATTGTATGTCCATGATCCGAATTTTAAAGAACATGTTTGCTTATCAAATGGAAACGTTGTGACGTCAATGTCGCACGTGCTCATGTAGATTCCTTGAGGGATCCAAGTAATATTTCCATCGTATTTTACGATACATAGGGCATCTCTTCTTTCATCAATTCGCAAGTCTGCACTGAAATTGTATGGAATTGACTTTGAAGGCGATGTCTTTTATGTAAATCGTGTGAATGATATTGGTAGCTTTTAATTGAAAAAATCGAAATTGTTTTAGTGAGTAAATTGTTTATTAAAATATTTGGTGAAATAAACAGCCAAAAGTCATGCCAAACGACAGCAGGAATAAAGCAAAAAAAGGTCATCCTTTTGTAGAAATTTCATGCAGCAAGTCGAAAAATTTGCGAAATGCAAGCCTTTTTGAAGGAGATCAAAAGAAAAGATACCGCTACATATGACGTAAAATTTTGTTGATGACGTTGCGTATATAACATGACGTCACACTTTTGTTTTCCATTCTGTACATACATACACGCAAACAGATGGGAGGATGACAGATTTAAATTTAGAGGATTTTGAAATGAACAGCAAAGAAAAAGACAAACGATTCGTGAACGAAAATCAGAGAAGTTATACCAATATCAGACACGCATAGTTGAACACATTGAGTATGTACTTTGACAGAGGTAAGAGACGTAACAGAGGGAATAAAAAGAAAAAAAGTTGTAGAAAACATAGATCTAGTTAGTAAAAGACCAAAAGACATTAAACGTATCGACAACGAAGAAACAGTTTCGACTGTCTCGCTCAAAATGTACGGAATCTAACGGATACAGTATTCACTACAATTGAAGTGTATACAGACAATTTAAAAAAGAAAACACGTTGGTACACCAATCACAGACAGGTAAGGGCAGAGAATGGTTTAGACGATTTGACACCAAACTTTACACTCGGTACGTAACTGTGGATGCGTTTTGTGTGTAACGTTGCACCAAACCGAAGAAACAACTGCAACTGCATTGTCTATCTAATGGGAATAAGATACCATCTGTGTTGTATGAGCAACGCCAGGTAAGTGAATACTTAAGTTCCAGTACTGTTGAATAAATTTCTTGTGGTTACCATAGATACAATTTAAATGTATTTATACATTACACACTATTAGATATTAGAATCAATTTCTCAGAAATTTGATAAAAACACAATAATCACATCAAGCGCTCAATAATTCGGTACATCTCAATTTGAAAAACTGTAAATGTTGTCTGTCAAAGAAACGGGCACGGCTCAAATAGCGCGGACATTGACCACAAAGACAGATCTACAGACAATATACACATACATACTGCACACAGAAAAAGAAAAAAAACTCCTCTACGCATACAAATATACCATTTGTTTGAAATAAAAAGAAACATCTTGACATTACACGTTCGATAATAACGATAGCAACGTAGAAACGATTGATTATTGTTGTAGGCAGTGAAAATATGATTATGTAATTCTGAAGAAACAAAAACACATTTGTAAGTCTGTGTCTGCGTTCTGTAATTTTAAATCCAAGCTTTGACAGGCTGGGTTTCTCCATAAATATAAGAACCATCCTACAAAATCAACTCATAGGAGACGTTGAAAGAACAGACTCATTGCAAAAATGTATAATTTCTTCGAATTAGATTACGGTTAGATAAATGTTACTTCTCCAAGGCAGATCAGTATATAAGTCAATGAAGTCATAATGCTAGAAACAATCCCAGGACATGAATTTGTTCCTGACGATAAAAAACCGACGCCATTTTGATTCACGAATAACTTCCGTATATGCAACCTGACATTTTCCTGCGATGTGGATAAAACCGAATCAGGTGCATCAATAGTAAGTACGTAATATGATTGTTTCCGGTACCCCGACCGTATCATCAATTTGGACCCGATTTAAATCATAGTTGGCCCTTCAGGGGGTGAAGCTTCTATAAAATCTTAACAAAATCTCAGAAAATCGATCTTCCTACCACCCTAAAACATTATGGTTAAGGGCACCACAAACCACGTGTTTTAAGAATTGCGAATTTTCAATAGGGACTTTTTGGTACTGAATCAGAAGTCAATAGATTTGACAGATCATCCAACCTTAAACTGCCGAATACTCAGATATGCAGTTTCACCTTTTATTAGCTCATCCTCTACTAAACAAAACACCAAACGAAAGTTGAAAGATGATTTTAACATCCATTGTTTATGTTCGTCTCTTGCATCCCTTTTGCAAATGTTTGCATGTACGTATATTTCTCATGTCTCTTTGTGTTTTTTTTGGCTGGCTCATCACTTTGTATGTGGGAATTCCTGTTCCACTTTTTCCATTCATTTTCTATACCCTGGTACGTACACAGAATTTAGAAAAAAGAATGCCACATATACAATTTGTTACCTTTAACTTACGTAATGTTCCTGCTATAAGTTAATCAGAATACCTTCCTATTTGAACTTCTGTTACCTCAGCTATAATGTATCTATCATTTCTGACCACCGGTGGACAGTTTGTGGGCACATTCTGTTGCAAAACATCGTTGTATAAATCCTTACCCTCGTGCAGGCTTTTCTACTAAAGTCCCCTATGTTGGAAAGATCCATGTTCATCGTACGCTGCCAAACGTCATCTAAACATCAACCGCTCCAACCGAGCAAAGCATAGGTAGGTGCTGGGCGGTAACACACAATAAAGTAACCGTGGTATAAATTATTTGAGTCAATAAAGCCGCAGGGACTTGACTTGGAAATGATAAAAAATAATGACACAGAAGCAGTAACGTTCGTATTTACTGATAATATCGCTAGCGATACTAGCAACAATACGGCTACTACTGACTGTAGAAGGTAGATACAAAATTGTACAATTTGGAAATTGTTAATTGTAGATACAAATAAAGAAAAACATCAAACACTGTTACCGAAATATTGTTACAATCTGATAATTTCTGAATTCTTCAGAAAGTATAATAGAATATGCCAACATTAGTTTTCATACGACAGAACTGACACTGGCAGGATTTAACAACAATGTTTTACAATAGAGAACAGCAACACTTATACAAACAGGACCTAGTTGAAATCCAGTAACAATATATTTACTGCTAGTATCACGAATAGTAAGAACAGTTTTTATAGATAGGTAATTTTCAACATTGTTTCAGACATACATAAGCGGTCAATCGAAAGTCAGTTTCATGGAAACAAATTTCAACCACTACTACAGTTTCCTGCCATAAGAAGCAGACGACTTTCCACATGAATCAGAGGTGGAGCACATGACTGTAAGACAATCTCACGGAAGGACACGACCTGTCCCACAGTATGGACAGAAATACTGTCACTATTTTTACGGCTGTTAATGCCAACTTCACACCGTTGTAGAAACTCCTGAGAGTGTTCCAGCATTGCGTCAGTCTAAGAACGTCACTAAATGTTTTGAGAATGCTAAATGGAAATGTATAATTCTGTGATTTCACGCCAGCAAAGAATTCTTCATTGCATATTTATGTTTGCATACTTTGATTAATGGAGTAAACATAAGATTCTCTGAAGGTACTTAATATCAAACGTTTCTATTCTTACATGAATGTCAGCTAATGTCAACAAATAACACAATATCTGACAGGTTAGAAAAAGAAAAAAACTTGCACAAATTATTTCTGCATTTCTTCGTACAATTAGTTCGAGAGATGTATTTGTAATGGCAAAGCACGTTGAGAATCAAGATAACGATGTTCCAAGTAACCAAATATTTAAGAACTGTGTTTGTTTTTCGTCAAGAGTTCGATTTGAGAATTCAAACCTAAACTTATTTGAAAATACAACCCGGTTGATATTTTATGTTCAGTGACACACGATTTCCCATTTTGTCGAAGGCAAGCAATTTAAAGAGATTTAAACGCTAGTCTATTACATATCAATACTATTTTCAAAGCCAAGACACATGAAACTTAAGAAAGCATGAATTATTTAAAACATTTCCTCGACTCCAACTACGCACTTCATGAAAACGATCCCAGATAAATACTTTTAATACATTATCCCCTGTAATCATTTATCATTAAGACTTCCTGTGTAAATTTCGGGGGGAGAATCTGGTTACATAATCTATGGAGAGGTATAAGCAGAGACGATTAGTTATCTCTAGTCCCAGCGCAGTGTTCACAGAATCACAGGCACGACTCGATAGAAATGCTCACTGCGCAATTTATAGATTTCTGCCCATATAAGGTAATACAGTGGTGTAGGAGGTTTTTCATGTAATTGTTTATTATAAGTTTATAAGTCTTCTCTAATGAGCTTTACACTTGGTTTCTAAATGGAAATTCAAGGCTGGATCAATATAATCAGGTTGATACTATATTTAATGCACCACGGTACAATGCGCCCTCTCCAGAGCAGAGCAAAACCCTCTAGTAGAATCAAGGTTAGGCTGTTCTGTAGAAGTTATTGCTCTAGAATTGTTAGATTAGTAGTTTTATTTACTATAACAGATGGATTATGTTGTTGAAGAGAGGTTATTACTCTAAGAAGGGCAGTTCTGGAGAGGTTTCACTGTATTTTAATTTAGGTTGCAAACTGACGTAATGAAACTGTTACACACATCTTAATAATACAGATGGTTGATTCCAAATACGAGCTTCTCCGAAGGATTGGTTTGGACAACAACTGTTATGTACAAATACAACATCATTTATTGGACAATATTTCGTTTGAGTGTGTTTTTGTAATCTTACAACTATCACACAAGATGCAAGACATTTGGCGTCGCACTGTGGCAATGAAATTTACAGATCAGTTGCTTGTTTACTACGAAATACCGGCGGTGACTTCTTCTTCATCAGTTCATACCCGTGGAGCCATAACGATTTCATAGTTCATGATTTCACTATTTGGTCTGAAATCATTGTATCATTATGAAACGTGCAATCTTGAAGTTAAAAATTCGCGATTTATATTGTTTCCTGTTTTATGGTACTAAAAAAGTCCACCACCATGTTTCGTAGTTTGTAATTTTTTCAGAGTTTTGGTTTCAATTAAATAAAAGGTGGTTTAGAACGAACCTGTTTACTGGTTGAATTAAATCAATGAACATGGAGACACATGCCATTATGATAGCACTGAACAGTTACTCATATAAAATATTTGTTTCTCTAACACTTCAAAGCCACCTCATTTATACTTCGTCAGATAGTATAACACACCAACTAACGGTCGTGTAATAGTATGTACTCATATTATAGCCAGCAGTGTATTCCTGAACTGTAGATAAATTTGTCATTTCACTCTTAAATGTAGGTAGACTTGCTGTTTTGTAAGTAAATTTGCCGTTTCAGTCACGGCTGTTGGTAAATATGCAATTTTACCCTTATTTGAAGGTAAATTTGCAGTTTCACTCTCAATCGAAAGTAAATTGCAGTTTAACTTTAAATCGAAGGTAAATTTGCAATTTCACTCTTAATTGAAGATAAATTCGCAATTTCACTCTTAATTGAAGATAAATTTGCAATTTCACTCTTTTAATTGTAGATAAATTTGCAATTTCACTCTTAATTTTAGGTAAATTTGCAATTAAACTCTTAACTGTAGGTAAATTGACCATTTTACTCTTAACTGTAAGTAAAGTTGCAAATTCACTCTTAATGGTAGGTAAAAGTATAATTTCAAAGATAATCAATACTTTATCAACTGATATGTTAAATACGATGCCTCGGAAGTAATACTATGGCAACGTACGTTCGTCCTCTAAAAAACTGTATGGTCAATGAAACACAGTATTACCATTATTCCTATATGATAGGTAAATTTATGTTGTTTTATGTGCAACCAAATTTCTTTTACCATATAAGGTCACATACTATATATATAAATTGCTCCTTAACATTTATCCAATCATAGTTACTTCCCTTTAATAGTACACGGACCGTTCATACACCATATGTATTGTCTGAGCGTGAAAAGCGACTAATCTAATCGTGTGTGAAAATCGTGAACGGATATTTAATATAGTATATTTCTGGTGCGTAGCTACGCAAAGGCATTAATTAATTTTCAGAGGAACACTCTTGTCCTCTATTGTATCAAACTTTCGCAATAGCTGAAATCAAAATGCTTGTTCAAGTGTCCAGAATGCATTGTGAGTTTATGGGCAAACTCCTTCGGGCCACTATTCTGGGCCCGATATGCCTGAGGCCAATGACATTTCACCTGTTTAGTAAATTCACATTTACCACCCCACAACTATGCCACAAATAATGTAACTCACATTTGCATTTTCAAAACGTATCTAATCACAGCACAGTTGATATGCATTTCATCACTAATATTCCCTTGTGGCAACACAAACAGTGCTAATCTGTCTTGCAGCAAACAATACCCCGTCCTATCCAAATACAACACATGTCTTGAAACCAAATTGGAAATTTAGTGAATTTTCAGGCAACATTTCCACCTTTCGATTTTCTTTTACAATGACCTCATACAATTTATTTGTTTGATCATTGTAAAGATTACAAAGTTAGAAATAAACCTTTCAAACTTGCTCTTTATCCTTTGAGCTCGACACTTACGCCATTGGCGAGCCATCGAAATTGTTGTGCTTAGCAGGCTTCCACTTCGCATGCGTCTGTACGTGTACAAACAAAGGGTTTAATAAAAGGAGTTTAGTTGCCAATACGATAATACACAATCTACAAATGTTCACTGCATGTCAAACACACTATATAACACGTATAGAGACGCAATGATAAAAGAACATTGACATAATGGTCGAGTTAATTCTACTGATAAGAAATTCGGCAAATCTCGGTCATTCCTTCTCGCTTACAACGATGATATGTCCAAGTTACTCCGTAATAATACGAACAAACTGGTCCTAAATGATGAACATACTATGTGATGTATCACAACATGTCAGAAAGTTTGAAAAAGTGCAGAACGTCACACCAAAGTTAAGAACGTATTTATGAATCTTAAAAAGAGCTAACAAGTTGTAGATATTTTATTCAATCTGGCCAACAATTATACCGATTGGTATAGCATAGAGAAATATATATCAAGTGACAATTCAAGTGTGGGTGCAGGTGATATGTGTAAAATATGAATAAGATAGCTTACTAGTTATAAAGCTTTATATCTGGGGTCCATATTTTATCTGATGGTATTCTTATTTCCTCCACGCCATCATAATCATCCGGCTTCCAACGCAGAAATTCATCTACCCAGAACTGCAATAGGGAAAAAATAGAAATATCTGCCACAAAAAGCAACACGGCATTAAATGCACGCACTGGTTGGATAATCAACTGATCAAGAGAGTTAACCGCCATTTCGTATTTTGAGAACATTCACTTTGAAAAAAGTGATCTGAAAAGCGATTTTGACAGATTTACATAGACTCTTTTCGACAGTTCAATACATGTAAAACATTAATGCTATAGCTTCTTGCAGCCGAACTCAACAAAACAATTGTATCCGGTAGCAGTTTAGAAACTATTCGAAATAGAACTGGCAGGTTAACTCTTCTGAACAGTACATAATCAAATCAGAACATGCGAAATAGCAAATGGCTGTTCCAATTAACTCAGTACAGCGTAACCATGTTTACGAAGCTACGCAATTCGATCAAAGGTCAAAATAATTCGGTCTAAACCCAATCTATATCGGAATCGTTCTATTTGTCTTGTCAAGATACCATAAAGTGATCGACAATACGGCTTTTATCGCCCTCGAAAAACAGCACACCAAACATTTGCGGTTTGTCATTATCTAAAAACTCCGGCCATTATAAAATCAGGAAAAACTATCTGAACTTCCTAAATCACTAAACAATATCTCTGAACCGGTCCGTTAATTGAAATACCCAGCGCAGTTCTCCAAATATTCGACGTTCCAATAAAAATAAACGTCAATATGGGGATAAATGAACGCGAGCTAGAAAACAAATGGACTGTCAAATAGAGCGACCAAAAATAACAGATTGCGTCTGCTTCACACTGCCGAGAGAAAACTGACATATTCGGTCAAAGGTGAGAGAAACTGGATATTATACATCTATTATAGGATGTCTTGCGTATGGTCCTCATGCAAAACTAAAATAAATGTTAACTCTTAACTAAATCCAGTCGAGCATCTTGGTGATTCCAAACCAAACGTTACTTCTATTTATGTCATTGATACACTGGTGTTACGTAAGCATTGTTTTTGTCAACATACTAAATAACTGTGTAAATAATCAATAGTATACATTAGAGAAGGCAAATCTATACGGAAAGAGCATCTCCATGGTTGCATTACGTAAATAACTAATGCATAATTGTCTCTCATTTGTTTTTTCCCAATTTGCTATCTTATCGTTTACCATTGTGAGTCATATTCAAAGTCTTAAGTTCGATTCAACTATGCGGGTTTCTTTGAAAACATTGCCGATAAACTCATCGCATATCTTTCAAAGAGGGGTAAACGCCATAATGTACCTCTGTCAATCTGTATACTTTTTTTCGGCGCAGCCGTACTAACATGGCTTTGCTATTTGCATATCAGTGTTGTGTAAACCAATCAAAGCTTACTAAACAAACTTCTCTACATCCGAACAATGTTTGTAACCTTGACGCAGATTGGTTAACCGTTCGATAAGGGGTACGTTACCTTACCGAAATCAGCTGAATTTCGGTGAAACTACCTTAATCCGTTTTGGATCGGGAGTGACCAGCAATCGTAACATATCGGCAATTTTTTATTAACAAATCTTAACCTTCAAATTGCGTCGATCATTTTTTTTCAAGATATTTCTTGTTTACAAACCAAAACGCGCACTACGATTTACGCAAACTTAAGTGAAAATTCGTGACTTACTGAACACAAATAAGAAGCTGCACAGTATGAAACTATTTTAAAATTCATCCACAAAAAAAGCTCGCGAGCATGTCGACAGTACAAATATTAGCAGATATTGCAAGAACAGAATTGTAACATCATAAGTAAACTAAATCTGATTTAATGAACGCTTGGAAAAAATCGAAATACAAAACAGAGACAGAATGATGTAGTTACAAGTGAAATCCTTTCAACAAGGACTAACTGAATTAAGACTGTTTAGAAAGTGTTTTGGTAGCACAATTGCATTCCAGAAAAGGAAGTGTCTAATTATTTGTACAAATATATCTACTGACTTGTGCCTATCAATAGTCTCCATGGTTCTTTCCAATTAGAAGTGTTCATTGTCACTTTTTGTAAGCTTATTTACCCAGTTTGTTTGATTTTGTGTGACGGTAGGGTAAGTGTGAGGATGTGTGCATCCACAAACAACATTTAAATCCCCTTGGCGTTTTGGCCACTGACCCTTTCAAGGCGATACTCAATAATGATAGAAGGGGTACATGGGGTCTTCCTCCCTCCAAATATCTGCTAAAGTCACTCCATGTCCCTGGCTTGTCATGTGACTTAAAGCCCCATTATAAAATTATTTCAGTTACAAGTTCAGTTTAAAATTGTTCTATGACAATTTTATTCCAATTATTTAGTCCAACTATGATATTTTTTACATTTATTAGTGCTGACTTATGGATATTTCGTTTTTGAGCAGCATAATCCATTGTCCAGAGATCATCTGAATATGGAGTCGTTCACGTTTAAATAGATGTGCACGTAATGTTTGCATTTATGTCACAGACCGTTCCAAGGCGATACTCCTATCTTCGCCTATCATTTGTTTTTATGTATTGTGTCCCTTTTGCCTTTGTGATAGTTTACATGTACGAGTTTTGTTTATGCCTCCTTTTGCGGTGGTTGTACACTTAATATAATATACGTGACATTTTCTCCTAGTCTTAACATAATTTCAGTAGCGTCGTATAGTTGGTTAACGAGTGGATATAAGGTTTCCTAGTAGCCCCTTCGAAATCACGCATTTCCTGTCGAGCATGTTCATTTATGTTTAAGAACTAAAATGTATCAAGTTGAATGATGAAAATATCAGACATTAATAACGCTTTTTAATTACTACAAGTAGTAAGAATATTGTACGGTATTTGTACTCAGACAAATACACACATATATGGGTTTATATGATGTTCATAACTTTTCAATTATATCAAAATGAAATTCCTCAAAATTCCGCAACATTTAATGTGTCAGAAGACAAACTTGTTAAAACACCTGTCCAATATACAATGTATAGGACTTTGATAAAATAACATAACAGAATGTCCAGACGTCGATTCTAATTTACAGCTGATCTATTTATGGTTCAAAGAAAGACGTTTCCAAATAAGAATAATTATGCTGAAATGATCATATGTAGTCATACATTCTATAATACAACGGATCCAATATTTCCTTACAAATTTGAAATGGAAACTGGTCTAGCGAACAGACGACATATTGTCTATCAATTGCCTGTGAAGGCATTGTCCCATAGCAAAACACATCGATCCAGATCTAATATTCAAGGACGTACAAAATACGATGTTTTTGTGAAAGAACCCGAACAAATACGGACTCAATGACACAAAGGTTTTTGTCCACACCTCCGGAGAATTGCATTAAGTAGAAGAAATCACTTCAGAAACTGTACTATGGAGAAGCAGAATGATTCAACAAAGTCTTACATTTCCCCCACGGAATAAATCCTATTTGTTAAACAGCTGAGACACAGTATATGTTTTTATTTGTAGTACATACTCAAAAATGTCGTTGATATCTTTCGGTATAACCTTTTTATGAATTCCATGGAGACTTTCTAAATAAAGGTGCTGATTGCTTAGGTTTGCTATGATCCAACTATTTTGTAAGTTCTATTTACTCGCGAAGCATTTCCCAGAAAGCAACGTTGATCAAGTTACTTCAGTCACATACTTCTGATCAATTTGAAAGTGCTAACCCAGCATTTTAAACTGTTATACGTACTTATGAATTTTAAAATTCAGTAAGGTGAGCATTTGCATACTTTTTGATAACACCATCGTTCTCTTTCAAGTCAGTGTTAACTTATTTCTCACACAATATCGGGATAATTGGGTGTATTTACATGTCTTAATGGACATAAACAGGTAGGGACATTCAACCTATTGTAGGTTCTAATCCTGGATGAGGTGTTTATTCTTCGTGACGATTAGACTGAAGATAATGCATACAAAGTCATTTGTTCTCCACTCCTGATGCACGTGGGTCATGATTCTTTTTGTCAGTCGTTTGCAGAAGGTCGTGTTAAGATTGGTTAATGACACAGGAAGACTTCTTAGGTCAAAATACCATTGTTCATACGGAAAGTAGAGTAAAATTCCAACTTTTAACAAGCTGTATTAACATTTCAAATGCATTGCTCAAAATAAGTATACTTACATAATTCGTCCATAAGTTAAGCTTCAAAACTTGATTCTTTTCATCCAAATCAACGATCTGAATCAACTGAAGCATAAACTTGACGGGAACAGCATGAGTGTGATTGGCCACTGGACGTGCATATTTACCTCCACGTTTCTCATACCTGGCCAACAAATTTGCTATAAGCACGCCTTCGGCAGAAAAGTCGCTTGGAAACCGTTCATTGAATCCATCTAAAATTATACAATAAGAAAATGATGCTAACATAGTCTTCTGCATTAGATGATATAGAAGATACTTAAGTTAAAAAAAATAGAAACATCAAAAACAAAACATGAGATTACAGAAGATGCCTCGGTAAACATTGCAATAGAAATTCTAAACACAAAATAAACAAGAGAAATCTAAACATGAGTCAGTATATATCAGAGAGGATACATCTGATGGACATTGCAAGAGAAGTCTAAACATAAGTCAGTAGATGACAGAGAGGATACTTCTGGTGGACATTGCAAGAGAAATCTAAACATAAGTCAGTCGATGACAGAGAGGATACTTCTGGTGGACATTGCAAGAGAAATCTAAACATGAGTCAGTCGATGACAGAGAGGATACTTCTGATGGACATTGCAAGAGAAATCTAAACATAAGTCAGTAGATGACAGAGAGGATAATTCTGATGGACATTGCAAGAGAAGTCTAAACATAAGTCAGTAGATATCAGAGAGGATACTTCTGATGAACACAGCAAGAGTAATCAAAATAATAAAACAGTAGATGGCAGAATATATACTTTGGATGCACATTGCAAGAGAAGTCTAAAATACTACAGTAGATGACAGAGTGTAGATACTTTGAATGAACACTGCAAGCGAAATCTAAATAATAGAACAGTAGATGGCAGAGGGATACTTCTGATGAAAATTGCAAGTGAAGACTAAAAAGACATTTGATGAATATACATTATATTTCAGTTATCAATGAGGTAAAAAATCTAAATATGTCAATTTCATTGTATCATGAGAATTTATCAGAGGACCAATAAGTCGTGAATAAAATTACAAAACCGTGAAGTGGTGGTAGATAATGGACATTCAAGGAAATATGCAAGACTTTTTAATTATTTCTTAACTGCCATAAAATTAGTCCTGCAACAAACAAAATGCTGGCGTAAGCTTAAATATTATACTATAACCTTGTGTCAAAATAAACTTCTGACGAAATATGAATTACGGGTCAGTAATCAGTTTCCATCTGACCTCTACAAGGCAAATCAATGCTGTACGAGCTCTCAAAATGTAACAACAATCAACAACTGAAAGCCTACTATAGAAATGAATCATATATCAAAATAGACATTACTGAAGTGAAAGCTGTCATCTTGGCGGAAAATATACATCGCCAATCAATAAGAGCCTTCACTTTTTTGTGTATCTTCTGTGTCCATCGCCAAATTATGCTCAAGAAATGGGAAATGTCAGGGAAATTTGGATTTTGAATCGGGAACATTTTAATATCGATATCAATATTTTTTCCACTCAGAGTGAAATTCCCAGATACAAAAACTCATAACTTTTTTATGCTGTCACGGTTCTTTTTTAATCGCAACATTCGTGAAAGTGATGAAATGGAAATACTAAACGTTGAAATACCGTAATTTGCCGCTTGGCATAAATGTGAAAATATTTGTAAACAGAATAATAAAGAATAATTAATGAAATACAGTTGTCTGCTGCAAACGTTGTAAATAAACGATACATTAAACAAAAAATGCCGATCTCCAAAAAACAGGTCGAGGTTTCAAAGATATTAGCGGACAACTTCCTCTTGAAAATAATTGAAATTCGAATGTTTTTCCCTTTAAATCCGCGTTTTGGCAATGTATAACGTTAACCAAACATTGATGTACGGTCGAATATTGCTTGGTGGCGCACCTTTATGTTGATAGGCACACTTGTTAATTACAATTATATTGATCAGCATCATCGGTTTACAAATTTAGTACATTAATTGGTCCACAATAGCGAAAATGACCAAGCCTATTTTGCGGTGTTAAGAAAACATTTTGAGAATAATTAGTAGTGAAGACGCTCCGAACTCAGTCTCAGTAGTCTATACTTCGACAACTGATTATTAAGTGGTGAGTAACGGTTATGATTCCGGGCCAATGTATCAACTCAAATCTCTCTGAAACTCAAATATTCCAGAGCATTTATTCAGAACGCACAGATCATTAAAAAGCTGATATGTTAATTAGAACTGAACATTTAAGACCACTGGCAATGTAAATACTATTGACATGGTTGCCTAGTTGTATGGACTGTTGTTTTCCCTAAGGTATTTGAGGGGAGGCATCGTCTTGTGTATCTGGCGTTCCCTGTAGCAGCTAATTCTCTCTTTTAATTTTAATCAAGAAATGCAATATAAGACTTAAAGAATTCTCAATTTGAGAACATATGTGAAACCGGGGTTTAACTTCTACAACAATCAGTTCGCCTATGACGTTTTTAAATACATTACAACCGAAGACATGAATGCCTGACATAAGTATAGCGCTATCAGTGATGTTCTAGTGTGTTCTTATACATTCATGGTATCCAGTAAATTGCTATACTTGCTGCTTGTCAAACACCTGCTTCGTACTTTAACCACAATTAATCCAATCTACACGTATTACTGACCACCACATAAAGCATGTTGAAACGAACGAGATGGGTTTTTTCAGATATACGACCATTACTGTCCTGTAATTATCTCCTTATAAGAGCCAGACTGTCGAATGGTTTCAATAGCTCCACGTCAATTACTGAACTAACCAAATCGAACAACCTCAGTGGAGTCGTTACGACGTACGTACATGCCGGATTGAGGCTAATAATACAATAATGATGCCTGTCTACTTCTTTAATTTCTTACTAGATATGAAATAGTAATTACACCCGTGTTATTCTAGAAAAGAATCTCTCGAAGAGTACAACAATGTTTCCTTTGCACGAGGTAGTCTCTCTTTGGTATCCTGTATAATTGTTTCAAAACAAGTATGATGGAATGTGAGCGCAAAAACTTCCGGGCGACTCTTCCGTACTTATTGCACTATGATAATTGCATTGCATTTCCCTTTCAAGGAAGTAAGGATGTTTTATTACGATCGCTTCCATGAAGTTATTTCGAAAGAAGGAAGAAGTCGAGCAGGAAATGCCATATACAAAATGTGCAGCCATCCCAAAAGTACGAGGAAACGTTACAAAATATCATTCATTAAAATAAAACATATAATTACAAATCAGATCATAAATGCACCGATTTTTTTTTGGATGGTTTAAATCATATGGTTGACAAAAACAAGAAATGATATAGACTGTGCAGCATTTATATCATTTCTTGTTTGTGTTGGCACGCATATACAGAGCAATATGTCAAACAGTCACTCTTGAGCAACAACCTCTCTTTTCAACAAAAGTTTCAACTTTTTGTTGTAAAAATTTAATAACTTTAAACGAAAAGCCTCTCTTCAACAATAGAATAAACTTTTCAAACTAAGAATTCACTATAAAATTTTCCTTTCTAAAGCAACAACCTCTCTACAACAGCCAAACTGTGAGTCTCCTAAAGTGCGTTATTCTGGAAAACCATCTGGGTAATGATTTCACAATATGATTATGAAACTTATGTTTTATACCCCCTCCCCACACTTGTAATAGTATTGTTCTGTTTTATTTCAAACCCCTTTCCAATTGCATCGCCCATCCCCATTAATGTGTACATGTTTTTTTACCGTACCTACCCTATTTATTTTATTGTCCACTCTTCATCCAGACAAAATAACTCTCATCCATCAGGGTCTGCCTTGTGTTATCCTTACAAAGTATTCCTTTGCAGTTATCAGACCGAACTATCAAATTGTTCCCAACGCAATATATTCTGTCTCTCAGGCGCAGGATTTTTTTCGGGTTTATAATCTAAATAAATCTTTAAAAAGTCTGAACAATATAATAGACCGAGCGATCCCCCCAAACGCTTGGCAGTAGGGGATAGCGGAAGCAAATGGTGGTGAAGGCTGGCTTTGAAGTGAAGTCCGAACTCTGAGACATGTGGTGTAGGAGAATAAGTCAAGGCATGACTATAAAATCGAAGTCGAGCGAGCGGAGGAACAAGAACTGCGAATTAGGCATGATATTCTTCAAATCGATTGAAAAGCTGTAGTCGCATCTGTTGTTGTTAAATCTATTGTGACAGCAATAACGTACATGCAGTTATGTCAGTGCCATTTCTAATCAACCAAATGATGTTCTGCCGCTATACAGTAGACATTCCATATATATTCTGAGACTGAACATTATTAAAATAAACTGTAAACTGTTCTTTGAATTTAACTTCAAGTATTTCGTCGAGCAAAAAATAGGTAACGACTTTCTTAAATAAACTCAAGACGGATACACAATTGGAAATGACAGAAGATTCTATCTATGCATTTTTCATGAGGCAGAGTAATTGCACAGCAAAGTCGGCAAGTTGTGCGAAAACAGAAATTACATTGCCTTCATTTTTGCCCATTACTTATTGGTTTAGTTTCTGCAATTTTAACTAAAATTCCTCTAAAGTCGCTTCAGCGATTGTAACTAATTGTAACACTCTGTTCAGTTACAACAATGACAAAATACTTGAAGATAAAAAACCCATTTCAAATGCCGATTGCCTTATTTAGTATTTTACCGGGTGTTTGAAAACACACCTATCGTGCATCAATTAGTGAAGTATTCTATCTTAATTAGGAGGAAATAGCTCAAAATCACATAATTGAATTACTGGTACATAACAACTGCGCATTGTTCAGTTAGTAAAACTGACATGGCCGTTTGTGCTCCTTTCTGAGGATGCAAAACGTTGTTTTTGTTGTTGTTGATTGTTTAAACACCACTGACCACATGTCTATTACTTAAGCAATACAATGGAGCCTCTCAATGGCAATATTCTTCTGGTGTTGGGAGGATGCTGCTCTACAGAGGTTAAATGCATCGGACATTGTTCTTACTGAAACAATTGATACTATTGTTGAAAAGAGAGGGAGGGAGGGACAGAGGGAGGGAGGGACAGAGTGAGGGAGGGAGGGAGGGAGAGAGAGGGAGTGAAAGATGTGCAAGTGAGGGGCGCTCTGGGGAGGTTGCTGTGCATATTAGTAACTTATTTGTAATGCCTTTAGAAATTAAGCATCAGTAAGACTTTCTAGAAAACAATGATAAACCACACTTCAAAAAGTGGTGATATTTCTGTAAGTTTATTTTGATAAACGTATCCTTGTCCATTCCGTTTAAATTTGTAAAGATTTACAGGGCCCGAATTTTAATCTGCGCTCAGCACCCCATATGTCAACATTTACTTGGGAGAGCGAAATTGGTCACAATGCTTAGTGAGTGTTAAGTATTAGTTCTGATACACTTTCTCATAGATATGAGTGAGAATCTAAGACTAATTGTAAGTTATAGTGATGAGTTTTCAATTTAATGGTTATAATAATTCTATCCTAAGGTGTAAGTTTCGGGGAAAATGGAGAAACAATATACAACACTCAGTAAGCAGTGATAATTACGTCTGGCAAGCCTACAAACGCACAACAGAGTAAATATTAACAGCTGAGAGGCGAGTGCAAGAGTGGAGAGTAACGACTATAATTCCGGGCCTAAGACGTGTTTTCATCAACACCATGAGGTAATGAATAAATCGATCATTGGTGGGAGGTTTGATATATCGATAATTAAATGATAGATGTACTGTCCGCATACCAGAACGCATAGGAAATACGATACAAATGGTTTCCTTTTAATTAAGCCAAAGTCACAGACTTTAAACACACCAGTGGGAAGCCTTACCAACAGATGGTCATACACTCGGTTTAATTAATCCTGTGTCAATATACATGTATAATTTATTCGCTCATGATCGCCTATCCCCTCATAGTCTTGGAGCGGTGTTTTTCATCTATGATAGTTACAATTACTCTGTACAACAAACGGGTTTGTAGTATGCTGTCAAAGTTCGTAGAATGGTGTTAAAGGTCCAAGTTCGTTGCATGGTATCAAAGTTCACAGCGTGGCGCAATATTCGTAGTATGGCAACAATGTTCGCAAAATGGCGACAAATTTCGTACTTTGGCGTCAAAGTTCGTAGCATGGCGTCAACTTTCATAGCATGGTGTCAAAGTTCACAGCCTGGCGGCAAAATTCGTAGTATGGCGACAGTGTTGTCAGAATGGCGACAAAGTTCGTAATATTGCGTCAAAGCTCGTAGTATGACGACACTTTCGTAGTATAGCGACAGCGTTCCCAGAATGACGACAAAGTTCGTAGTATTGTGTCAAAGCTCGTAGTATGACAACAAGTTTGTAGCATGGCGACAGTGTTCGCAGAATGGCAACAAATGTCGTAGTATGGCGTTAAAGTTCGTTATATGTCGTCAAAGTTCGTAGTATGGCGACAGTGTTCGCAGAATGGCGACTAATGCCGTAGTATGGCGTTAAAGTTCGTAGTATGGCGACACATGTAGTATGGCGTCAAAGTTCGTTCTATGTCGTCAAATGCCGTAGTATTGCGACACAGCTCGTAGCACAGCGCCATGTTCCTAAAAAGCTGTCGAAACTCGTAGTATGGAATGCAAGTCCGTAGAATGGTGTCTATGATGCGAGGCATTTATTTGTGTTATACTTCTAGTTCAAGTCCATTAGTTGCATTACAAACATGTTGGAATCTCACCAAAGATATTGAAGGTTAGGTGCAAATTAATACAACTGCTTCTTTAAAAATCCTGAGGTACAATTGTTTTGCGCCAAACAAGTGTCGAATATATTACTGTCCAACATTGCGTAGACAGTAATATACGCACCTTTTCTAGTACGTTGTTGCAGAAACGTATATGGCTAACGGTATAAATGGAAACACCATGTAAAATTCGATTGATACATATTTAGGGAACAGCGAATGTCTATAAAAAATATCGTACTATTGCAGACTAATTAATTTGTTTAATTAAAATATGGCTGAGATCACATACGACGTAAAACAAGTGGGATTTATACAAACGCACCCGTAATATGAATTGGACTGATAATTAACTTCATTAAGTCGATTAATCCGGATAAATATCTCCCTTTACTGTCATTATAGACTGACGATTATCAATGTCTGATAGTTTGACCACTTCCGGTGTTATGCAGTGCGGCAATTTCCGGTGTTGAGAGCAACAGTTGTCAATGCTTTTCTATGTTATACAGTACAACATATCCAAAGCAACACACTCTTAAGTAAAAACCTCAACATTTCTCAAAGCGTGTTGCTCCTCAGAGGCTGAACTTTATAGAACTGCGTTTCATTATTCAGGAATGTATGTCAACCATTGGCTGTTCAATACACGGATGGGTTCATTATTTTGATATGAAACCTCTTGATAGAAAATAGTGCCAAAGGTACTTGTGAGACAATTTGGTAAAGTACGGTTGCTAGATACAGAAATGATAGGAGTTGCAGAGATGCCTCTGTGCTCAAAAGGCCTTGTAAATATAGGTTAGCGCAGTAAAGAACATAATTATAACGACTAGCTGTTTGAGCATTTCGAGTTTTCTACGAATAATTGCAAAATGAAATGTGCATTAGTAATTATATTGTTTGAAAACTCGGCAACGAGTTTCGTAAAGCAATTAACATAATTGAAAATCCACCTAATGCATTGCTAGGTGTTTAATTTAGTACATTTACGTTGAACTTAACTATTTATGCTGAAAACCATTTGCATTTAAATGAGGAGACTTTAGTTAATTAGTCTAATCTTTCGCTTTTGTTGAATTCCTTGATTGCTAATGAAGATAACTCCGATAAGTTTCAAAGACCAACAAAAGGAGGTCTTTGTGCAAAAAATGACGTCATACCGGAAACGAATAAAACACGCGAGCCACGCACTGTCTGACAGATCTATGCAGCCTATCTTTTAATAGATGATAAACATTTTTGTTTATCTAAGGAATGATTTACTGTCGAAAACTTTCTTTGGTGATTTCCTAAGTTTCCGTATCCAATTATTAACGCAAGCTGAGGTTATGTCTGCTGGACTGTATAAAAACTCGCGCAAACCGTTTCACGGTCTGGGTTCCGTCTAAAGACCATCCACTTTTCCGGTATTTCAGACATGAATAGCACGAGAGTTCAACGAGTGATGGGTCGTGGGGACGTTTTTCTACAAATCATTCGTGACTGAGCTACTGATAGCTTTAAGAAGGCATGGCATTGCTCCTCTGGCAGCAATTTTATCGATAAACAGATTTTACTGTTTGCAGTCTCACCGCTGGGAAGCATTGAATACACAAACACTAACCAGACGGTTCGCACATTCACGCTGCCATATTTTAGTACCCGTCTGACACCATATCTTTCGCCACCAATTACCTGTACATTTGTAAAGCTTTACGTGTTGTGTGTCCCCTTTGCTGTTGTTGTTGAGTATGTATAAATTTACATTTCATATTTGCACTTCTTGGGTGGCGGTATGTGTCATTTTCTGCTAAATTCATTTTGTTATCATTTCTAACGCTTATACATTAAAAGCGTATGTGCTATTAAACTCAAGATTAATTGACTGCCATATAACATATATGAACGCATTCGTTGGTTTCCTTAGTTTAGCAATATTCCGGAAACACAGCTCGTTGTTGTCACGTGACTGAACCACTCAAAGAAACCAAGAAATAATATGTCAATGTACTTTTAGCAAAAACTACATAATCGGTAAAAGCAATAACACCACAGTTAAATGTCTAATTAAACAAGCTCAGTTTTTGCACACGGAGAATCAAAAACATATTTGATTGATGAAAATTGGTGTCCTTGTCACCTAAAGGTTTCAATTAATTTTCAAACATTGTTTCAAAATATAAATGAATGAAAGAATAGTAGGGGGGAAATGCCACACGCAAAAAGAAACGCTAGGAAGCATAAAGAAACATATTTATGATACCAAGTCTTGTATACTGCAAATTGGAAACAAATGACGCAATAGAACAGCGTCAAGCTGGCTAAAACTTTGACTGGGCCAGACTTTCATAAAATAAGAGCAAAAAGTAAGAATTCCGAAAATTTGCATAGACCATTTTGAGCAGGATTTTCTGTGACAAACACCTGCCAGTCGGAACATAGAAAGCTTAACAAACGTCTGTAAAACATTACACCAACGAACACCCATAAAGTACTAAGCTTCCGTAGAGACCAATAAATTGTCGTTCCTGTCAAATAGATCAAGCATTCCGCTTTCACAATATGCTAATATCCCCAATCCATACATAGGGTGGTTCTACTTCGTCAATTAGCGAGTGAAGTGAATCTTCTTTCTAGTGTTTGAGAAAATTGCCTCTTATCTGTGTGGAAATTAGCAGAGAAAATAAAATAAACAAAGTGTTATTTAGTTGTATTGTATAAATTGACCGATATCCGCGTGCTGACGTTGACAAATACGGTTAATTAAAATAAAATGTCATTTCTAAAAGTGTACTCCGCATACGATAGTCCAATATTTCACATCGTGTTGAACAAACACGTTTTACCCAAAAAAATGGCTGACACAAAGCGCTTGTTTCTGGTTCCGTTTTTTCTTCTTCTTCTAACTTTGGATCATTTATCAAATTTGATACCATGTAAAGCAGAAATGGAATATTGATTTACACACTGAAGTTTTTTTGTAATGGGACTTGATTCACACCAGCAGCCACGATCATGTAGTAATTATACCGCTATTAGGGAAACCCCAAGTGCCCCTTCGTCCATTTGTACGGGGAATAGGCCCGCATCTCCTCGGCAAACCACGTTCGTTCCACAAGCCAGCTGGATAGCTCTTTCACATTTACTCATAGGAGTACTTACCCGAGATCACAATTTACCTTTGGATAAAATGCGGACAAAGGTTTATATCGTGTTGTATATTAACGGCGTGTAAATTTTATATCCATATATATATATATATAGACATTTTATTTCGAATAAAACGTGGTTTCGTATAGCCCATTTCAATTCGACTTGCGTAAGAAGATACATCGGGACCTGAGTTTATTTAGGATGATACCGAGTATTCGGATAAACTATTGTCGAATAAATGAGGTTAGATTGTATTTATACTTTAAAAAAGTCATTTTGTCTGAAATATGATAAAAAAGTTTGTTTATTTATATCAGATTGACTCGAAAAACATCCTCATTCGTCTTTATAGGGATATTACCATAAAAGGCAATACACGCTTCCCGCAAGCAAACACCATACAACACACACCCACCATCGTCTTCCGAGACTGTTTACTGGTTTATATTAGGCAAGAATTCCATTAAAATATATTTCCATTTCGAATGGGGGAAATGGAAACGTCGGATAAAACATCCAACTGATATTTTATTGATTTAAGTAGATTTGGTGTATTAAAAGTGTCGCGTGTGAATACAAAATTCCCGTACTCTCGGATCCATACATACGTATTATATGTCGTCTCAGACAAACGTCTTATGCGTATACTAGTTTTGTACATTACTTCATACATACGCGAAATGAGACAAAACAAGTTAAAACGAAACATCAATGATAATAATGGCAATAAATATTGGAAAAACACCGAAGGTTCTATGATAAGGAATGTTTATAACCTTTGTATAAAAAGAATTTCTCCCACAGTTCTATAAATCATAAGTCAGACCCTGCTTTGACCGTAGTAGCTAGAAAGTTCAACATAAGGAAAGCAACATGTACAGATACAGGACCCTAACACACACACATCCATTGCGTAAGTTTTGTTACTGTGGTCCTTTGAAATTGATAAAAAATGTTCAAAATTCTAATTGCAACATACTTGGACTTAATTTAATGTAGCTACAATAAAATGCAGTAAAACCTCACTTAAAGACCACCTCATAAATAAGATCACAATTTTCAAGTCCATTTTCTCTTAAATCAAACTCATTATTAAGACCACCTCATTATTTAGACCATGAGTCAAGAGCACCAAGGGTGGTCTTATTATTGAGGTTTTACTGTATATTAATAATATGTATTGCTAACGAATACTTCACGATTCGAGCCGGTTGGTTTTCAGCTTCGAATGCCATTGGTCGGAGATCCATAGATACAGTTTTGTTCTACACCATACATAAGGTGAATGTTCTGTATATGACGTCATGACCGCCATTTAGATTGATAAAATTGGATATATAAACACTCACAAGAGTTTCCAATTTAGTCTTACTCCACGCAGTGCCACGCCGATCAGGAGATATTTTGATTGCAATATTCTTAATTTGAAACCTTCGCTTGTACGACGCAATATTCTATTTTAAGATAAACGGTGATCTCTTTTGGCATATCATCTTTACACAGATCGTTAATATCCCAAATCTGGGAGAAATTACGTAGAAGTTTGGTTAGTCAGTAAGTTTATATAAAGACTCCGTGCATCAAACGTTGCATGTGTTTCGTTGTTAAGGTTTTTTATACTGTATAAAACACTTCCTTATTGACTGTGATTCTAAATTTAGCTGGATCTTGATTTATATTAATACATTTGTACCAGTGAAAAAAGCTGAACAGGGAACGCCACTTCCACAAATTACAGCAACCCTAGACGGATCTAGACGACAGTAAAGGGAGGAGGTGTACATAAGGAGGGTCATAAAAAGCAGTATCAACTGGATAAAGAGAAAAGTAAATCAGCCAATAATTGTTGAAGAAAGAAAAGTGAAATTTATTTTTTAAAACCTTCCAGGACAAACGTTTTAAGACTGAATCTTAGACTTAGACTTTAAAATGGTAAATTTTCATTTTGTTCCTACGTTATTGTTACACAATATATTTTGATAAAACAAGGCAGAAGTGTAGATTGAGTAACAAGAAATATTCAGGCCTAGATGTATCCTTTTAAATATAATGGAAACGAAATGCTTGGAAAATATTTTTTTTCAATTTTAAAGTCTTAAGTCTGAGATTCAGTTTTAAAACGTTTGTGAATCCGGGTCCAGGTCATACATTTGCCTTAGGACTATAGTGTGTTTTGATAACAATAGTACAGAGTCGTAGTGGTTGATGAGTCGAGCGCATGACTTCTAATGTCAAGGTGGTGAATTGGAGCCCGCGTTGAGCTGGGGCTTGATCACTAACTCCACAGGCCCTGAATTTGGAGCGGGTACTGATTATATCACGGAGTATGTTTCACAATCGCTATGAATTAAAATCGTTCTAACTAAACAACCAATGCTGTTTATACTCTCCGGTCAAATCTGCTTTAAGAAATATATCGGTCATGAATAAACGTAGTATTATGTTATTGCATCCTCATGATGGAACGTGCTATTACAAAAATGTGATTATCAGACCTCCCGTGAAAACTCATCCATGCGTCTATAATACTTGGATACAAGCGCACGAAACTGTGAGAAACGCTGTTGTCAAATTAATGGTCCGTGTACTCGTATTGAAATTAATTTGAAAACTATTTCAAGAAATGATTAATTTCTGGCATACTTCATTACTCACAATAAACGCGTTAACTAGAATCTGTGTTTCATTATGAAACGACGCAATTTCTAATTGGAAGGCACAGGAAATTATAAATGGTAACACCGTACAGATATTTATGAGCAGCCATTGCTCACACTGTCTTAATGTTCGTGCGTAATATATTTGCTCGATTAAATAAAATCACTTCTGAGGAACATGTTCTACACTGTCCAGGAAGCTATCTACCGTTCCAATTAAGCGTGTCTAAATTAAATGAGACATCATGAGTGAAGGAAGATTGCCAGCAATGAACTGTATTTATTCAATATTTATTCATTGTATGGGTAAACAAAGTGGGCCTTATCTGAAAGCAATCAAACTAAGACTGCTGTACTACAGTTGTCCAGACTTTTGATAAGTTTTCTTCTACCATGACTACCGGAAGTGATTGTGAGTTATTTAGTGCACATGCGTGGTACTTACTCTTGCCAGTAACGAAATTAAGTGATTGCCATACTAGAATCCATCCAAGCAATACGCATATCGATATATCCATCTTCCGTTAATCGCCTACATCGACCCTGGCTCTATAATGTACCATCAGAGTCTGAAAGAGAAGAATAGAAGACTTATAGACACGAGGGTAGTTTAAATCACTGGTATAAATGAACACAGTCACTGTGCAATAATGGTGTATCGATACATGTAGATATTGTTATACAGCACGATAATTAAGGAATCCAGTCATATGCCACCCACGGAAACAACAAAAGCATACATAGCCTCGTGGGACCAATTCTCAATCAATATTTTAGTTCATTACAGATGTTAAATTATAGGTTTGAATTGCCAACTTCTTCAAACCTCGATTTGAAAGCACCATATGACAACCCTTAATTATATATGTGTGATTTGTAAATGGCAATCTTGAACTTAAAGAGGTACTTGATTGTTCAAATGTGTGATCCGATTGAAACCAATACTTTGACAACATACACTATCAAGGAAAAAAGCGTCAACAGTTAAAACATTTGTTGTTTATTTTTTGCCACGTCATTTTAAATGCAAAGGAAACACAACCATTGGTCTCGTTCAGAAATAGCACGAGTTTCTTTTTCACTATTTCACTAATCAACCTATCAACACATTGCTAAAACCTGGACCATTATAAACACCGGGCTTAGTGTTAGAAGGTCAATGGTTGTCCAAATTATTTGTTGTTACGCCATTTTTCCATCTCACGCTCTCACTTACAGACACTTGAATGGAACAGATTACGAGGCGAACACACATTGTTTAGTCAGGGAACCTCTGGCCATATTCTATTATTCATACCTATCCAGAACTTGTAATTGAAAGTCTATTATTTCTTGGTACAAATACCCCTGGGAAAACATGTGTCACATTCTCTTCGCTAACACATACGTGTCCAAGTGAGAAGAGCTTTTTAGACCATATAAACAATGATGCAACCTTGTGTTCCATTGACTAGTTAACATTTGGCATTAAGGTATTCTACCCATAATGGACATTTCTCCAAAGACAAATAAAACTTGTATTGATTCAATCTGTACTATCATGTGGATAAAAATTTCATAATTTTTTACCGTTCTAAAAAAAAGTTATGACCTTTTTTCTATGTAAACTTTTTTCCTGAAAACGTTATCCATACAAAAATGACCAGTAAATTGAAAATTATCATTTCACTACTCATTTTGTAATATTTCTTGTTTATGAAACCATCTTTGTACTTATCCGATTTGTAGATTAAAGTAATGTAAGAAACTGCAACAAGAAATTCAAAGAAAATATTGTTTTTTTACATTTATGCATATAACATTTAAGAACTGGGCAAATTTCCTTTCAAAATTTAAATATTGTTAATAGTAGATGACCTAAACTAAATTGATGTATCATTAGGGCATCAAATTGTCTGGTTTAATTTTTTTTACATTATCTAACACAGAATATGTCAAAATTTCAGAGATTTTTACAGTCCGGTTACAGCGCAATTTCATTTTGAACAGAATCACGTGCACATTTCTCTGAGAAAGAGTAACACTTCTAAGTTGTTTTGTTTTTTTCTGGAAAATTTAACTTAGTGTTGTTTTAAAACATAATTATATTGAATATAAAACAAAATCATGGTATGTTTTGGTCTCTTAATAACTTTTTTTAAAATATTTTCACTATATTTTCAATACATTATTTTATTTATTGCTTTATTACCTCCCTTTATGATTTTTTTTTTTAATTTCTGCAATTCTTTTTTCTTTAGAAAAAACGTTTTGAAGCAATTTTGAATAAGATTTAATAAATAAATACAAATAAATTGTAAATGATAATATTTTTTATATTAAATTTTGTAACAAGTTTTATATCTTGCTTACTGAGCCATACATATACAATGGATATGAAGTTTTTCGCTTATGGGTGGAATACCTTAAGTAAAACATAATTCCAAATACTGCACACCCTTGCCACGATACTACACACCATATCTTGCTTCGGCCCCGTTTGGCAGGCCGGTGTTACCATAAAATGTTTACTTGAGACCTACGAAGAATGTCGCAGACATTAGTGTTTCTTTCATATAAAACACCGCTTCGTGTTTCCCCTGTACCTCATTTAGCGCAAACATCTTACATGAAATGTCAAAACAACATGTTCTACTTTCGTATCTTGCACACTGCGCCTTTACTAGACCTCCCTGTATTTCTTAGTACAAGAATGGTGCTCACTTTATCTTTTTGGTGAGAAAATTACTTCTGTTCCAGGATTAGTTACAACAAAAAGTTCAGTAACATCGTCTTAGCATGATTAAGTGCAAGGAATCAATAACGATTTCTCCCCACTCCAAACGTGGAAAGGTGGCTTATACGCAATGGAAAGAATTTCAAATTTGCGGAAAATTTGGCTTCGGAAAATCAAATTAAACATAATTAGAAATGCAGTGAGATTATATTGCCTTTAAAAGTCTCCAGTGAGTTAGGTGTCAAACATAGAGCATAGTATTTTAAAGAAAATGTAAATTCAGCGTCAGTTAATTAATAAGTCGAAACTTCGTTTGCATATGTTTACATGTACATGTAAGCTATTTTGGAATGTCATTCTTTAAAAAAAAGTGCTGTGGATTGATCTTTTCACGAAATTCAGCTATGTTTCAATGTTGTTTGTTTTGCCAACGTCATCTGGGATTGATACACAAATTAATGATTCACTTGATTTCTCAAATGATTTCAAATTCACTGTCAAATCAAAATGTAATTTTATTAACCATTGCCTAGACTTGTCAATGACAAACTATTGAATACTAATTTTCCATGTTACCAATACATTCAAAGGAGCATGTATTTGGAATTATTTGTTCTTGAAGAGTGCGCAGAAAATCGTGTTTATGAGGTTTGGTTTCAAACAGCATGTTTGCCAATGGTGGAGACAGAAGATCAAGCTGAAATAAGTGACCGCAGTCTCGGACCAGCTTTTATTTACATCAATAATGTATATGAGCATTTCTTACACAGTACTATTGCATGTTCATTTTTGCAAAACTCTGTTTGTGTTTTTACGTCACGTTTATTACATTTTTCTACATTTCCCTTCAAGTATTTCACGATATTTATTTTGCTAAACATTTTCCCGGCGACATTGAAGCTTTGCATCAACTTTCTCTTGTATATATTTTCAAAGCCAAGTGCAAGAATATATCAGTGTATAAGTGTATATTAAAGTGAATATTTAACAGAGAAGGCCTAATTCACAAGTAAGACCTTCATAAAAGACAGAGAATAAATTGCTACAGGAAACGAAACATAAATAAGACAGTACCTCCCTACTTGTCAGGTGTAGACGAAAGAGAAGGAAGCATACGCAGGGAGGGACAGAAAGATAATACATTAATGATAAGTACAAGGAAACGAACAAACACATTATCATCAACCAACTCAAGAAACCAATTTAATTTGTGTTAGTATGCATACAATATATATATATATAGGTAGCATTCTGTCTTACAGTAGCTTCAACACCATAAAATATCAGTTTTATGACATGGTGTAGCTACGCAAGAAACTTAACGCCAGACGCTACAATTGTCTTAGACACGGGAACAATGTTCTTGAGCAGATTTCTCTAAACGCGGGCCATGAATTAAGAAATCAATGGTCTAATGTTGTTTTCGAAACTATAATAACATTGAAGACGACGACCATTATTAAAGTCGTGTAAATTGAAGAGTAATTGAGGGTAATTGGTTTAATAGAGAAGCCAAGATGTTAAATGAGTAAATAATTAGCCCATTGCTTGGTTTGAGCAAATAATCAAAAGACCGTATTACACGTAATTTCTTGAATAATAATTTGAGTTTAACCTTTCTGTTCAAGTTTACGTCTTGTGTCGTCCCCCAAATCCGTCTTAATTGTTTTGTGCCTCATTGTACTGACAATTTCAAGGCTTTAAATCGCTATATTGATTATTATTTCCCTTTACGTTAAATTTTAAGTTCTTCTTTTCCCATGTACAATTCCAAGGCCTGATATAAAATTCGTGTTCTTTTCTCCCTTTAAACACGAGGCCAACTTGCTTTCTTGGCTTGTCTAGTAATGTAATCCCTTCTTTCCTCCCCTTCTTGTCCCCTCCAATTCTCCAAGGTTGTTTTTGATAATCAACCAGACAATTCCTTTCTTCCCGATTCCCATTGATGTTTGTCCTTACACCTCCTAAATTACTAATGTTTCATACGGGGATGTTTCCTTGGGATCTGTGCGGGGGCATTGTCTTGTGAATGTGGTGTTCCCTGTACAAACTTAATCCTCAGAATGGGGCATCCCTGTTTTGTGAATGTGCTACTCTGTCTCACAACTCTGTATTCCAACCTCTCTATTACATGATAAATATAAGGACTTGAGACAGATACAAGTGTGATGCCATTAAAGCATTTTATATCATTGTGTACCATGTTAGTCATGTACATCGCTGTTGAAGAGATATTCACAAATTGATATGAATAGTCCTTTCGAGATTGCGGTAGCCGCTGCATGGAGGTGATGCAGGCCATAATTTCCTATTATGTTTCATTTCGCGCATCAACAACATTGTTATAATAGCATATGCATTGTGGGTCAGTGGAAGATCGAAAAATGACAGATCTGAAATCTACAAATCTACCACCAAACCAATCGTTATTATTACATCGTAATCATTACCAGCAGCAGCAGCAACATTAACAAGAACATCAACAACAACAATATTATTACGGAACTTTCCACAAAATTAATGTTTTTTACTACGTTCCATATTCCAACTTTAGCTCATCTTACAGATTTTTATCACAGTTTCCAAATATATACATGTGTATTGCCGAGCCAACAATAGGTTTGTAGTGGTTAAACCATCCCATTTGTGAGAGAATGAAAGAAACTTTTGCTAATGTTCCGAAACGAAATTACATTGTTTGTATGAAAAACCTCTTTGTCGTCGGTTCTTTTATTGCGTTCGGCAGAAAATCCAATATTTCTTCTTGCCCGTAATGTTTGTTTTTGTGCCTCTGACATTCACTTTTTGTATAGAGGATAACATTTCTATCAAAATATACAAAGGTTGCATGTAAACAGCATATATCCGACGCCTGATTTCAAATCTTGGAGAGGTTTAGAGCATATCTTGGGACTCTTTACCGTATAAATCATGATTAACTGAAGTAAAGCAAAAACATAAGAAAGAAATAGAAATGTCTAGGAATTTTGACTGAATTTTTATATTATACTCGTATCTTAAAGTTTTATTTTCACAGGTTCATGTTTATTGACTCATGTTTTTCTGAGACTACGGGCAAGGGTTTTCAATCGAATGTCAATGACTATGACCTTCTTCCCGGACAAGTGATAAGACCTGAACATATCATTGGTTTGCAGCATCAATCGATCTATACCATACACGGTGTATACATTGAGTACGGGAACTCACACCAGACGTTGATTCTGCACTGGCTGTAATTCTTACGTATTCTTATAATATTCAGAAAATTCGATCGCCAAAATAACATATGTTGATGAATACAACCGGCTTTGCCAGAACTAACACAGACTGGTGTTTGGTGGTCTACTCGTAAATGTTTGCAGGTGAATGTAACACGAAACAGTAAACAAACGCATTATTCAAAACAACGTTCAATAACAAGACGGTTTAAGCATAAACACCTTAAAATTTATGGTTGCAAAATAAAAGTAAATATCTATCGGATTTAATACAATAAGGGACAATTTAGATTTTACATCCAGCGAAGCTATAAACACTGTTTATTATATTAAGATTATAATTTTAGTAATGGAATAAAAAAAACTTTCATCAATAAATATAAGACAATAGCTTTAAGTCGCTTGGAGAAGAAATTGATTTTCACAAAATACAGAGAATGTAACCATCTATATTGCAAGCAATTTACATCAACTGACGTCAAGCAAAAATTAAATGGCGTTATAATTAATTTAATAGAAGGAGTTGCTAAGACAATAATAAGAAATTAAATATTAATGATGCGAAACGGGAATCAAATATATCCAGTGAAAGAATTAGTAACTTCATTAAACATGCAGGTAGTATAGTATGTGCGACTTTTAACGTTATTGGATTTAAAAGTAAATTTAGGGAAAAGGCGACATAGTAACTGACAGTATAGAAATTGGACCCGGCATTGGATGTTTCTTACATGGTAATGATGCAAGACACACCACTAGTGATCCACACATCGCAATTGCTTAAGTGCTTTTTACTTGTTCACCCATTTCTCAGACCCTTAGACTCCAGACATATGTATCACGAGTACATAACTGAAAAGGACACATGTACATTAACTGAGGGAGGGAGGGGGTTCTCTGAATGTCTTCGAAACATGTTGATGACGTTGACTAGGTGTTTGAAATTATCAGAGCCAGAGAATGTAGAAGCCACGTGTCAATGTGGGTGATGATATTAGGTACAGTGTCAATCCGTTCCAACTGCACTTGGAAGCCGAGCGTTGAGATCACAAACTATGCTTAAAACAAAATACTGTAAGAGAGATTCTGTACAGATGGCTGATATATGTATCTATCTAAGTGAGACATATATGTTATAGAATTACAAATGAATGAACAAGTCGAGCAAGCAATGCCACGGACAAAGGAAACAGCCGGAACAGTACACGGGGATGTGATAAAATACACATCGACGTAAACTCACCAACACGAAACACATTTCAAACACATAATTGGAGAACGGTTATACGCGAAGAAATATTATACACGTAGATATCAATCGAATGGTTGGTTTATTGCAGTTTGTCTGTATTAATGTCAAACTATGATGTACTATCGACACAAACCATTTGGCGTTCTATTAGATCCGCCGAATCTACATTCTGGAGGGAGCATTAGATCAAAAAGAAAGTAGTTTCAATCGATTTAACCCGTCGTTTCGTTCTGACAATATATGTGTGATAACATATGCCAGTTCCGTCAAACTGGTATTTTTGAACATATGATGTTTTTATGAATGAATGATATAGCAAAATAGACACTAAGCCACCGTTTTGCGTTTTTTCTAAAGTCTGGCTTGCTGACACAGATCTGTCATGGGTGTGGCAAATATAATTAACTCTGTTGGACCCAGTAATGTAAAATAACAGACGCTTCAGATGTATAGATAATAGTTGTAGTGCATAAGAAATTATTTCTAAGAAATTGCGCGTGTGAGATCATTCGGCATTCTCTCTATAGTAATCAAGATAAAATCACAAAGAGGTTATTTATACTCCCAGATATATCACGAAATACAAAGATCGTGAAACATTGACCCTGTCAGGTCATGTTATTATATTTTCCTCTTCTGTTTAACACTACAAAAGCAATATTCTTTTTTCTATTACAGAAGGTAAAATGATATTCAGTATTAGCGTTCTCCAATGTATTAAAGTCGTACTGTGCTAAAAACGTAACACTTATTTTAACCTCTTTCGAGTGAGTGCGCTTCCTGAACAACCAACAGCACTAGTAGCTCACAATAAGGCGTGGTCATGACTTTGAGATTTTCGAACCAACAGTCCCGGGATTGAACGTGAGATAAATATTCCACAACTGTATCGCTTTGTTTTAGGAAGAACCAACAGTCGGGGTGTAAACATACACAAAAAATGTCCACAAGAAGGCAATGAGTGCACCATATTTGATTCGAATATTTCCCATGAATATTTTACATTGACATAGTTAATTAATGTATCAGGAAAAAGCATGTCGCTGTTGTCAGTTATAAAAACTATCCTCGGTATGAAGTATTAACCCTGGTCTATAACGGCTTCCTAGTTGTGTGTCATCTAACCTTCCGTTGGTTTAGTATTAAATAAAACAATTTTACGGAACCCCTTAATTGACATACTCATTTTCTGTTTCGTTATAGCGACGTAAGATTTTATTATTAACTACAAATACCGATCAGCATTTTGTATTAAATGTATAAAAAACATGGTTATCGGCATAATACATGGAATAAATCGTGCCCACTGGGCGATAAATGTATATGAAAAAAGGTGAATTATTTAGTTGCCTTGTCTGTCTTGTTCTACATATCCGATGTTCTCCCCTGAACAATCTACACTTATTTGATCACACGGAGAATAGATTTCCAACTTAAAGACATGTTTTAAAGCGCTTGATTGGCATTGGTGTAGCTTTTTCGTGTAATTGCGAAAAAGGGCTATTGTTTTAATTCTGAGCAATTATTTTAATTCGTCACAACCTGGGACCAATATGTACAAGTAATTTTTGTTCCCAGTTTTTAAATGTTGGTCTCAGTTACAACGAAATATCAATGCTCTGTGACCTTTAACTTATGTATAATACAATATGTGGGTACTTCGAATGAGTGTGTCACTTGAAAGGATCCGTACAACACCAGTAAAATACCATGCCAGTAAACTCTTTTATTACGCAAAATTCGGGAGGGAAAAGACGAGGAACAATAATAGAAACTTTTGACCTTTTGATGTACGCCTTTATATTTACAGACCGTATTTTCTATGATATGACGTCATATATCAACCAATGAGAGCACACTATTTGATCACGTGGTCATCAATATTTCATGACGTGAACAATTGTTATTGTTTTTTGCAACTGAAATGAGAACGTAAGATTCTCCCAATAAACATATATAATTACAGTAATCTATCGTTAATTGTACTTCTTTGTGGCAAAGTTTCCTCAAAATCAAATGAAAAGTTCATCTAAAGATACTGCGGTCGTAAATTATCATTTCCGCGGATATTCTATCCCCACGCGTATCGACAAAATGAACCCAGAGCAACTTCAGCAAGGAATTCGATATTTTGGAGCTACGACATCCCCGTAAATTTTATGAAGACAGCGATGCCATGAATGTTGGAGTACTCTAGACCCTTGCTTTCGTGACAACTTCAAAATGTTCAGGGAACGATAGTTTTAGGTTCGATATTCAAAACACAGTCGAACTTTCCTTACATTATAGACGTGTGTATGTATACCGCAATACATTGGATACAGAAGTGGAGAAGGCGATATCATTATAATGAAGTTATAGCTAAAATAGAGTAATTTAAAGTTTATGGTTATATTTTTGACAGGCCATCAAATAGGAACACTAAAACTTATATAAACCGCGAAAGCAGTCGCAAATAACTCTGACATTGATGTTTTAAAATTATGAGTTGATGCCAAAATTCCGAAATCTAATAATTGTTTTATTTTAACTTTAAAACTTTCTTGAGCGTTCACATGGACAATAATTTACAATGGGATAATGTTTTTGATAATGAAAAGCAAAAACAATAAGACCACACGTATTAAGTACAAAGATATGTGGATACAAGGTTCTCTGAACACAGAAAATAGAACATTCATATCGCCTGAACCAATTGACAACGATGTACACATTTAGTATTCCACGGACATTACAATATAACACACTCGATGGGCAGACAACAATAATAGAATATGTCACAACCATGAGTGTACCAGACAATGAATGCATTACACCAATATAACATGAAAAGTATAGTAACAAAATGTGTTCTGTTCCGACCCAGCGTAGACCATATATAGAATTATGTAGACACCAGTGTTCCCTCTGGCAAACATTATCTTGAGCATACATTAAGTTTCGTGGATACACAAGTATACAACATAGACGATAGTACAGAAGAAATTGGTCTGGTTCGCAGTTTTATTGACCAATCACAGTGTACCATCAAATGACAACTTGATTGGGCCACCTGCTTTGTCGTAAGTAATGACAGTGCTAAGAGACAACATAGAACAATGTTGCAACGTTAGCTTAGCACATCACAGGGTAAATATCTCCATTTTCTGATTAAACAGATACGCAGACGAAAGTTTTATCACCTAAAGTCACGTGATAGAAACGTCATACATCAATTTGTCCATTCCCGTACTTCTAAGAACAATGTTTTAGAGAAAGTAACACCGGTTAAACTTCACATTGAAAGGGACGTGAACACTAGCTACGTACCCATTAAACATTAAAATTGAATAATACAAAGTCATGTTACGTGCAAAACTCACTCATTTGAACCAGATAAACGTGATCTTTAATACCTCGTTAGATCTATGAACATTGCATTGTATTATCTCCCCTTGAATGTCACTGTAGACAGTCTTTACTGTAGAGGACACGCGACAGCGCTTGGGGGGGGGGGATATAAGCTTAATGAACTTCTGTGTGTGCGTATTAAAATGGTTATTGGTGGCAATTTTATTTGGAGAATTCGTAGACCCAAATTTATAAATAGTTCAATGTCTCCCTCCCAAAATTGCGTGACTGAACAGGATACAATGTTATTAAGGGACAAATAGCCCTTAGGGGCGTCTGTAGACAGTTTATGTTGCCGGGATTGGATGGGCTTACACTGCAATTCTTTTTATTATATCTCAGACAGCCAGAAAACATGAAATAGTTCTGCACAAATATAGGATTATACAATCAAACCTGTCAAAACTGGTAAGGAATTGGACAGAAGACTTACAGATACTTATCTTCTTCTTAACCATTTGCTCTGGAGTATCATTGTAAGTGACTCAAGACTCCAACTTTAATAACACATTATTGATGGTTTTACACGAATTTCTAGGAAAGTAATTCCATGCATATATAAGCATTTATCATGACATAAAACGTGGAATTTGTTTTAAAACCCAACCCTGAATACGATAATTGATTCCTATAATGATTTAGCTTAATTTATTTTAGTACAAAAGACAACAGTATACAGACTACTAGTATATATGATATATCTCCACGTAAAATTCAAAACGTAAGAAGTCGGAGTAGAATACGAATTTTGTTTCTCGAACAATTTTAAAATTAAAAGCGATTTCGATTTGTAATTTCGAAGAAATATGGGACTTATGCCTGACAATAAACGTTATGGTGGAGAAAACAAGCCGAACATGATGTTTTCCGAAGACTTGTTCATGTTCAATCGATTTTTGAAGTAAACGCAAGAAATGAAGTAGACGAAAACAAACAACATACAATATTGGAACTCAAACCTTCAGCATTATTATACAGAAGCAACAAGATACAATGTAGGCTATCTACGACAACAGGATATGTTGCTCTTAAGAGGTCAACATTACAGTATATTCTTACTAAAGGCAAACGCGATACTGTCGTTCAAGACAGGTTGTTGCTCAAAAGAGGACTGCTCTGGAGAGGTTGCACTGTAGACATGGTGGTAATCCATTTATTGAGATTGTGTTTTGAAGTGTGAGGTACACTGAGATAGAAGAAGAACGAAACGCTATAAAACGCAAAGGAAATGTGGATGAGCCACTTAACAAGTAAGAAGTGTTTTCAGAGGGAAGCAGGTGGATGCGTTTTGCAGATAACTGTCTGTCTCAGCCACTTAAGCAAGGTATTAAATCTTCAACGCTTAAGAGAGGGCGGTTAGGGGTATATTATACTAGATTAAGCGCAGTTCATCTTAGCTCTATTGATTTTCTGTCTTCAAGCAAACAATTATTACAATATTTTTCAACACCTACTAATGAGAGTGAACAGTTTACGGATGATTTATAGATGTATTTAGTGGTATTAAATGAACCTAGGTTCGAGATACACTCATTATTCTTGATACAAATGAGCATAATGACTAGATGAATGCTTATACACCTACATAATAGTCTTAAACATCGTACACCGGTATTTTAATTCGAGATGAACCCGTTTTGCCAAATTATGAGAGATACTAAACATTTTCATTCAAGTTTGCACCAAAATGAAAAGAAACACAAATTATTAAGATTTTTCAATTGATTTCATGTGATGTTATCGCCTTACTATTAAACAGAAACGTATTAGTATGAAATGGTCATGCCATTAAATGTTTTGTTATTTACTCTGATATGTTTACATTGCTCTATAGAGGTGTAGAAATACTGGGAATGTGTTCACCGCCAGAACTCGCCTAGACAGACCGAATCATATGTAAAGGGAGGAGGAACTCGCATGGAAGGGACACACAAACAATACCAGATGGACAATGAGGTACCCACAAGGGGAGACACAAGAAGGACATGTTAAGAACACGGAGATTAAACAACACCACATCACTACCAAAATAATAAAATACTCATGAATATTGAACGATGCAGGACAGCACGACACTACAAGAGTTTTAAGGTAATTCGTTCATTTGTAAACCAGGAAAATGCATTCAGTCATTTCAATGGTTTTAAACGATACTTTTGTAGAGACGAAACAGATTGCACCTATAAGTATTAATAATAAAACCGCGCATATTGTTAATATTTTATCATTATATGTCAGAAGTTATACGGTGATATGAAGCTGATAAGCGCCACGTTCTAGAAGATAAAGGAACACTGACGCATTACACAACCATTAGCGGCAACAAATATGGCAAATATACGTATAAAACCTCTATATGATATCTCTACATTTATCTAGGACCGAATGTGCATGTTTTATCAAATTATTTCCACGATGAACACATTTGTGGTCCATCAAAAACAACAAAGCATGTTTCTCACATAATATATTCATATCACAATACACCTTGTCAATATATTCTTTGATACCGGAATAAGCCATCGAAAACAGACAAGTAATAAAAACGGGACATCAATAACTATAGACAGTCAAAGAGAAGAAAATGCTATAAAACTACATTTGGCTGCTGATTGTACATATAGAAATTCATCAATAGAAGCGAGTAAGACAGGCAAATAAAACATGGCGGAGTTTTTGTGCTCAACAATTGCTGGTTGGTTGTGAAAGAGAGAATAAGTTGCTACAGGGAACACCACAAACATAAGACAATGCCTGCCCACACAGACCTGGAAAATAACAGTCCGTAAAACATCAGGCATTGAAGAGGTGCAAGGGAAAATACGCAAGGGAACAGAGGCGCAAGGAATGGCCTTTGTGGTCTTAGGAGACCTAAGCTATAAAAGTGTAGCGTTATTTAGTAGATGATATCCTGTGCTTGGGAGACCTAATATACCCAGAGAACCTCCCAAAAGCGTATTATTTCAGCAGATGATTTTAATCCGATTGTAATAGAGAATGTTTATTTCCTCGCAAGTTAAATCGAACGTTTGTGTAATTAACAATTATCCATTAACAAAAATAAACACAAATAAATGTCTGATTCAGCGGAAGAAATTCAGCTTTTGAATTTCCGTAATAAAAGAGGATGCCAATCTTGCTTTAGGCGCTTTTAGAACAATGTACGGAGTTATGGTCTTCATATCAACACGTGTTATCTGTGTTTCTGGGTGCGCTGTGCTACCTCAGGAAGGAAAGTTCCCAAAGGATATTTGAAATTGCACATGAAATTGAAATTAAACAAGAGATTATCGGCTTTCCTCATAAAACCCGATTATTTTTAATCACATACTGCATTTTATTAGCAAAAACATTTAGTTTCACATTACTAGTAGAGTGCCAGTCATGTTTTCTGCGTTTGCACACTATGATTTTGTTCCACACGAAATGTTTGCAGTCACAACCATTAAAGCTTGACAATATCGCTTGATCGTTAAATGCTTCTTCAGTGAAAGTTATAAATAACATTTTTTGCCAAATTAAGCATTAGCAAATACAACATTTCGAAAGAGACTTCCTTGCTTTATTCGATAATGCGACGCCTTGAATTTCACTATATTTCAAATCTGAACACAAGACTTCTTCTAACAACAGCAATCTCTGTCTTGCACAGACAGTTTATATAATTGTCAAGCGGTAAAGCGTCTGACTTCTGGGCCAAAGATCATGGTTTAAAATCTGCAACGGGCGAATTTGAATGCGAACCACATGATCGCAGAATCAGGCATGCGTACTGGTTAATAACTTGGAAAACATAAAGAGTGATTAATATAATATGTCGTTATAACTTATTTTAAACCGGAAGTAAAATATACAAGCTAAGCCTGCCGCGCATTGACACAATACAATATGACCAAACATCTGGGGTTAGGTATTGAAGTCACCGTTTATATCTCGTTACTTTCTGGAGTTAAATCAGAAAACCAGGCGATGGTCTTAAACAATTTACAGCACGTATTTACTATTCTTTGTTGACAATAATAATGAAAGGCCACACCGTAATATAACAAACATTGTTTCTTTAAATACACATTTGGTTATGCATTTTGAACATCAAATACTATTAGAATATCTCATTTGTGTGCAATTAAAATTGCAAATATTCGCCACTTTAATGTCAACTGTAATAGGAATATTTCAAATATAATCATTACAAACAAAATAAATGACACAGCACAGAGATGGGTACGTTGCGACCATTGTTGACAAGGAAAAATCAATAGCAAATTTCTTGTCTTTTGAATGTCTTCCAAATACGAAGGACAATCAGCTTCACAACAGTTTGACAAGATCTAAAAGCCGACATCACAGAAGGACATCAACTATTTCCTCTTTTTCATAGAGATGTAAATGAAAGCTTTAGTCACAACAATCTCTGAGATTTATGTCATTGACCATTGAGGAAAAGGTCATATACGCACTGCTCCAGGGAAATCAGAATAATAAGGCGTTATGAATGATAAAATGGCCCGATATTTCGCAGATCTTTACATCTCTATCCTTGAAAAAACTCCGCGTCCAAATGTTAAGGTCGCTTGATACTGATGCGTATCTGTTATAATTTCTTTTCAGCTAACATTTTTTAACTACTTAAAGCATGTGCTTGGCAAAGTATGGGCATTTTTATACAAGATGTAGGGGAAAACCCAGAGATCTACAGTTAAGTATGAATCACTCAAATACGTCAAATTAAAAGAAGCAATACATTGTGGACACTGCGCAGATCAAGTCGTGATATGTCTCAATGAAAGCAGACTACAACGTAATGCCTCCTTTGATGTAAGGTCTGTTTTATTTAAACGCATACCTTTCTTTGCAATAGTAAATTACGTGTCTCCAAGGCTAACATACAGTCAATTGTAAAAAAGCTTTCACTCCTTGTAAATCGTTCCCTCGTGGTCCCCGAGGACATACCTAAACCACTACAATGCGCACCTGCTAAAACAATGCCATGTTTAACAATTTAAGACCGTATACAATTGCAATTCCATTCTGCTGTAAAAACACGTTTTCTGTATTGCATAACAATGGCGCATGGTAGAATGTAGCAGAGGATTTGATGCATTGGTTACAAAATAAACACAGTAATGGTTAATAAAGGTTGAATGTGAATTTGAGAAAGTCCTGAAACCAGAATTAACGTTTATTACCACCTTACAATTATTATATTTGGAGAAGATTCCCAGAAGACGCTGATGTTTCATCGTAACTAAAAAATGACAAGAGATTCTAGACAATGGCCTTGACATGAGCAATGTTAATTCTAGATAAACAACTTAAAATAAGTGATGTAGTCCCGCATATAAATTTTAAATTGATTTAAATATAATACGTGTCGACAGTCGTGGTAGCTATTCTAAGATTTCTTGATTTGTCTAAAGACGGCGAATACACATGGTTGAGGAAGATTATTAGCAGTATGCGAAGATGCTGGCAACCAATGTAGTTTGTTTATTCAATTATATTGCTAGTACCTCAACCCATAAGACACACATTTACGGAAGATTAACACTATTTTACGTACATAGACTTTTTTAAGGTGACGAAAATCATTAATAATTATGTAAATTCAATGTGGAAAGCTTCGAATACGTCAAGATTGATATAGTATGCATTGACACATTTTCCCTGAAATCAGATGAAGTCATAAAATTGTTGAAGAGAAACAGAACAAAATATGGAGCAATTATGTGCGTAAATTATTGCTTTTCGCTACTAAAAACTTTAAACTGATACGCATAGCTGCAAATGATTACCCAGGCATGAAAACAGAAAATTAATAATTTAGTTATGGTGAAAAGCTGCTTCACAGAATACATCGACCTGCAATCCGAGCTTCAGTCCACCAGACTGAGGGAAGGCCATCAAGAATAACATCAAAACATGTCCGACTGAGAAATATGTTTTCACTCTTTGCAGTGTAGTATTCGTCAAATCCACATAGCGAGCTATAATGAAATCGGAATAAAGCGACCACAATTGGTTCCAAAGAAAGAGGTTCATGAATAGTTGTGAGGTGGTTTGATTATCGAGTAAACTTTGGAAGACAAATTTAAAACTGGTTCATGAAAATACGATATTATCAATTCAGGTGTCTAAATTTGGCGATGATATTTAATTAAGGTTTTAACGTATATCAAAGTGGAAAGGAATAATGTTCGATTGCGCAAATTATTCGAGTTTGGTTACGGTCATATTTATTATTCCATGAATGTGAGATTTTTATAACAATTTGTGCAAGAGAATGGTTTGAATGCAGACAATTTCAACATAACAACTACAGCATTACTACAAAATAATACGTGGCATTGTATGTGTTACTCGTCACCATCGGGAAATCCCATATTGGCGACCACGAAGGCGTGGCTTAAGTTAACCACACAATTATGAAAGATACAACAAAATATTTCATGGTACAATTTCGTTTCAGCGCAAGAATGTATGCTTTTATCAAAAAGCCGGAAAAAGCATAAATGCCGAGAGAGTAAAAAACGGGAAGCGAGGAAGGAATGATATATATTCGTATTTCTTCTTGTGTCAGGTTCTGTCGTGGATATATATGAGTGAAATCCTTGCGTAATCTTTGCGATGCGGACAAAGAAACTAGTCATTAGGGTATTGTGCCACTAGAAGACGAAGACAATAACAGATAAAATATGAGTGAGAAAGTCTTCGGGGACTCACAAACAGACGTTTGCAGAAATCCAGTGAAGACTCTTGAAATAAACGATGTAGCACACGCTATGAGGCAGTCACGTGACACCAACATCTTCACATGTCTCGGCTTGTGGATAAATTGTTTTCAACATACTGGTGATCTTTAGTAAAATATCTTAAGCCCGTGTATTTTTTTATAGAACCATTAACTAGACAAAACCGGAATTGTCATGTAACAATGCACTGAATTCCGCAAAAGAAAATGAGTCAGCACACTTTTCCCTATCCAATATAACTACACATTTCGGAAACTGTGTAAACGAATTTATTGAAAGTCAATGTTGTAATTACAGCCTATTATAAACTAGCTGAATGACATGGAAATAGAATTTGGAGAAAATGAACAAAACAATGTTACGGGAGAAAAATAAAAAAAGCAAATTAAAAAAAAATGTTTATAACAAAATCTTCGAGGAAAGCATCATCCGCAGTTAGCAAACTAGTGTTTGCATGTTCCCTTTATCCAAAGAGAGTGAACTGTAGGACGCAGCCTCTCCTCAATGAGCCTTTCTTTACCAACAACCTCTCAACAACAGCCCTAACATGCATTATTCAAAAGGCGTTGCTCTGGAGATGATGCACTGCGTATGATTTCATGAACATACTTTAAACAATGAATATAACTCTTCAACATATTCTTCTGTGTTAAAATTGTATCAACGACCTCCCCGATTATTTTAATAAATACAAAAATAAGCGACATTATAAAGCATTTAAAGACACAATTCGCGACGACTATTACAGCAAAACAACGCCAGAACGTACCTCTCTTGACCAGCGATGTCTCTACAATAACAGTACTATTTTTTCTGATTTATCTCCCTTCGAATAACGGTACCAAGTTTTTCCAAATTTATCTCCCGTGAAATAACTACCAATTTTTCAAGATTTATCTCCCTTGATAAAACAATACAAATCTTTTCAGATTTATCTCCCTTGAAATAACAGTACCGATTTTTCCGGATTTATCTCCCGTGGATTAACAGTACCAAGTTTTTCCAGATTTACTTCTCGTGGAATGACAGTACCAAGTTTTTAAAGATTTATCTCCCGTGGATTAACAGTACCAATTTTTCCCAAATTCATCTCCCGTGGAATTGTCTGAATTTACAGTACAAGAAATTAACGAAATAAACATAACATTCGTGATGTAGAAACCATATTTCACACTGCAGAAATTTGGATGTCGATTGTGAAGATAATGACAATAGCAAACTCATACATGCAAATGGTAACTGGAATTTACGTCCAGGGTGTTCTGCGTTTACACAGGTACAATGTATGAAATGGAATCTAGGGCAATGTGTCAGTACTCAAGGTGTATATTTCGTATTTTTGCTATGTTGGGTTAAGTATGACTAATTATATAAGTCGATATATGATCATTTTAGATACACGTGTTATAACTGTTTACTCTTGATATGTTTCGCAAAATGTGTTTCTTTTTCAAATTCCATCTAAAACGAATCGCTTGATTTGTTTTGAGTGAATGTATTAAGAATACATTGGAAGTAAAATATTTATTTTGATATAACACATCGAAGAAAAACTGACTTGTATTTTAATGCATACAGTTCTTTCGTCAATTTGCGCCCTGTGGTAACTTAAGCTGTTATTGCTGAATTGAAGCGAATTTTGTACAATATTTGACTCGAATGAATGCTTAGCTGAATTTTCTCTAAAGATTTGAACCATGCGCCAAAAAATTAGTTTTTTACACGTGACACATAAAATTCTCAAATAGCTTTGCATGTATTACCTTCTAGTATAAATTTCTACCACAGTTTATGTTTATGAAGAAAGAACAAAACCTGTTTGTATCTCTTTACGTCACACTTACGGAGATGAGAAAATACACACGGGAAACATATATGTCACTAGTGTTCATTGCATCTGATACAAAGACAAATCTAACTTTAAGGATTCACAAGCTTTATATTTCGTGACTCGTGATATATATCCATGCATTTTTGTCATAAGACGTTACTTTTCGCATCAATATATTTTGACCTCATATTTCGTAGAACTTAATGTATATACATGCCAGATAGTTTCTGTATAAATTGCCATAGATCACTCACAATGCATCGATCTAGTTGTTGCTTACAGTGTATCAGATGTAACACGCAGCTGGAAATTTCAAAATGTGAATTTTTCATAACTCTAGCTCTTGCAGCACAAAATATGATATATAGCTGACTTCTGTAAGTAGGCATTAACAATGTGGTAGCTCTTAGAAAATCACGTGCAACAGAGTATTCAGATATTAAATAATTATAATATCACATACCAGATACTTCACAGTGACACAATTTGTACGACATACATATACTTGTATTTGCATGTTGCTCAAAATCTTATCAATACACACACTCTACAAATAGGCTTTCAAATAAATCTACATATCATGATGATTATATGAATATTTTATGTGGTTTATATCTTAATTGTAAAATATATCTCGATGAGTAAATATGTTGGAACCAAAAAAACAGCAAATTACCTGATAAATACGCATGCATTTTATCTATATGTTTAAATTCAATAATAATTTCTGAAAAGTAGACCGCACACATCTGATTAAATAAATGAAAGTATTTTGTAATTTTAAACGAGTTTCATCAACAACAAACGATTTTTTCAGACAACAAATAACTTATTCGCACTTATAATTTATAATATTTAAAGATTTCGATTTCTAATATCAAAATGACAGTCGAGTTATCTCCCAGAAAAAATCTTTGTATCTACGCAAAGGTGCTAATCAACTGATTTAAATACACTTACGTTCTCATGTATATATAACTAATCCAGTATGCTAGCCTCACAAAAGATACACACACATCATGAGAGCAAAAATACTACGCATAACGAAACATGGGAGAGAAAAACGCAAGGAAACTTTTGTCGAGCCTATTCTGAGCAAAAAGTTAATTGGAATTGGTATAGCTTATCGAACCTCGAGTCAGTTACTATCACCATTAAATTCGATATTTTAGTGCTTGTAATCAATTCCTAGCATACAGTTAAGTATTAATCATGCATAAAGTGTCTAAAACTTCAAAAGCACGTGTTTTCAATCACGCATATAATGCATTTATTATATCATTTATATATCCGTCAGGTACCAGCGTTTGCAAGCGTTCGTGCGCTTTTATGCCGCTTCCTTAGGACGCTTGTTTGCGCACAATCGATTCTAAAGTAAGATTATTCTAGAAAATATATTTAATTAAAACTTATTTCATGAGCGCAATATATTCTGCTCAAAGGCTTGAATTAATAATTAAAGCACAATTTATCACGTTATAATCTTCGATGACTGACATTTAGAATAAACCAGAAAAGCAGAAATCTAGAATAATGACCGCTTTAATATAAAAGGCTTTCAATTCCACCCTCATGGGACCAATTAACCAGAATATCTTATAACGTACATATTCCCTTCTTGGGATAGAAACATTATTACATTAGTTGAAACACTCGCTACAGAGCTGTACTTCGTATAAATTACACATTTGTCCGGATAGAACGAGGTTTTACCAGGTCCGTGAGAGAGTTGCACCTTTTCATAAATTACAATTTCGTCCGGAATGAACGGGTTTTACCAGATTAATGGGGGAGTTACACGGTTGTATAAATGACATTTTAGTCCGGAGAGAATGAGTTTTACCAGGTCCCACAGGGAGTTGCGCCTTTGTATAAATAACATTTCCGTCCGGATGGAACGAGTTATACCAGGTCCGAGAGGGAGTTACGCAGCTGTATAAATTACATTTCCGTCCGGATGGAACGAGTTTTACTGGGTCCGAGAGGGAGTTGTGCTTTTGTATAAACTACACTTTCGTTTCGAGAGAATCATTTATACAAGAACCTTTGGGAGTTGCAACTTTCTATAAATTTCATTTTCGTCTGGAGTGAACGAGTATTACTAGATTCATAAGGGAGTTGCACTTTTGAAGATAAGAAATAGTCCAATATTAATATGATTGTGTCATTGAAGGACATCTTAAATTTCGTTACCATTTTAATACGCCCCCATGTTTTCAGAGGTATTCGCGCACTTGTTTGATATCGCCCAAACTTGCTCTCGAATTGCGAAATTCTGTGACTGAGCAAATGTCCTCAATAAATTAAGAGAAAAAAAGACGTAACTTCAAGCAAAGAAAGTCTTAAATTACATGAAGGGATTTTTATCGCCCAACATTACTTTATAGTCCCTCTATAACCCTACCGGGTTTGGCGTGTCATTAATATTGCATGTACACAACAGTTGTAAGTTGACATATTTATTCTGTACGAAACTTTTGATCATAATATAGTTTTCAATAAAATGGCACGAAATTTCAGTAAGAAATCCATATGGGCCCAATGAACCGAACTCAACATGTCACAACACAAGCATTTATTGCATGATATATTTTACGAATATCATCCCATTCAATACTCACGTACTGACATAAAACGATTACATCCCTACCAAGACATTTTAAGTATGTTTTAAGTTTCAGAACAAACGATTAATCAGCATATAGATCTATACATCCACTCCCGGAGGAATGATTGAACATTATTGTATAATAAACAAATAACTTCGTGCACATAGAACAGTAAGAAAGTCGTACACAACTAAAGTGTTTGTATCGTGTTTTATATCTAAATGTTCGCATTTTTTCCTAACACAGCTCTTGTATCATCTGTAATAATAAATATTCCATTATACAACGCAACCTCTGACGAGCGACCGTCTCTTGAGCAATAACCATTCTTCAACCATTTTATGCATTTGTTCATAAAGTAATAGTTTACTAATATTTTTATTTTAACCTTTCCACAGCGATAACATCTGAACAACAACCAAACAAGTCTTCTAAAAGGTGTTCTCTCGAGAGATTTAATGTATATGCTTTAATGAACAGATTTTTAACAACATGAGTAATAGAAATTTGAATTGGCTAAAATGAGGTTTTCCCAGGGATATAAACACAATTTAATTTAAGATCTATTAAAATTGAGCTGTTTCTGTTTTCATTGCGATTCTGGCACGACGTTAACGGTAAATTGTCGTTTGTACCACAGTAATAGAGAGAAAACCCTCCAAATAAATAAGAGTAAACGCATTTGGAGGCGGTCCTCTGTATAGCAACATTCCCTCTTCAACAAAAGTATCCATTTTGTTCTTGCAGAAGTTCTCTAGAGCAACAACCTCACAAAAACAGGCAAACATTCGTGTCCACCAAAGTGTGTTGATCTGGAGAGATTAAATTATCATAACATGTGCACACATATGGTAAAATATCAAGTTATAATTCTATCTTTTTAGATACCCGCGCTTTCTCCTTAACCTGTCTAAATTTGGTAATGTGGAAACTGATGTTTCCATTTCCTGCGTAGACATGTTTTTGGTGTAACATCTCGACTATAATCATGTGACAGTTATTGCCCTTTAAATTTGCATTTATAGCATTTTCTAATAACATTCTTAACCATATTATAACATTTATCAATCTAATTTAACAAAAATAACACAAATTGGGAGAAAGTTAAAGTTCATTTTCTAAGGTAGAATGATTGGAAGAAAATACTGGTGCTTGTAACAAAAATAGAATTAACAAAATTAAAATCCGGAGATTATTTCTTGTTTCAAAGGCTAGTCGGTGATACTGATGTGTATACTGGCAGTGTGGGGATAGAGCTTGTATAACCATATAGGTATCGGGGGCTTTTGTCATAAACGTTGCAAGTCAGAAACTCAGGTGTTGACTTTAAAATGAAAACAAAACAATGCAATCCGATTTGTTAACTTGCAAAATATACTTGTACTGCAAACCGCCCACGTGGAATTAATTGTGATGGAAATGTTGTTCGTTAAAACTAGTATAATAACTGTACTTTCATATGAATATGTTATATGGAATTAATTTGTAATGCATATACATGATAATGCTTATATGTGATCTTGTTCATTTTGAATAGTATTAACCGCCTTATATGGCGTATAATTATATAATCAATTGAATTGAATGTTTCAGTCATACGGAGACAGCATCTCCATGTAGCAGATATAATTGTGCTATCACACAGTGACACCAAGCGCGACATCCGGCTTCGGTTTGTCGACCGGGGATCGAGTCACGACCTCCCGCAACCGAGACAACCGCTCTACCCGTGAGCCACACGATCAGTTCAAATTTTATTCACATTTCACATCATTAACACATAAATAATGACATCATTTTACGATTTAACGAGTGCCAATATTGTATTTGTATAAAACATTCGGCTTACCTCATTGTAACGTGGACCAACGCGGAACACAGAAAATGCAATAGTTATGCACTTAAACGCCCACATACGCAAGGAAGAGACAGACATATTTCTGGATAAATGTTTTTATTTACAGCAATTGGTGTGCCTGCATTTATTTTTACGATAGAACACCATTTACTAAGGCATTTTAATGTCTTTCTAACGCAAGTATTTGAAACATTCCCGCAAAATTACAGGATAGTGCCAAAGACGGCAGTTAACATTAACTTCAGTAATATTTTCAAGCAAACAACGCCGAGAACTGAACAACACAAGGACAAATCTTTAAACATATTTATTTCCAGTTCTCGATCAACCCCCTGAAAACGTCTCCACTCTTTTTACTCTTCCGTGTCACCTTTTCTCTAAAGCTATACATATATCTAAATTATAAATTCAGGAGTCCCTGTACAATCATTAAACAATGCTTGCATTTAAACATATACAGTACAATCCCTACACAGCGTCCCTCTTTGGAACAACAACCTCTCCTCAACTGCATCACCATTTTTTCCCGCAGTGAACATATTGCCAATTTAATCTATGTAAAGTCGGACCTCCTTCATTCGAATTCATCGGGTCCGAAATTTTAGTTCGAATAAAACATGGTTTAGAATAGCCAATTTCAATTCGACTTGCGTTAAGAGATACATTGGGATCTGATATTTATTTCGGATGATACCGAGTAGTCGGATAAAAGGTTGTCGCATCAGCGAGGTATCTCCAACAACCGTGTCAATGTTTCATTTAGTAAGAATTTACTATCACTTCAATTTTACAAAAGCAACAACCGTACAACAAAAGCAAAATCGTGTTGTTCTACAGAGGTTGGACTGTACTTTCATATATGCATAACCAACTAGGCAAATCCCCCCACGGATCAGAATTGAATTTGTACAAAGATATTGACAAGTTGAAAATAATACAATTCGTTCCAAACTCTGGGAGTCTGAAGTTAAATAAGTACATTACATAAACATACAATCGTAGTGAAATACTGCTCTAGGAAAATCCTTCAATAAATGTGTAAATCCCCTATCTCTCCTTATATTTTAAGTATTAATTTACAAGGAACTTTCGAATATACCGAACAAGTTTTGAATGTCCCTTGAGAGTTCCATATACGCAAGTTTTCCCCTAATGAAGCATGTCTCCAAAATCGCTGGAAGCTATTAAATAATTGAATGCAATCTACAGAGTGGAACGCATATAAAACTTGACAAATTTGGCAAATTCGACGCTGTCTTCGTGGACTATTTCTCTGAAAATAATCTCATTTTTCATCATATCAGGAAAACTCATCAACAACAGCTCGATTCGGAATACTTCTCATATCAAGGTGCAAAAAATCAATGTAATCATTTTCAAAACCAGTCCTTTCTGTAACAGATTCGCAGTTATTGCAGATAAATTATTACAATAAAGTTAAATTACATATTTAAATGTTCATCGTCTTTCAAAAACATATAAATTATATACAAAAGCGCCTACGGAGAGTCGGAATAACGTCACATGTAACATTGATGTATGTCTTAAGACCACATTTACGTGAGTTCTCAATCGATTCAGATTCGTGTGGGAATTTGTTGAGGAAACTTTGCAAAACATATGGGCTTAAAACTCGCATAAACTTTCAATGCAGAGTTCCATAGTTCCATAGTTCTCAGCTCGCTATCGATCGACAAAAAACTACCAAACTTGGATGAACATCATCACAACTACGGAAATCGCATATAAACATGACTTTAATGCATCTTAGATGCGCAAACATGTCATCGTATATGTAGCTTGCTCATTAATCAAAATGCTCCAGCTTATACATGAACTATATGAAAATATGAACATCTGAATGAGATGTTAGCCAGTTACGCAACAATCAATATATGGCCCCACCATGGAGCAGTGACCCCACCATGGAGCAGTGACCCCACCATGGAGCAGTGACCCCTCCATGGAGCAGTGACCCCACCATGGAGCAGTGACCCCACCATGGAGCAGTGACCCCACCATGGATCAGTGACCCACCATGGAGCAGTGGACACAACAAGGAGCAGTGACCCCACCATGGAGCAGTGATCCCACCATGGAGCAGTGACCCCACCATGGAGCAGTGACCCCAACATGGAGCAGTGACCCCACCATGGAGCAGTGACCCCACCATGGAGCAGTTGACACAACAAGGAGCAGTTACCCCACCATGGAGCAGTGACCCTACCATGGAGCAGTGACCCAACCGTGGAGCAGTGACCCCACCATGGAGCAGTGACCCCACCATGGAGCAGTGACCCCACCATGGAGCAGTGACCCCACCATGGAGCAGTGACACAACAAGGAGCAGTGACCCCATCATGGAGCAGTGACCCCACCATGGAGCAGTGACCCCACCATGGAGCAGTTGACACAACAAGGAGCAGTGACCCCACCTTGGAGCAGTTGGCACAACAAGGAGCAGTGACCCCACCATGGATCAGTGGATACAAGAAGGAGTAACTGCAAAACTCCAAAGGGTCGGGCGATGTTCCTTCTTGGCGAAAACTCCGGCTAAATGACTCGAACAGAAGCCAGTGTCACTGGGACTGCAAGACTACTGCATTTCGGGAACAATTCGCTGTGTATAGTCCCTTCTAAGCTTGTCGTCTCCCGGCGAGACAAAGCATGTATATACGCATTAATCAACTACTTATTAGTAATCAAAAACAGATTAAACTCTACGGATTAAGCTTCCGGTATGTTTGTGAAAGTAAGTTCTATAATGACGTAGAACAACATCGAACAGAGTTCAACCAGTTCAGTTAATTCAATCAATGCCAGCCAATAAGAATCGGTTAACGACAACTTTGCATCAGAACAGCAGTTTCTTCGTTTAAATGATACGGACCAGAGACCGAACTTGAAAACGATCTTTATACCTTCCCTACCTAGAAGAGTAGTTTCCGCTTCCTGTTTCCGGTTGAAACAGCAATTGAAATGAATGGTATAACATGCTTAATTCAATACCAAGACATGGTTCGAGTCTCACGTTACCTCTTTGTGAACATCATTGCATGGGTGGCTGATTTTTGTACATTTTCCCTGACTTTGGATAATTAGGTCAAACAAATAAATCATTAGTATCCGCTATGATCCTTTTATCATTACTGAAGTGATATGCATAGGAAATAATCCTTCTTTGATCTACTACGACCATACACTCATGTCTGATTTACTGACTGAAGTTACATTTTACCATATCCGGACTGCACCTGTCGAGAGAGGTTATTACCTAATGTTTCCTACATTGATTTTAAAAGTCACTCAACCGAATGGTATCAAAACAAGAAATTACCATTACACTCCCTCAAACAATCGAATGGTGTTTTAATTCTGGCATTCAAGCTAGATGGTGCAGGACTAACATACATTGACATCAATGAAATGCCTTTATATGTTTGGAATACATTCGAGATGTTCTCCATATATGGTAATGTTTAATATTAATCTCTTTGACATTGCATCACATATTTAGGATCTGTAACAAAAAGTGCAACATCGTTTTGCTGCTTTTCCATGATCCAATAAATCAATCGCATAGTTTGGCAGTAAGGGAAATATTCGGATGACCTCGCTTAAGATGATAACAAATGATTCATTAATTTAAAAACATGATTTTATCTTGATATTTATGTTCTTCCATTGTGTCTTGTTAGTGGTAACCTTTATGTACATGCATATATTTCATGTCACCGCTTGCTTTATGTTGGCTGTGCTATTTGCATGTGTCATTGACTTGCTCGAATTCCCCCTTCATTGTTAATCTTTATGTGGTTGATATAGCACATTTATTTAAGAAAATTGCATTGAAAATGTGTACGTATAGAATGTACGTATGTCGTTCCGTGTACCATACGTTTCAACAATGATTATAATAACGCATACATTGACACCGTAACATTATGTATCCAATAATTCACATCCTGTCAAATTAACTAAAGATATTGTTAACATCTTTTTTGTGGTTTCTTCTCAAGAGAACAAGCTTGCTTCCTTATTTCTTGCTACAATAGATTCCCCAGAGATCTCGTGTGATTCAATGCGAAAAGTATCATAAATATACAATGTAGTTTCCTCACCAATACGACATTGCTTCTGTATGAGATACAGAGCTCATGTTTCTTCTACATAAATATCACTAAGTGTTCGGCGGTTTTTAAAAGTGATTTGTCATGCTTTAACGGACTCAATGGCGACAAAACATTAACACCCCTTTCACCAAGGGACTGCACTAGTTTATGGGTGTTCGTGTTTTTATACTCAAATATAAATCAAAACTTCTGTTTGTTATACGAAATTTGGTGAGCGCAGACAATGAATCGCCTACGCATTGTCATGTGATGGTTTGGTAACATTTATTGAAGGAAACTGTGTACATATATCACCACATATACCGAGTATTCTGAAACATATGATAGTCTATACAGTCAGCGTTTCATATAGCTTCGGTCGGTGCAAAATCGACATTGACAATAATATTAAATGTCGTAAAGAAATTAGCGACACAAATATTAGACGGTAATGGAAATATTCCAAAAAAAAGCGTATTTATTTCATAACTTTTGATTATGTCGTTCTTGGTTTAGAGAGCATCTCTTGAAGCACTGCTTATGACCAGTGTACGGTAAAAAGTATCCTGTTTAATATAAAACCGACATTCTCAACGCTTCTGATCATATTAATAAATAGAGAATAATAGGTTAGTGACGTGGAATGAGGTGGAATGAGAAAGTTTATCAGGCAAGGCGGGGGAATTTAGCGGGTGAGCCGAAGGCGAACCCGATAACTACCTTAGCCGAGCCTGATAAACTTTCTCATTCCACGTCACTAACCTATTATTATATTTATCCTGTCACTTTTTATGTTAAGTAAGGGGAAATACCTTTAATTTTAAATTATACCAAGTTACATCCCCTAAGTTGTGACGTATTGAACATCTTGTGACGTTTTGAAGTGTGGTTAGCACCTTACGCCGAGAGAAATAGTTCCCATGAGTCTGACACATTTTCAGTGGTAATATGAATTTATCTGTGTTTGCGAACATCTGATGAGCATAAATCGAATAAATCTAACAATTTGCAACAATTTAGTAAGAGTCAAAAATTAAATATTACAATTAGTTCATACGCAATTTCCCATGGTTTGTTTACAAATGTTGAGAAATGTCAAGTGGCACAGAACACGTGAAAAAGAAGTGATATTTACATTTATTTCATGAATATTTGGACATTTAAAACTGCAGAAGAAGACAGGGAAACGTATGTGGATTCATTCTATCAGTGTCATTTACGATTGCAAAGGAATTTTCGGCACAAATGGATGAATCCGGGACTCTAAAATTGAGAAGATGGGTGGGGTAAGTACGTTATTTTCGTGAGAAACTCGACCGCACGGTCATCCCTGACGAGTTCAAACGCAGACAGACTCAAATGTTCGACATGATTTTGTTCCAATGGTGTAAACAGCCGACAATTTGTTTGACTACGTTGTTTACTACGTGTTCCAGTAAGAACTTAAATTCGGATCAAAATGCAGACCGAGTAACGGATAAGATTAAGCAATTCATGTCAATTAAACAGTAACACCTCAATAATGAGACCACCCTTGGGACCCTTGAAAACTGGTGTTCTTATTGAGGTGGTCGTAATATTGACGTTAAATAAAGAGCAAAACAGTGATAATGGACTTGAAACTTGAGTTCTTAATTCCGATGTGATCTTATTAGTGAGGTGGTCTTTAGGTGAGGTTTGCTGTATATAATATAAATAATTACATAATGCCATTGATTATCCGAATTTCCAAATACGTTGTTATAACTGAACACCATTCTGCGGTTGCAGTTTTGAACAAAACAGGTGAAGTTAATGACCTATGCTGTAGACACATTGGGTATCGGGTGGAAAACTACCAATTTGAAGTATGGGTGTATTTTGTATTATATCAGATATAATTGCCATTAAACAGTTTGATTTTAAATATGCTATAATTTAAGATTAATAGATGAAAGAAACAACAAATGTTCAAAGTTTCGATAATGGCCAACTGCTGAGTAAAACATGAAACATACAGGATTATTTTCATTTTCTGCAAGCAATCCCACACACGTTCTATCGCCATCACGTTCCACTGTATCGATATTAGTGCTGGTTTAATATCGTTTTACACATCTAAACTATTACTTATACTTATGAGTCTTGTAATAATCCGACATATCAAACATACCCTTAAAACCGACAACAATGTCCCTTTAATGAATTAATGAACATATGCTAAAATAACACACCTTTGTTTCTTTTATAGCAATGACCGACTGGCCATGTATTGCTATATTGTATTGATATTATGTAAATGCCCGATAACTTTAAATAATTAACTATTATATATGTCCGGTTCTGCTCAAAATAATGATCACGGTCAAATGATCACTTTAACAAATGAATCAAAAATAACACAACTTCATTAATTCATTACGTAATCTACTGACGATATATTGAGTACAGATAATGTTTCAAATCGCGGTACATAAACTTAGTATATCTTACCGATATATCGGTCCGTTCTCACATAAAATATCGATGATCGGTCGCTTTAACGAAATAATGGAACAGATGCTAAAATAACACACGTTTATTAATTCAATCTAATCAGAATCTCGCATCAGATGATTTATTTGATTTTAAGAAGAGCGTGCGCGCAAAAAGATCAATGATTTTGAACAGAGAAAATCGAATTATAGCGGATTTTCATGTGATAAAACTTGATATTCTCCAACGTCTGGTTAACATAGGAGTCATGTTGTGATCACGTGGTATCAGATATTGAAGTAATGCTTACCTGCGATTAAATTCGTAGACGGCACGATAATCACCGTTCTAGTAGAAAACAACATTCAGTATTATATAAATCGATGCATCCATAGACGACGCTTTCTGAGAACGGTTGTAAGTGTTGAGAAAAATGTCTATAAAATGACATTTCCGGAGAATATTTTCGCTCATCGTTTCGTAGAAGTACCAAGGCACAATACTCGAGATTAATTATCTCCCATCCACAATAATACAACTAATATTCTGGCTCACAGTCTATTCAAACTCAAGTTATTTCCGACACTAAACACAAGACCAGCATTTAATATCAAACCGCCTATATTTTCCGCGACAATTGAATTATTTTCTTCTAATCTATTATCACCACAAAACAGGAAACCAATCGATATATCTCAGTGCATAAAAGTTACAAAGGTACATGCAGTTATACAGCTGGTACCCTTATCTATGTTCCAAGATGTATAATGTTTTTAAATGAGTTTGATGAAAGGTTAATTCACTAAAAAACACATTGCAAACTTGATATAGATACGGATAGCACTAACCGACTTCCATCCAAATATCCCTCAATTCATTAAATGTGCATGTCGACTTATAGCAGAAATGAAAGCCTACTTATTGACGAAGCAAAACGCTTGAAACCGCAGTCTACTGCCACTCCGATAAACAATTGATGCAACATGTATTAAATAATTATTACCCGGTGTAGGATATTTATTGACTGTAATTCAAGATGATATTACACAAATCATACAGAGATTCTACTAAAATTTACATATTTTATGCCCACAACCATATGTTGACAAACATATTTGAATTTCTGTCTAGGGATAATATCAACAATATTATCTGCTTAACTGAGTTTCCGACGCATAAAAACCAGCCAGCTTTAGAACAAAATACTCTGTCAGCATAAATCAAGTACGGGGGATATTATTTGTAAACACTGTATTCATGGCTGTCATAAAATTTAAAACATAATATTGCATGCGACATTAACAATGCATTCACTAGCCATTATATTGGAATAAATGTAATTTCAATTGTTTATGTTTGCATGCTCCAAGCGTTTTGTGGAATCATTATAACATAGTGTAACACCTGTGTAAAGTAATTAAATTACATACGAACATATGGGGTACCATTTTTATATTAACTTTAACTTTATATATAATGGAAAACTCACTAGAGATTTTGGAAAACGACCAATATACTAGAAGCTCAAAGTTTGTGTAAAATATATTTAGTTAAACTCCTACTTATGAGCAATTCCAGTTCTAACTCCGTTGTTATTCCAATAAAAAAATATGTACATTAAGGTGGAAGTTTGTTCTTAACAGCATATTCATGTATATAAACAAAAACCGCAATGAAATCAAATACGAGAGATGGTAAAGGTTTTTACTTGTTCTCGAAAAGTGCGAAATATTTTTTTCAAAATTTATTTTTACTCTTTTTCAAAGTATTCTCCACCTCACCGTATCGTATCATATCTTCTATAATTTTATGTTTAAGCGGGAATTGTTTCTGTGTTCTGAACATTGTAAAATATATGAGTTTGTCTAGTCTGTTTTATAATATACTGCACGTCGAGTGGTTGATATGCCTACTTTTATCAGTTGATGTAGCAAAAAAACTTTTTCATTCGTAGACACGTTTTACTGGCATTCATTTGACGTCGATGCAGCATTTTTCGTAAATATTCAACAATAGCATTTTGTTAAATTTCTGATTTTGTTCACAACTTAAATTTACAGTCGGACCTCGTTCAGTCGAATTCATCGAGTACGAATTTTTACTTCGAATAATACATGTTTTCGAATTACTCATTTAAAGTCGACGTTTCTAAGGAGTTACATCGGGACCCGATATTTATTTCGGATGGTACCGAGTATTCGGATAGAAGGTTGTCGAACAAACGAGATCCGACAGTATAACAAATTATTAAATAATCATAATAATACAGTGAAACCTCTACAGAGCAACTTGTGCTCTCCTAACTTGGAGGTAATGAAAGTATATGTTAATCTCTCTAGAGCTGCAACCTCTCAACAATAGCCGGCATTTTCCGAGAGGTGTTGCTTTGGAACAGAAGCCCTGTACTACCAAAACACTTGTGTCATACAGGACCCACTATCGACCAAGTCCATGAATTCAAAACATCTTCCGATTGATACACTGATTGTATTGTGATCATAGTCCATGTTGCTAAGACGGGACGTTCACAAATACACAGACAAATTGTCTGTGGCTATTTACTTGAGACAAAGTTTAATCAAAGAAAATGTCGAATTCACAAGTTATAGTTTTTCCGGACATGTGCACTGGGTATTCCCAGTGCAATAAACATTAATAAAAAAGTTGTGCAAGAAATGTTTCATACAAAGTCAACAGCCACACTCAAAACAGAATGAGACATACACATATATACAAACATGTATGCAAAACTGACAGTTCCAAGGCTGTACATCGCTGTATGGTTATTATTTCTCTTTGTGTTTTAAATGTGTTTCAATATTCCCTATCCCATGTACCATTCTTTCACTTCAAATAGTGTTCAGGTTATTTTCTCCCCAGTTTCGGCCTATTGTTGCCAGCTACCTTGACTTGTTCTGTGATCTTTTCCATCCATTAATCCCCACTGGTTGTCCTCTTTGATTCTCCTAGTTATCCCTTATGGTCGACCAGGCCATTCCTTGCGCCCATGTTCCCTTACGTATGTACCATTAAGCCTCCTCACATACCTAATGTTTTATGGATAGTTGTTTTCGCGGAGGCCTGTGTGGGGAAGCATTGTCTTATGTATGTGGCGTTCCCTGTAGCAACTTATTCTCCTTCTCTTCAGTTAACAACAGCAAAGGCATAAGGGATACAAGACATAAACATAAAATGTTGCTCGAAAATAGAAGCACCATGTTGGAACTGTCAGCGTATGTAACACCATTGGGGGTTTAAACCTGGAGCATAATGAGATACACAGAACACAAAGGGAAACTTAACAACAAAAACATATTGTTTCTAAGTGCACCTTAAAATGCACTATCATCTTTACAGAGTGATATTTAATATGTTTATAGTAAAAGCATTTTGCGCTTAGTATGTTTTTGAGCACCTAAGGACGGTAAGTGTTTGCAAATAACTCAAGAGTGCTGAGTGATCCAATATTTGATGAACAGGATGAACAGTTGGACCAGTTACAAACTTCAAAATAAAGTTTTAGAAATAATACATATCGATTTGATTTTATCTGAGTATGATGACTTTTAATTATTATTATTTCTTTTAAATACTCATTTCAAGCTATACCATAGCACAATATATATATCTGAGTCATTCAGGTGAGAATCATTGACAAAACCTATCGCTTGATTTTGTCGATATGCTGTAAAACCTTGTTCATTTAAGAACATTTCTGGAAGTATATTTTTAAACTTATTTATATATAAAAGAAATTAATGTTTATCAATATCAATGCGATCTGTATGAAATCTACTAGAAATCATAACATAAATATCGATACTGATCAGTCTGAGTTTAAGTGGTCGATAAAATATCGAAAGAACCCTTCACAGGATATGTTTCTGGGTATTTGATTACATCTAAAACACCGACACAGCTTGGTTTGGGCTTTTAGATGTAATCGATAGAATAGTAGCAAACAAACATGAAAAATATATTTCATATAGTTAAAACATCAATAAATATGCATTTCCAAAGAATTCAGTGATGATGTAATCGTCAGAATGTGTCGAAAATTGAAGTATGTAATATTATTAAGATAAAACAAGCCGGGTTTCTTCAAATTGTAGCCATACATAACATAATCAAACAATATTTTTTTAGTTGGAATAAAAGATAAGACTTGATAAAGCCCGTTCAGATATTTTATGTTCAGATGGGCCAGATGTATCTTTAAGAATTTACAGAGACCTGATCTTGGAATCGAAACTGCATCGCCATATCGACAGAGTCGAACAATAATAAAACCGACTTCGCTACCGATTGAACTATCGCCACAACATTGACAAAGGTTGCGCAGATATTCATGCTATCTTGATTGATCTCCCATACATCGCACTTTTGATAGATGCTAACACTGACTATAAACATGAGGAGATTTTCATAAGTGGCAAAAGACACAAATCATGCTGTTGTTAAATTTCGAATTTACAAGTTACTCGAAGCGAAAAGAACACCCGATGTGAGACGCAGATATTGGCTGTTGCTATGGTAAGTTGTTGCTATAGAGAGGACTGCTATAGGGTGACTGCACCTTAAAAGCATCATATAAAATAGCTTGTTTGTAACATTATGCTTTTAACAATCCCCGTTCGAAATATAGCAAAAAACGGAACGATAGCTGAAGCCATAAAGTACTGTAAACATTATCGGTACATGATGAATAATTAAGCAAACCCATGAAACACCACACCAAACGTGAACACGGCCAATGACAAATTGCATTGAAATATCAAGATGTGACAACATAATGCTTTATTCTGACAGTACAATGCGTCTAATACTTCATTGCCATCTCATCATAGTTCAATAGACAGAAACTATTAACTTACCCTTCACTATATACAAGCATACCGTTGCAACAGACAGCGTTTCATATGTAACAAAGTTTCTCAGTCAGTGATGGAGTTTTTCTCACTCTTGATATACAAGATCACACGAAGATAACACGACAATGAACTGTCAAATTGAAAGGTTCTTTGCCTTTGTAAATATTTATGTAAATTGCATTCAATTTTTCGATCATTGAGATTTGAAACACCATTGTAATTCTTTCTGACTAATGTCAAAGGCCTTGAGCAACCTAGTACAAAACGGGTGAATATCTGATCATACAGAAGTTCACGACAATAAGTTGTTTACGGAATTGGTAAGCATTACATTATTGAATAATTTATCGCGATGTTTTACAGTTGATATGAACTTTGTCATAGAGTGCTATTGTGCAGTAAAGGATTGTCAAGCCATTGTCAGTGCGATTAATGATTCTGTACCCAAAGGCTTGAACTTGTACTTGATGCATAATGAGTATTCATAGTCTCCAATACATCAAAAGGAAACGTGATCAGAAGTATTACTCACAGGGAAACACCAACGCTGTCATAAGAACTACCACATCATAATAATTGGCTCTACTTAGAAATACCGTTTGGAAGTTTACCTCTTGTGTCTTTCTTTGCACTAAAATCTACCATACGACATAGGAAGTAAGCAAGAAGACGCTTTCAGTTGCTTTAAGTGATATATATACCTTACTCAACATTTAACAGCGGTCACTTAGCTGTGTCATTAAACTAGAAGTGGTTGTTCAAACATTTTTTCCGGTAGTATGGATAATTGTTCTAATGCACCTGCCACATATGTTGGTTAAAACAACGATAATATTAAGTCTGTACTATTATATCATGTTTAAGTCATCATTAATATGTACATGTGTCCAAATACATGCTGTGGTACAGTATACTGAACTCCCAAATGATCCAGTATAAATGTATGTCATGTATACAAAACTGATATACTATATCAAAGGATGAAAGCAGACTAGTGTATGTACATGTAAAACAAGAGGCAGATAGGCATGTTGTCCATTCATCCTGCAAGAATTGCTAGCGCTTCAGATGGTAACACAATGAGATAACAAACTCATAGTCAATATATTCATACAGTAAACTTTAAATTAAAGAGCATCTCACAAATAAGAACACCTTTCTTCAGAACCAAAAGATGGTCTTATTATTCAAGTTTCTCTGTACAAATATACCAAACCATACACTCTACTTCTTATAAAATCGATTTCAAACAAATTCAATATCAACACATACGAAAAGACACTTTTGGCAGTGCACGCATATTTGTGTTCTTTTTCTGGCCTGTATAAATTAATAATAACATTTACACAAACCATTCATCATTATTTCCAATTTAAATTTGTTTGCAGACGGCTAAGATGGATGAGAAGGAAAAAGACGTGATATTTCTCGAGGTAACACTTTGTAACAGATGGTTTCCATGGAAGCGCCTATTCGGACGAGTTTCGATATTTTCGATACATTTTGAGAGTGCAGATCTGTGTACAAAGATCAGTGTTTATGTGAATTTCATTGTAAGACAAACAACACAGCCGTATCTCCTAAAATGTTAGCATTCAAAACATGCATAGCGTTCACATACAAACATTGTGTATGTCCGGTAAAATTCAAAATGAAAGAAAAGACATATACAAAGTTCACAGCCACTCAAAAATGTATGAACACTACTAGCATTTGCTAAATTAGGCATGACTTAAGCAATGCTAGTATCGATGCTACGAGTCGTAAAACAACTATATTGCAACTGCATTTAGCATTCTAGAAAGATCCATTGCATTATCGACGTATTATTTAGCACTTTGAATTCATTGTTTTGATAAATGTCACAGTTCCTTACTGTGCTGAAAATGACCAGATACTTGTGTGTTTGAGCAACATTAAGATAACTATGACTAACCTTTAGTTCTATTTTTATTTCTTCATATAGGATTGTTTGTTAATTGTGTGTACGTCTGTTGACCATCGAATGCTTTCGGTTGTCCAGTACAGCTATTACACCTCGGTGACTGCGTAATGTTAATAATTAAAAGGCGATGGTGTATATTTTAACGGATGACTGAAAATGCCCAAGTTTAAAAGAATATAACCGACTACCTTTTCCTAAATTGGAATATTCTTATCTAAAAATGGAACTGACAGGTCAATAAACCTAATAATAAATCTGAATTAACCGAGGCCGCACTGAATAATAAAATTCTTACATTTTTGTAGCACTAACATTCATAATAGGAGCAAACACAATAACATTAGTAATCAAATCAATTACGCTAGTGTAAATTTAATAATAACATAAACAGTTGATGATTTCAGCCTATGAGTGCAATATTAACCCCGTTAAAGGTTATTAACATTGGACATGCTTCAAATAAACAAGACTAGTTCAAGTTTCATCGGGTTTAACGCCGTTTCTCAACGATATTTCAGTTATATACGGCGGCCGGTTCACCTAACCAGGTTTTCCTGGACTGAATTCTTACCAGTACTAACTTACCCTTCCACAAGGAGCCGGCAACTTCTCCACATGTGGAGGAAAATCGACATTTTTGTCAATTTTTTCATGGAAGGGTATGACCTGCCGCGACCAAGTAGTTCAAGCACTCTTAATTAATTATGAGTCCTTACCCCATTCTATTCTCGGACAACTAGACTCTCATGTCGGACAAGTCAAATTCAACATGTACGCTAGTCCGGCACAATTGTGAACATACCGGTCAGTATTTTTAGAAAGGAATATTCTATTTCATTATAAAGGGGAGTTGATGTTTCGTGGGTATTATCGAGTATTGAGGCGGAAACATTCGGCATGGAAGCTATGTGTGCTTAACCATTACACCACAACGACTGAATGATATTTTAATCCTTTATACGCGATAATTTATGATTTAACGGATGACTGCAATCGTCCAAATTTCGGTTACCCGTTACCAACAATGGAATAATCCAGTCTAAATATATCCCATCTGGCCAAGAAAATCCCATAATACGTCGCATTCATGAATGTCGCTGACAATACAGCACTTATCATCTTTTTCTACGGCTAATTGACAGCTTTTCTTCTTGACGAAGGAGGCATCTGACCAAAGGCGCACAAGGTCAGTTTCAATTATTCTGAGTAATTTCGGTGAATATTCCAAATATTATTAATGACCTTCGTAATGTCACAAGAGACGTTCTAGATTCCAAACAGTAAACGGTATGACGCAAAATTGTTTAATCCAATAACCTTTTAAGTCTGTGCTAGTTCTTGGACTTGGTACGAGGTTATGGAACGGGCGTTTGAAACAAGCCTTGGAATACAACCTTGTGAATTGACAATTTAAGACTTAATAACAACTGACTGGCTTGAATTTTAGGAGCTGTACTCAAACTTAGATCAATAACCATTAATCCTTTTCAAAGGTTTGATAAAACATTAATGAAACATTTTGGAGATCATTGCAAGCTCGTATTGGTGAGGGTATGTAGAAAAAACGAAATATCCACCGAAAAAACATCCACCAACAGCGCCAACAACAAATTAAGTGCTTAACCATCTGTAATTAATAAAAAGGCTATTTGCTAGACTGGCAGAAATCTAACACCATCTTGTCTCTCATAAACTATTTACGACTATTAGCAATATCGTTGTCATCATGTTACGAGGTACAATAGCAATTACAGCAAAGGCGATATAAAGAAAATGTCATAACTCGACAACATGACAAAATAAACATTTTCTCCGTATTGATTTCATTTCCCTCGAACAGTAAAACACCCACAATGGGACTTGCTTTGACATAATCTTCGCTAAGTTTTTTCAATATTCTGGTATAATAGAAAACTAATGTTTTGATGTGTCTAGAAATCGGGAGTCATCTAGCTGTGAATTTGGTAAGCTCAGATCGATACCATATTTTGTTCAAATATCACGGGATTGTGCACATTGTTCGCCTAGTTATATATTTTCAGAACATAACTTCTCACACAAACAAAACAAGCGCCTTATACCGTCAATACTTAATCAATCCGACAAAATAGCAGTCACATTGTGGAGGATAAGTAAAGAACGGCTGAGATGTTTAAAGATAGTGGTAAACATACACTTGATACTTCTCAACACTCATTCACCGACTTGGGTTAGTATACAGAGTTCAAGACGATCAACTTGAAATCAATTGCGAAATTTGGCAATGCACGTAGATTAAGTAACCATCATGTACCATGTCGGAAAACAGTATTCTACAGTGAAAATAATGAACTAAAACCAACAGGGCAACATTTCGACAGTGGCCCTTTCTAAAGCATTGAACTCACTGAAACAACGGTCTCCATTTTTCATGTAATAATTTACTTTCAGTGCACCCTCTGTAGGGCAACAACCTCTCAACAACAGCCAATAAAAGTCACGGCTCTGGAGAGTTTATACGCGACAAATTGCGAGTTTGAGTGTATTTGTGATGCATTGCCACAATTCAAAGCATAATGGCTAATACATTATTTCAACAACTTCAATTTTTTTTTCGATAATATAATGTAAATTGTTGTATTATATTTAAAATGAAACAAACATAAATCAAGCAAGAAATGTCATATACAAAGTGCTCAGCCAACACAGAGGCGCGTAAAGAATTGAATACATACATAAACATATGGCTTCCACTCTGATTAAATAACCCGAATGAAGTACATAATATTCAGATAATTCAAGTTTGATTCATTTAGGGACAAGTAAGAGACACATTTCGTCCTAATGTGTACCTCAGAACTGCACTGAAAATGTGCAAAACTTCCATTAAATGAAATTGATATTTTAAAAACGATGTAGAATCCCAGAGAAAGCCTGATCTTCGGCTATTTGTAACCGATCAAGTTATTGTCAAGCGATTGTCTGGAGCTATGACTAAATGACAAAACGGTAAAATTCCAGAATAATCACAAAAACTTTTCCGAGCAATTTTAAAGACGTTATTTACAACCCTAGATGATCTGACTAGCATTCAGAGCATATTTATGATCGGTTGTCAGGCCCACTGCCGCCATTTTGACCATGAGAGCATTTCCAGAGAACGTTTAAATAAAACATTGCCTAGGAAACGACAAATTTACGATAAATTAATAGTGTATCGGCACATTGCTAAAGATGTAAGTTTCAATTCTGGGTAATAATTCAGATTTCAAGATCATTAAACAGAAGTTCACAACAATAAAATCGAAATTTATAACTTGCAATTCAATAACAAAATATTATAGATCACTATAGTGTAATGAAATCAGTGTCCGCATAAGATTTAAGACTGTGGAATAAATGACTACTTTTTGCTTGAAATTTTCAGATCAAGATAAAGTAAAATACATCAGCTGTATCTATAAAAACAATCAATTTTTCTGAGATGTTTAATGGACAAAGACATTTATTGCATTGCACTGCGATAAAGAAGCATGTTATTCCAAAGGTGTGCGGCTCTCTGAATATGTTCACTATTCATCAAAACAAACATTCTCAAAACGTAACTAAAATCACCACCACAAAATTATAGTACCGATGTCATCTGTCTATGTTTTAACACATACATGTATCACGGATGACGACTTACATGCTACAACTCTTCGTCTGATGTTTTGCAGTTGGACTCGAGCCAACATTATTTTAGCAGACGACAATAAGTTAACCAAGCAATAAGAGACTTCACAGAAATTTGTTAGAAGCATCACCATAAGCAGACATGTTTCCGCACAGGCCCATTGGTTGCGTGGAAACCAAAAAAACAAATGTTTTCCTTAATTTTCTTTCTATGTTCTTGTCAATTCTTTATATAAATGATGCAGTCACTTCAAATGTTTAACACCGTCAGATAATAGTAGTGAAGCATACATTTAGACTGGGAATAGATTTAATATTGAACAAATAACAAGAAACGAGAAATATCTTTAAAAAAAGATAAACGGCGTAGATAGAATGATGTCTTCCGGTATGAAGTAATGTTTTTTGCCACATGTTGAAAAAAAAATCCTTAAAACAATTAACTCGGATCTATATATACTATAATCATGGACCTGTCTTATCAGGTTCATTTAACTTCCGGCAAAATTCTGCTAACGAACGCACATCTTTCGTAAATCCCGTTTTGGTGCCTCATGGGTGAACGAAAACCCCGTTTGGTGCCTCTTGGGTAACAATATGATTGGTCAGATGATTTAAAAAGCCCGCTTCGAGGACAACATTTGGTTGGTCAAAAATATAGGTCAAATATTATACAGCTACGCCGAAACACAATAAAGTTAAATCGAATCTGCTTAAGATCTTCATGGTATAAAGGTGAGGCTCATCTTGTTTCAACGATTTGGTCACTTATGGTCATTTGTTCGATTGTTCTGGTTTTCATAATATATGTTTACCTCTAATCAAAGAGATTCCACTAAGTCAGTAGAAAGTTTGACAGTCAATCTGGAAGTGGTAGCTTTAAAGCCGTGCTAAGCTAACATATCACATACAAAGCATATTGCCCTGTACCCCTTATTCCTGTGGGAAGTTGTCAACTGACTGTGTAAGAACAGGGGCCTTATTTACAAGCATTTTAAAGTCTCTAACTCTAACTTTACACTACTGCCATGTTTTATTAAAATTTATATTGTAACAATAACGTAGGAGCAAAAAAGCATTTAACATTTTGTTTTAGTCTAAGTCTGAAGTTCAGTCTTAAAATGTTTGTGAATAAGGCCCCTGATAAGTACATGTTGGTAACCCAGAAATGTTGGTAAGGTCAACTGACCACCGATCATGACTGAAATACTATTGACATACGGTTAAATAACTCTCAAACGATAGAAGCTAAGCACAGATTTGAAGCATACCAAAAACCACACAGTGAATAAAATAGGCCAACTTTATATTGAATAATTCCTAGAAGCTCTTCGGATTTAAGAATAGCTACAGTTAATGCAATTGAACAAAAACATTGGATGCAATAAAGAGACAGAACAAACTTTAGCCCTAAGGAATACAGCAAATATTCAATAATAAGACTTCAAATTTCGTCTGGAGAAGGAAAGAATAGGACTAAATTAGAGAAATCAAGTCTCTTTTTATATCCCGAGGTCATTTGATTTTGCACGAAGCATCATTGATCAAAATGATATAATAGTCTCACACCAGATAAATAGTGGCTGGGTAAATGTGCCCAGAATTGTCAACAAAATATTGTCGATTCTCGGTATCTGAACGTCCAATTTGATCATCCGGTAGAGCAATGCTGAGACTTTACTCGACCTGTGTTTTAATATGAATGTTAATGGTCATTTTATTTTTATATCATGAATATTGACATAAAAGGTCAGACATAGCGCGTGAGACAATGAGAATATCTGCAAACTGACAGCTCATACTGAAAAAAATAAAATTGCCAATTGTTTTCGTTTTTGCAACAGTGTTGTTTATAACTGACCGCAAGCTTTTCTTCAGTACAACGTTGTTCTAGAAACGAAAATTGGTATATAATTTCCTAGGCGCTGTTTAATTTCACGGAGATATTGAAATTCATGTCCAAATCTGACAGTAGTTTGGTTATGAACAGGTGGTCAATTATCTAAACCAGTTGTGTCTGGCTTCCAGTCAGGAACCATGCAGGTTTTCTATTCTGAGTCATTGGTTTTATTGAAATTAGAAAGCAGTTCGTAACAGCAGGCATCCTGCCACATGTTATAGACAAGTTGCACTATTCAATAATATCTCAATTACGAAATAAATCAGCATTGTGATCATAACCACACGTTTCTAGTAGAGTACTATCTTGATACCTTCCTTGGTACAACCTGTTACAAGAAACAAGATCCAGACGATAAGCTGAAGTACATAAGGAAGTTAGCAATTCATCTGACGCGGATTGTTCAGTGAAGTTAGACAGAACCATTCTGCATTATCTATCGCTGCCTCTCAAGACATACACATCTGCGCCAGATTTCTCAATCGTCATATCTCAATTTTGGTCAATTTAGAATTGTTTGGCATCATTTTTTATCGCCTCATCAAGCTCAATCATAATGCAATGACTGTTCCCTTTTGGAATGTATGTAATTATTGTGAATTGTAAATCCATAAAGCCCTACGTCATTGAAAGTTATTGGTATTCAAAACTTTGAGACTTATGATTTCCCAAAGCTGCAAACATGGCACTGATATCTTTGCAGAAATAAGGCAACGGAATGACCAAGGTAAGCCATTTGTATGCGACAATGCATATACAATACCACATTAAGATTGAAATCCTGACAGCGGCTGTCAGCTTATTGATACTGTACCGTATCATAACGTTAACAAAGTAACTATTAGCGCTAATATGGAGTGGGATGTAACTCTATGGTAAAAATAAAATGTATGACCTTTAGAAGAGGAGGTGTCATAAATTCCTGTCTTTATTTTAGAGTCTGCCCTTAGAATACAGTTGATAGCGCTAAACGCAAGTATAAAAGCAATGCTGAAGTTGGAAAAGCAAATATTAGCCTACTACTTTAGATAAGGACGTTATCTATGATTCGAGAACGCTTGAAGAGACCATTAATGTAATACTTGTTGAAGCTATGATTGTTTATCAAGATCTACTTGTAGATGAGAGTGGCTAAGATCTACATTAAGAAGAAGTGATTGTTTCGCCATTCAGAAAACAAGACGTTAACACGAGTGTTCATGTTAAGAGTTAGTCAGGTGTAGGGCCTGATTTTAAGATAAGCCTTCATGCCGACGAAAGTTTTAGTGTTGTTCAGTATACGCCATCAATCACAAGAGTGACAAAACAAAGAAATGATAATGTATTTTTCGCAAATGTGCAGAGGCGGCGTGTTGAATTACCAAAATTACTTTGGTATTAGATACAAAGTATATACAGATCTAATTTTTTGTTCTGACAACGATCATTAAACAAGTAATTAGAACTTACGTTAGCCTATCTCGTTGACTGGTCCTTGGATTTCTACCAAGTACGAGCGAATCACCGCGGACCCAGGATTATAACGGATAATTACACTAAGCGCTCAAATCTAAAATCACAAAATTTACTCTTATTAGTCTGATATTGGAAACTTTAATGTGATTGAATGATGGTTGTGAGTTGAATAGTGACGACCGCAGGCGGGAGTCGAATTGACGACCTCTCGATGACTAGGTACTGAGGGAATAATATTTGATAGTCTTTCTACGAACGTTCATTTACATTATATTTGATAAAAAAATACAAAAGAGAGTTCCATTCCTTTAAATCCATTTAGTTGCCTTATTTACCGACAAAATTTACGTGTGATTTACGTGTTCGCAATCCTAAAAACGTGAATTTGCCAATAATTAAGTTTGCAATTCAACTCCGCAAACAATATTGTCTTTAACTTGCCTTGTTATTTTTTGTGTTCTAGCGAGTCGACTTAGAAGTATGTCAACAATGTTTAAGACAATACCATCATGTTGACAAAGTACCGTTTTTGTACTTTCCGCACATATCAATGTTTGTAAACTCAAATAGATGACTTTATTGCGATTCAAATTGACAAGCTTGATATTGGTGAAACTTGAAGCCAGCTATTAGCATGTTCACATAAAAATAGAATCTTAACCCAAAGTTACATTGTATGGCTTTTATTGAAGGCAGCAACTTCTTATTATAAAACAGATAAGTGCATGGAATACTCTGAATTATGTATCCTATTAAATGCGGTTGTAATTTTTGCAATAACTACAACACTCCTTTAAAGAGTTTGATGGAAACCGTGCATTTAATGGTACGAAATTCTCAGGAAAAAAGAAGACAATAAGTATTCGTTTGAACAGGACTAGGTAGAAGTGGCCGAGCATACCATTTTCATATTATTTAAAAAAAACAAAGAATATATGGAAAAAAGGGGAAACTGTCAATATAGTGAACATCTGATGCCACTAATGTCGTGAGAATTGGTGATTTAGCCCTTTTTTGTTAGAAATAGAAATCATATAGCTTACGATGAGTTTTGTAACTGCATGGTATCTTACAACGCAATGTATTCTCAATCGTTTAAGACCGTAATTACCATGTCGAAAACATTTTATGTTGTAGTTTTACAGACTAAAGTCCTCTGTACACTGAATCAATATAAAGCCAGTCAGAAGAGGTTTGAAAAACAAAACATTTCAAAATTTTCAGTCAACACATCACATGTAAAAGGACAAATCTGGGTTTCTGTTTATTAGGGCACTGACCAATCGAAGGGACATATAAATCTAGTGGATGATAAATCTAGGGGCTGTCGAATACTAACCTATCACAGTAACACCAATTCAACCAATGGTTGGTTCGAATTATTAAAAGGACCACGCACAACCGTTTACATTGATTGTTGGTGAAAACATCGTGTCCCATTAGAGTAGCAAATCTCTTCCAGGACATTTATTATTAGTACCAAGTAGTTGATTATTAAGCAGACAACCAAGTAACAAACAACATACAAGAGACGCAATTAAGGTTGGCAAACAAGATGACGTGTTTAGTGTCAGGCCCATAATTCAATAAATGCGTCATCAACTTTATAACGAGCTCACATCGACTGCATGAATGCTTAATGCAATTTGGAAACCATCTCATCAAACGGACACGTGTCACACTGACAATCAATATAAATAAATATATTTACATTTTAAAGTATCTACTGCTGCACTTTTCAACACAGAACATGCGATCGAAGAACTTTATTACATTAATGACATAATTGACTGCAGGGTATATTCATTATGCAAATGTGTTGATGGGGGTGGCATATAAATAATGGCGGCATCGATTCGTGCTCCCAGAATATCCGATCGTAGACAGACGTTTAAAAATGACTCAATATTTTGCTGGGTCAAGGTCTTAGTGAAAATGTTCTTTACAATAGTACAATACATGTAGTTCTCATTGTTACTTTTATTTTCAAAATGTACATGCAGTGCCAGTTCTCCAAATCAGCACACTTAGAGAGACGGATATTGTGGCTGTTGTTGCGATATTCTTGCTCTAGAGAATACATGTTTACAACAGGAGCAATTGTTACTGATGGTGAAGAGAGGTTGTTGCTCAAGAGAGAACCGCGCTGGAAACGTTACTTGGTAAAATGATTATTGAAACATAGAGCACAATGAACAAATCTGAATGTAACGTAAAGAATAACTCCAGATTCAACGGACCTTGTATATTAGGACTTTTATTTCGTTGAAGTTGTATGAAATATGTATTAATTCTTATGAAAGGGAACACATCAGAGCAACTAGTTAGGAATTTCAATCAATTTGGGGATATTCGCTTGAATTCCAAGAAGACAATTCTGGAGATTAACTCGTTTGATGGAAAATCCATATTACGCAATCATTTGTGTAAATCTAAATCCTTTCTGCTAGATACCAAACTTGGTTAAAGTCCAGGTTGTTCCGGAGAAGACGTTGTCTATAGAAAAATCCTTTTTACACCACTGGGTTCATTCCCTTAGTCTTCTGGGATGCAAGGCAATCATTCGAATAATTTTCAATCCCTACCATTAGAGGAATGCCTGCAATTAAATTTGGTCGAATTCCATCGAGTAGCTCTAGATGAGACGGCTTTTGTGTCAATGTTGACGTTCACACGGACAGAAGGCAGTAGCGACATGATTCACAGACCTCGCCGGTCGTTCAAGTCAAGTCAAATAATATTTATTTAATAAGTTGGCATACAGGAGGACAACAAAGTGACCCCTTAAACCCGACTGTCGGACCTAACTGAGTAAAACCCAACTACGAATAAAAAAGTGTTGTTCGTCTAACTATCTTTAAAATCAATGAAGCTCGTCGTTTTAAGAGATCCGCAGATGATAGTAAATCTGAGTCACATTAAACAATAGCTTGCACACAGTTTTATACTTGGTTTGTATAAGGCAGGCAAGCCAGACAAATCTAAATTGAATTATCTATTTTGAATGACATAAGCAAGAATGGTTCTGTGTTTCTTAGATTCCAATACTTATATTAAATCTGACGATTCGCTTATACTTTGGAGAAAGATAAATACAAACGAGCTTCGAGATATGTCATGTAGGTTATTTCGGACCATTAGGAGGCGGGTTTCAAAACAATATGCTTTCTGTTTGCATTAAGTTTGAACACATTTTAAACACCGATCCTTCATTTAAGTCGGACAACTTATCTAACCACAATTTCTAGTTTCCAATCCAACACCAAACATATTTTTTCTGTAAATTGTAATATGTCTGTCTGCTTGTCTAGAATAAATATAAAATTCCAGGAAGAGGGATAAAATATGAGGACGACATTTTGCCAAAAATAAGTAAACGCAGACAACTAACATTATTAAATGAAATGAAAGCCAATGGATTCATTTTCTGGATCGCTACCGACAGAAGTTGATCCTTTTTCAAGAATAAACAGAAATTTTGAAATCATAATATATATCATAGTTCAGTGAATCAGTCTGTATCAATCAAGTCAGATTAGTCTTATAATATCTTCGATGCGAATTCAAATACCAAAAAATGTGTATTTTTGTGTTATCAAACATAATTCCTCAATGATAACCTATACATTAAACACGCAACCAAAAAGTTGACATATAGATAAAGTGACATTACAAAGACAAAAATATTCTTTATTTCTCAAGCATAATTTCTTGATATAAAATTAATCAATAATGAAATAAACTATAATTGGTCTAGAGTTTATTGAAATTTTGAACAAGAATTAACACATAGATAACTGTAACACACGTTTGACAATTGGTTGAGCTACTACAAACTGATGCCTAGTTCAATTTGTTGCGTTTTTTGGATGAGTCAATACAGAAATAAGGAACTACAATATTTCCTTAAAATAAAGATGTATCAATATAAACCACATATGTATTCCTCATTCCTTTTCAGTAGGTAAATCACAATACTGAACTCTCGCTTTATAAGCTGCCCCTTTTCGCAACTCTTACTGGTCAATTGAAACAAGCGTAAGTAGCTGCTTTGTCAGTTGACATTTAATGGACGCATCCCACTATTTGCCCGGGAATTACGTTATTGTTGGGGCACATAAAGAAGGGGGTGGTCACAATGCCACCGAGCCGATTGCTTTCATAAAACTACGTGCCGGTCTGTTAACCATACATAATTCCGTTAAAATGTCCAAAATTCATGTCTTTTAGAAATGTCTGCGTCAATCTTATAGAAATTGAAAGAAAACATTCAAAATCCAAACGCTCTGGAGAAATTGGTGCATAAAATACCGTCTTCTAATTATTATCGCACAACGCATTTCAAACCATTCCTAGAGCATGCAACTGTTTGCATGTTATGAAATCATGCGAAACAACGCCGAAAAATTAATTCCTCCCAACAAAATGTCATAGGTATAAAACATGATCATTCTCTCCGCATGACAGATAACGCTGAACAGATTCTGTGACGGCAATACGGTGATAACGGAGTTTTTATCCCAATCAAATGAAGGCCATTTTTCTTAATTTCTGTTGTCGGTTTCCAATAATGTCTAACTGATAAAAAAGGAACCGATATTAGATCCAAGCCAGAGATAAAGCCTTATACGATTATGTATTATTTCTGCACAGTATAACTTATTAAATGGAAGATAAATTTCTAAATTGAGTTCGATTAGGTTTATGTTAAAGTTCAGTTACTATCTCCAAAACCGTTTAGCCGGGATTATTTCGGTACCTCATTAAAAGCCGGGAATCACACGATTGTGCTGTATAGTAGCAAACGAATCGCGATTTATGACTTTTGTCGCTTTACTCAGCGCATCTTCTGATAATGATTGTAATTGCCTTCTGTCAAAACATGAGATACGCTAGATAGTTCACGAAATAAATGAAACCAACTATCGACTTTCATACGGAATTGTATCAGAAAGAAAGGGTTAAGATAGATATAAAGCCGTTTATTGTCTTCTAGCGTTGAAGTACGCAATAATTGCAAAGTGGTTTCTTGCTGTTCATGTAAATAAGAGCCATAGCACGTTCTCCTTCCCTATGTTTACGTGAATGTCTTTGGAAGTAGAAAAATAGTTTGCCATTTGCATTAAAAAATCCCAAAAATATTTCTTTCAATCGCATTCACAAACTATTATGTTTAATTTTTGCACAGTCTGACGTTTTTACTGGAGCTCATCATGTCTATGCCCCACGCTTACTATTTAAGTCCATCCCCGAGGGATCTGATTGTGGGGACACTGTTAAGTGAATATGACCCACCTGTGCTTCTCTTTCTGTCAACCATCCGATCCAGCCAGGGACTGTGATGCTTGCACACCGTTGTATTTCAGAGGAGTCAAATGAACGCAGGAATAAATATTCCAAAAAAACAAAGGAGATGCAAATTTCGGTTGTTGATAAGAGGTCATTGCTCTATAAAGGTTAGGTTAATAGTAATGCTTTAAAATGGGAAATTTGATGAAGTGTAGGAGGAGGGGTAGTTGCTCAAGAGAGTATGGATCTGGACTGGTTGTGCAGCATACTGTTTTGGATACAATACAGTCACGGGCAATACTCAAACTGCATAACGCCTTGAGTATCATTAATACCAAGGGTGTTACATGCTTGCAGCATTGATAGTTCTGAAAACATCGAGAACACCACCACTCTACACCTGAATGAACATAGAACCTAAACACCAAACGCTATGCAGTTGTAAGCAAAGTCAATGGACGAAAATAATTTAAGACAAACAATCCGTATAATCTCACAGAAAATCGTACGTATTTGCTTAAGGTCATAGGTTATGTAAGAGACCAGACGGCTTAACATTCAGCGTTAATTAGATACCAAAAGTCTCGTTCTCGAGGAAATGTTTGCTTTGCTAGGCGGAATAACCAAACTCTTAAAGTGTCACTGCCTTCTGGCAGACAATCTGAGAATATATGGAAAATTACAGAAAATTAGGAGCATATGGTGTTTGAATAAAAGTAAAATAATGCTTTGTTTAGTATTTATTTGGTTAAGCAACATTTGTCCGCACTTTTTTTAATTATACATGGCGGCACAAGAGGAAACCCTTTTTCCCTAGAATTAATCATCAACCGGTACCAAATATTCTGTCCGCACCCAAGCAGCAGACGACCACCCGACATATTTCAAAGGAGGAAGACGCGACTCAAAGATTAACTAAAAGCTATATTAACTAACCTTGCATTTCTTGTGTAATATACTGTACTGTATGAGCGAAACTCGGTTTCGCATCTAAGGCATACTTGAAGGAAGTTAATATGTGTATCCAATTGTTTGAAACTGTTCCAAAATAATACATATTGTATGTTTACCCTCGTCTGGACATTTTGTTGTTGTATGATGATTATCCGACATTTCGTTCTTAGTCCAATAATCAATAAGAAAGTTACTTTACATAAGTCATTTCTTCGCTTTTTATTTGCTCCAGTGCAGACTGTTTTGCACTATAATACTTTCGTCTTGGTTCTATAAATTGATTCTATGAGAATATTTCCCCAACACTCATTCTATTTATTTCTTGTTGTAATTCGTTAGTGGTTCTTTCTCTTAATCCAGGACAGCCCACGTCTGAATCAATTTGTCCAGATTGTTATAAAGGAACACCGAAAACTCGGACAGTGACTACATGCGACGTATCAGGCAAAAACCTAATTTTTACACCCGACGCGTCCCGGAAGTCAAATCATATAAAGTTAATTTGAAGAAAGTTTGACAGATAAATTGGTTTAACACCTATATGTGATATACTGTCTTGGTTTTGTGATATATAATTTAAGCTTACACTCGAGTAAGTATAAATATGTAATAGATGATGGTGGTATTTCTAGTCTTTTAACAAGCTGATAATAATGTTATCCGAATTATTTTCATCGGAAGGTACGGCATGTCAGACAATTTGGTTGGAACAATGGGAGCTAATTGGTCTGCTACGCGACAATTACGTCTTTGACAGACACGCTTATAATCTTCTTCGATAACTATCCAGGTTTATTTACAGTGACTCTGAAACATGAGTAATTACAGTGAACAAATGCAAATGGTTGCTTTCTAAAAAACGAAATATGGGTAGGCTTTTCAGGAAGTGAATATCGTCTGAGAGATGAATCCTAACTGTCAGCCAGATAACACGAAATCTATTAAGACAAAAGTAGACGCGATTTCCCGGACGCATCCAACACACAAATTTAAAAAGAAATTTTGTCAATTTCTAGGAGCTTGATTTGCGAAAGTATTTGGCGCAGATATTTGAAAGAAGATCAATCAGATAGTGTATTTTTGTAAGGATGACGAGCGTCTCGGAAAATAGAACCTTAGGATCGATCGTGCGTTCCTTGAGTCACGTGATACATCAGACTGATTTTCATTTCCATTTTTTTGCAAATTATCTCGTATCAGTTCATACTTCGTTTTAAAGCTTGTAATTTTATCTGTCATTTAGAAAATATTAATCAATTTGGAGCTAATTTAAGTATTTTGTGATTAAGAGAATTACATTCATTCTCATATACATGTATAATTGTTTCTTATATTCGTGAAGATGCTAATATCGGTTGCTTCGTATGAATTTGTGGTCGTGATAAGTTTGGATAACTGACTATGTAGATTTTCCATCTAAAGCAAAAGTTTGAATGATATTCCAATTTCGGCATAGACCAAAGCCTTCAACCAGAAAACTGCGATGTTATTCCTCAAAAAATGAGTTTTCAACTAATGAGCCAAAAAAAAGTCAATATAATTATATAAATTCAAACAATTCCAATATTGAAATAACCCAAGCGAAATTAAAAAGACCGTTTTGTTAAAACTCCTGTCAGAATGCAATTCCCCTGTTCTACAACAATAACGCATTCGCGTGAGTTTCATTAGTCCGATGAAAATGATAAAATTGGATACCTTGCAAAACGACGAAGCTGGCCATTTCAAGTTCGCTACTAAAAAGGACATTAAATATTTGGCTTATCAGTGATTTTTTTGTTTAATTTTCCTACCGAATGTAGGCTATTTCCCCTTATCGAAGTGTCCATTTCCCCCCAAAAAAATCATCAATTGTTCCCAATTCTTTGTTCCTTTATCCCCCTCTGACTGAATTACTTATTATCCAGTCAGGTTTTTGTATATTTAACCTTTAATAAAAGGACCCTTGCTCTTATATCACCTTATATATATAATAAACACCAGTCACAGCTGAAACGTTATATTTATAAGCAAAACAACCATTACCTTATTTCCCCAAATTTGCGATTTATCGCCCCTGTTTTCCCAATTCAAAAGGCACAGGCATTTTTTTTTAAAAATCACTGCTTATATTGATATCCATTTATTTTAAAGAAACATAGGACACATATGTAGAATAGACTCGTCCAAAATCTATTTATAATCGTGATTGTTGTGGGAGGGCCATTCTACAAGAAGCTTTCAATATTGTGTTCTAAAATTTCCAAAATAAATAAGAAAGTCTACCAACTATTTTTTTCATGCCATAAATCTCGAACATGTCTGGACGTAAATATTCGTTATCATCAATAAACAACCAGCTACACGATGTTTCAGAATAACAACAAGCTCCCATAATGCATTCTACCGGTGTGTAGGAACAATAGGACGACATTAAACATAGGACTGGATACGAAATTGCCGACAAGTGTTCCGTTATAAACACAGATTAGTGCCGAAATTTATGAGCGTAAATGGATTCCAAGGGATATAAAGTAATTGGAAGTCATGTTGCGAACACAAAGAACATTTCATTCCTAATAAAGCGAAATGTGTTAAAATGCGTATCAGACAGCTTTTAATGTATTTGCGCCTATAGTTTATCAATGAGCAGATTGTTCAAGCTAAGCCCGCATACGATCCAAGGCAGCGCTAAACCATAATCCGTTTGTGAAAATACCGTATGGTGCTTGGTGCTCTTTGTCAATGATTGGCATTGCAAGGGTAGATTAGAGCAAAGATATAGCAACCCGGGTGCAGCTTAATATGACATTGTATGGTATAATATCACGTGTTTACGTTGTGGTATTACGGTGTGGTACCTCTCTATGTTCTACTAGTAGACACCCTCTTTGCGTGACTGAAAATGTTTGCGGGACGTAAAATTCAAAACAAACACTAAACATTTGCATTAATATATTCGGTCTCAATCTTTCTCTGTATACTGGTATACTGAAATTCACCGTAATGCACCGATCTTAGGACCCGAATTTATGCAAAATGATATAAATTCACCAGAATTTACCAATCTTAGATCCGAATTTATGTAAAGTGATATAAATTTGTTTTATTACGATTGTTTTATAGATCAACTAACTTGAGTAGAATCGATTTGGCTCAGCGTAAGGCACTAGGCACAAGCTGAACTCTTTTACACAGCGTCTTACACAGACACTCACAAAGGCTGTATGCCACCGTAACATCATAGCTCTTCTTGGACACTTCTCTGTTTCCTTTCGATCGTGTTTACATTGGATCGAGTGTTTTGTTTATTTAAGTCGCGTAGGTTTCTTTTTCTCTCTTGTTATTATTTTGATACCAATCATCTCAACTGTATCTCGAGGTGGAAGTATGACCTCTTACTTAATTACTTAGCACACCTTCACGACATCGTTATAGCATATATGGGTTTGCTTCGTAAAACTGGAACTGAGTTAATTTCCTTCACCAACAACCATGGTTCAGTATATCGATACAATTCCCTGCACAGGGCAAATTGACGACAGAAGTAATTTTAAGATATGGATGCGAAAATAAGTATGCTCTTACAAGACCTAGTCTTAAATCATGGTGGAGAAAATATATTGGAGCTATACAACGGAACGAGAAGTCCATTTTGACGGATATGATGTTGTGTACGGCGTTTTTGTATCAGTCTAACGGAAAGGTCGGGTGATATATTATGTGAACAAAACAAAACTGGCGCATCCCTGAAAGCTTGAGAAAACTAAAACAAAATACGAAGGTCGAAAGTCATCTCATAACATTCCGCCTACACAGTTTTAGAGAATGGATAAAAATGCAATTCAAAAATAAATCACCGATGGCAGGAAACACCACAATACGAGCTTAAGAAGTTTGAAAACGAAAGAGTATCTATTTTCTCCGAACTCTCTATGGTTCATATGAACAATATCAAATTAATAATTGTGGGGAAATAGAGAATGCGCCAATAGCTAGTGCAAACTACGACCTCCGTAATAATGTGAGCCGAATACTGAATACGTTTCAGTATTTGTCCAGACAGCCGATATGAAATAATGCATTTATCTTCATTTACAATAATATCCGTGTTAGGGAAATAGCCAAATAGTCGGTCAATAGTGGACAATGGTCAGGTTTAGCCCTATTTGTACAAACATACTGGCACATGCATGAACAGTACGTACAAAATTTATGCCAGAAGTATTGGTAGAACACCATATCAATAAAGTATATTATATATAAGGCTTATATTGCCAAATCCGTGTCTGCCTCATTCTAGAATCTGGTAAATTATCTCACATTTATGCATGAGTTTTTATGGTTTCAGCAATATAACGGTTAAGTGCAATTTTTGCGTGATGCCAAGTTGTTTTAAGTCTCCAAAACTTATATTGACGGTTCCAAGGTTGTGAACCCGTTGTGTAGCTTAGTTTCTCCACATATTTAATTACTGGGCAGTTCTGTGGTGACCATAATACCCATCTACATTTATGTTGTGTTCATACCTAAGCGATCAGTGTGGGGAAGCCACTACCGTGAATGTGTCCTTCCCTCTGCATCCATTTCCCTCTTTTAAAGCGTAAATATAACCATGCATTATGTATCGTCACTAAACCCGACAAAGCATATTAAAACGTTAAGATCAGTGCTCATTCAAAAGCGATACATAAATGTGATTATGCAGTTGATGTAGGCAAATACATCTTATCAAATATTGCCAGACAAAAATGAAAGGCAGCAATATCAAACTAACATGATAGACAAATGCTTTTATTCTGACCGACATACACCGTATTGACCCAGTGGCTATACAAAATTAACTTCTTAGATTGCTCCTATATGTCAGTAGTGAGTAATTTGATTGTACATGGAGAGCTATGGTGTAATATATTGTGAGAAGACGAAATTGTACATTGCATAAACAAGGACTGTGGGTGTGGGATTTGAATGCCATTTTGTATATAACAGGCGAGAAAATTACATTACTAGTAAACAGACGGGTCCTGAACTTCGGATAATGGCTGCGTGTCATTCTGACATTGCACTGACCGATGAAAGTAATGTAAACAGTATCAAGAACGGTCATGACAAATAATACATAGAAATCAAGCAAAAAATGACACATACAAATTACAATGACAAAGGGGACCTAAGACATGAACTTGAATGATGTGCAACTACACAATTGAAGTCGAAACCTGGTTTTAACTGATAGCTTTGTGAGAAACTATCAATTTCTCAGATCTAAATTTAAGGTGTTGATGTATACACATGAGATGAGACACAAATGTATAAAATGGAAAGAGATTGGCCATCATCTGAAGGTTATTCTTGGCTAAATAGAATCAAAGAATGAGTGAACGACTTTCAAACAAACAAAGCACCCATTCTAAGGTCAGCTCGCTTATGCATGTTACAAGTATACATGTATAAACTGCAAGTTACTGAAATACTAGCAATGTAGATTTTTCTGAGAGTTTTTTGTTTTAAAAAATAACCTTATCGAACACGCTGTGTTGCAGCGTACATCTCATACGAACTCGTGTTATTAATCTGTTTAGTGTACAATTTCTCCTCAAACGGAAACGGAGTAAACTTCATGCAAATATAGTTCATTCGCCCTATGATATTAGGAGGTAGACACTTTTCAAGATCACACTAGAGACATAACCTGACACCCACCGGGGCTATCCGTACTAGTACTACCCCTTTAATGTCGGTAGAGGGTACACAAGGGAGCTATGAGGGCCATTGTTTTAAACAAAACTTTGGTATGTCGCTACCGGGCATGGAAACTACGACCTCCCGCTCTCTTCCATTGCGCCATCAGACCGGTTTAGAATTAGCTTAAACGCAAACAAAGAAAATACATCATTACAAATTATGCACACAGTTCGCGGTGGGGGTGAATGTTTGATGTTGTCTCTAGAAGAGAGTATTACCTTCAGAATGAAGAGGAAACGCTTAACGTATAATTCATACCGTGCAGCACGCACAACTACGTAAATACTCGAGATAATATTCTGCAAAATACAAATTAAATATAAGAAAATATAACGCGTATAAATGCTTATAAATTAGCACGAAATGCAATTCTTCGACAATCACAGCAAGTGGTTATTTTGCGAATATTGGAATTTAGAAGAATGATTTATTGGTTGGTATCTTGTTTGTAGAAGATAGAGGAAAATTCAATTACAGGTTTTTGCAGGAGGATACAACTTGAAGGATAAATAAAATTGTTCGTGCAACGTATGGAAACGGTTTAAATAATGCATTATGGTATCTAATCAATTATAAAATATGACAACACCCCGAATATAATGGCTGTGTTGAATTATGTTTTTGCAACATTAAACATAAAAGCTAATTGAGAAAATGTCTTTCACTCATTTGTACCTATAAGTAAGCAGAACATTAATTTCGTAGCACTAGATTAAAATGCAATATTCTTCTAGAAGTACAATAAGGTAGACACTCACGAATTGAGTAAAATAACTTTTTAGAGTTTGAGAGGAAATTGGAGCACTTTCCAAGTAATCTTTGAACATCTTTTTGACTATTTCCGGGTATTTTTACATTCCTCTTACAACGTCAGGTTTACAAAAGTAATTCAAACATTTCCGTTCTTCATATCCCTCGTACACCGTCACCATATTAACATGCACACATTTCCGGGTATTTTAACATCCCTCCTACAAAACCAACGAACAGAAGGTACAGGTACATACCATATGTTCAGTCAACGATATCAACCAGAAATAGATCTTATTCAACAAAACTAAGGTTTAATTGTGACTTCTTTATGTTCAACAAACGCAAATCTATGGGTGGATTAAAAATCGATTATTTCAAACTTATTTATTGCACATCGATTTTGAAACAAGGTCTTTAAATCTCTGATAGGGATCACTCTCGATGGCTTCTTGCTATGTTACAAACTAGTACTCGCGCCAAAGCCAGCCAGATTCAGCGCGCTACCCCTCGGCTACAACGCTTCCCAAAAAGCTATGTCAGACGTAAGGTGTATCACAAACCATCGCTTCATTCACCGAGTTAGATGAGACCAAACATCTTCAACCATACTTAAAGTTATCATAGCATTCTATCAGATATAATGGTTCACTGTTGTTTCCAATTAATATGGTTTTAGCTTAATAGAAACAAACTATTGAAACAATCAAACTAGTAACGCATAAACTGCACCGAAATAACAAGTGCTCATCAATGGGTATAAATGGTATAATAAAGTTGCTTTCTATTCTTTCAGGCGGTCATTATTTGATCGGGAGAAAGTACAAAAGCGAGTGGTGGCAATGTGCGCGAGACAGAGAAGACAGTGCTTAACACTCCAATGATTGATTACGTAGATCCACGCTGTATTCCGATGTAATTGCCCTTATATTTTGTGATTGTCCCTCGCACAAGCTGTGTCAACGCTTTGTCCTTCATTAATTGCTGTCCAATATACCGATTTTGTTCCTCTAGGGTTTTGGAGAGTGTCCATACATTATGTGTTAGTTGTGTTTGTCTCTCATTTAGACTCTAGCAATACATCTAGATGTACAATCACTGTTTCGATAAAGGAATACCAATTACACGTAATACTGTGCTTCATTTATCTTACATATCAGATGATCCAAATGTGGAATTCTCATTCAACATTTTATTCATATACGAATATAACATATTCATAACACATATGCGTTGATTGAACGACTGTTTTGCTGTTGTAATAAAAGCAGAACATTTAATGAATATATTATATGGGTAACGTATTGGACCGAAGTAGGTCATTGGTTTAGTTTGAACGTACTTATTTTGCATAGACAGAGAAACTAGCTCTTACAATGTATAAAAATCACTCTCGATGACTGCTTCCTCGGTTTTTGTAACAATACTCACACCTACTGGAAACAGTCGTGAATACCGCGGAAGAACTTCGCTCATGACTGATTCGAACCCACGACCTATTGATCAAAGTTCGGTGCTCCCTCATACAACACGATTCTTCCCTAGATTGTTTATTGATTGCAGCAAGACGATTAAAACATTCTGACACCTTCAGACACCAAACAAATATAACGTCTGACAACACCGAAATGTCTTAAACTCATAAATCGATTCCTGAATATTCTCAAAATTTACAGAAAATAACCAATCCAAAGGTCCAAATTAAACATCGAGAAATGAAAACGAAACTAGCGTATCTACAAACAAACAGAGAAGCAAAGTAAAACCTCTCCTAAAGACCACTTTAAAGTTAAAAACGCAAAGTTCCTTTTCACTGTTTTGCTCTTTATATTATCTCAATATTAAGACCACCTAAAAGGAAGACCAGTTTCCAAAGGCCCCACAAGTGGTCTTATTATTGAGGACTTACTGTATATAAACGTGTTTTTTTTCATCACTCGATATGGACGCAAAGTCAAGTAAAGATGGTGTAGTCAATAAAGGTGTTATTGGTTTAAGAAAGTCAATGACAGGAACAATCAGTGTTACGTTTGACATTGATAAAAAATTAAAATCTTATCTTCGCCAGTTTCTAGTAGACTCCGAACTGTTATATGTGGCGTTTACACTCACTTTTCTTATCATTAGCAGAATCTGTTACTGTGCCATTGTTCATGCACTAATTAAAATATTTGGGTGTTAATTTTCGCAAACATTAACTGAAAGAGAATAATTAAAACAATACTTGATTAATTATTCATCACCTATGAGATAAGGGGAAACTTCAAAATGAAAAATCGCATGTATACGTAAGTGTATAGTTACAGTTAATGGCGCTTAATTACATCATTAAATGAAGATTGTAATGAAACGGTAAGGAAAACATTCTTATCTTGTCTTGATATTCTGACACCGTTCATGTATATTTGATGTAGTAATGGAGACTACAATACAAAAGAGAGGCTATCTCTTCAGCGACGGACCTCTCTACAACAGTATTATCAATCTAACAATGCTATGCACACTCATAGACAAGTTTTACGATCAATTTAACCTTTGTCAAGCGACAATCACTAAACTACAGCAAACATTTCGTCCTTTTATTTCCAGAACCCCTCTACAAGAGTGTGGAACTTTATATTTTTTTCTCAAAAAGACGAAAAACAAGTTATGGGGTTCTGGCAATAATGCGACGTTTTGCGTCTTCCAAAGGGTATGATTCTGGAAATGTTGCACTGTATTTTTAACTCCAATATACAAGCATTCCGGTCTCTGGGTGGATAAGGGAGTTGATTTCAGTAAAAGATAACTTGAGTAGCACAATGAAAACCAGGGCCCGGGATTGTAACGGATTCTTACACACGGCATGAGTGCTTGCTGAATATTCATTGTGGTCCATTTCCTTAGAGATTTGGGTGTGAAATGAGCTGCAGAAGAAATGATTAAGTCTGAGTGTGGAGTGCGGTACTAAAGCACAATAATTATTCCCATATCTCATAATCAAAATGCTAAAATCTCAAAGATAATGGACCAAAAATATTCGGCACTCATTTGACATTTTCTTTGATTTCAACAATTAAACTCAACCGTCAGACTGAAAAAAGTAAATTTTGTGATTTGTACGAAAGCCTAGTGATGAATCGTGAATTCATGAAGATGAAATTGAGAATTCTTGAAGATGAAATGTCACCACCAGGCTTTCGTGGATTTCAGATTGAGTGCTGAGTATCTGTAGTAATAAATATCCGTAATAGGATGTCCCCACCAAGATCCCTAGAGCATCAATTAAAATAATAACAATTTGAAAGCAGATTCATTAAACATATACGAGATCAGTCAATAAAATGATTAAGCAAGAATTACTAAAAAAACATAAGCCTCATCCTTGATTATAAGCAATATTTCGTTAGTTTTGAAGCTTAAGCAGGTCAGACGAGATCCAAAAATAACACGTACGCCGATAGTCGGAAAGTACATATAGAGTTCTGCAGCCGATCAGAACGACGTTTCTTGGAACATATTCCGCTTTTTCTATGTTCACGTGACCAGCCACATGTGAGCGAGGACGAGATTTAGACGAGATTTAGTATAGTGAACCGTAGCATGCGTATCGCAATCTGCCCACAACTTATTGTGTCAGTGAAAGGAAATAATGGATTACATTAAACATTTATACCCCGTTACTGCGTTCTCTATATACTCATCATATGTACAATGAAACCTCAATAAAAAGACCACCATTGGTTTGGAAGAACACCAATCTTATCAATGAAATCGTCTGTCTGATGATTGAAGTAAAATTATGAAGTACTACGTTCATGAAAACATGGTTTTGTTAATGAGGTGGTATTATGACAATTATGAAATTCGAACCTATTCTGACTCATAGTTTATGTACAGGACAAAATTGTGCATTTAGAATTGAGTTTGTTTTTACTTGGTATCGTTGTTTGAAGACTTATCATTTTTCCTGTTTTTAAGGTAACACTTTTGTTAAGTTGTATCTTTGATAAGTTGGTATACGACAGTAGAACTTTCCAACAAAAACGATTCAGATGTCAGATTTTTGTAAGAAGGTATAAAAGGTTCTTGAATTATTTCAACCAAAATAAAATTGGAGCCGTAGTGGTCGAGCGCCTAACTACTGATGAATTATGCGTGAGTACGTGTTGGTAACCAAGGAAACACTCATCGAGACTTATATATATATACAGTTAGAACTTGTGTCACAGTTGATATAAGATAAACAAAGTTCAAACTAGATATGAATAAAGAATTCGGTATAGGAAATGCAGTATACAAAGCACAAAGCTACCCCAAGAACACACGTGGACATGCAAATATACACATACAAGTAGACTCCTACAAAGGCAAAAAAGGGACAAGACATAAATGATTGGTGAACAATGGGAGTAACACCTTGGATTCAACCAAATTTTTATATTTTACAACAAATATCGAAACAAGCAACCAGATCTTTGTTTGACTTCATAAACACGTGGTATATTATAAGTGAACCGATTCTCTTGGTTCGAAACAATAACAGATAGGCTGCATCGTATATTCTGGCTGCATCTTTCACTATACATTCTCATGGTTTGCGAATAGTGCGCAATATATTATTTTGGCTAATTGTCCATAATAAGGGAAACGCTCATAAGAAAATTCAATTAGATTCCGAGCAATTCAGAGATTATTTATGAAATAATGTAATTGAATAAGCACCCACATTTGAAATTCCGGTGTTAGAAGAAAGAATAAAAAGTGTTGTGGAAAAAAATGATAAATATCAATAAAACTTGAAAGAACTGTTCATTTTAGACGATGTTAAAATATCAATTAATTACATCGTAGAAATATTTGGAACATCTCGTAATATTTATCTTTTTCTATCCACTGAGAGCAGATTCTTCCAGAAAAATGCAAGAATTATCCACGGCTTAGATTTATTACAAACATTAATTGAGTCATTAAATAATGTGTTGCAGCAAGTGAAAATCTGAGGCAGTGTTTTTGGAGTAAGTGTCGATTCATCGACCATCTTCGAAGACATCATTAAACAGTTTCAAATGCTATTCTTAAATTGAAACTTACAATAAGCAAGTGCCTTCCATTTGGGTGAGTGTAGGGTTATTATGAAGTTGTGTGCACCCTTCATAGATGTTAAATCCCTGTGGGGTGTGTTTTGCCACTGACTGTTCCAAGACCTCACTCCTATTTTCACCCCATTCTCGTCAGCTCTCGGATATTTCCGTACCATTCCGTTATTCTAACTTATTAGGCACTTGACGTAGTTGGCCGAGGTTTTCCGAATGATTTTCACCCATCATTTATGTTTGTGTTTTGTATCCCTGTTTCCTCTGTGCTTGTTTACATGTTTGTATGTTCATGTCTCATCGTGCTTCTGCTGTTGCTGTGTGCTTTGTATGAGGCCTTGCTGCCAGACTTCTTTATTTATTTTGAATTCCCTTATATTTACATGGACTAATTTCAGGAACCTTGACTTAATATTTGACTGGCAATATAATTAGCACCCATGTTTGTTTATTGGTTTGTTTGTCAATAGGAATTTTCAACCATTGGTCACTGATACTGCAAATCAATGAAATTGACCGAAACTTGAAATGTTGCCATGAATGGTCATTAACATCATTGTTGTACTGTTGTCAACGGTAAACAACAACAACAACAGCGTCAACAGGAAGGCGCAGTGGTTAAGAGAGAAAGCGCCTGGCGCACGAGTTCTGATCCGAAGGTCGTGAGATCAAGCCCGGAGTACAGCGGGATTTGCTCACAAACATAACAATCTCAGAATAGTTGCGCTAATTCTCATCTGGTTATTAACCCAGGAAACAGGCACCTAGAGTATTATATATAAGTTTACAGAACTAGGTAAGATGTAGATGTAAAACTGAACAGAAACTACACGTGATCAGATAAATGATATTCGCCAAGTGTATGGACTGATTTTTTTCATAGCATAAAAATGAAAAAAAATCTAAAAAAACGCTTGTGTGCAAATGTCCAGTAGATACTTTTAATCAGTCCAATATGTCAGTAATATATTTGCAATGATGTACGACAATTCTCAACTATCATGAACAGTAAGTTAATGATTCATATTTTATTGGTCTTAGAATTGATTAAATATTCATATCAACTAATGCCTACAAGCAGATACGCGAACAAGACAGGTTAACATGTAACCCAAATTCCAATATAAAACACTTATAGTGTATTTTAAACATGAAAAAAACTTCCGAAGAATCAATATCAAATTCAGTTGGGTCTCATATAAGATCCAACAGTTCTTCGATTAATCCGATAGGGGATCAAAGTAATATTAGTGAAGTGCAATCGAAATAAAATTCGCTTAATCCAAATAAACCCCATTTTACGAATTTAATCTTTTTGGAAATCAGTTCATATCTTTATAACGACGTTTTATTGTGTAAATAATGGAATTTGTATAATAAAATTCGATGCGGAAAGTAAAGTGGTGCGGTAATGAATGCCAACATTCGGCATAACTCGGTCAATACTGATAGTGTGCTTGAGGAAATATATTTAGTTTCATATACTTGAATGGCTACAGATATTTTGATCGACATTTATATATACATCTGTATCGAATATACTGCTACATTTTTGCAGAAAAGTGTACAAAAAATAGAATATATTTATAAACGTCTTTCGCGCATATCCCGAGTGATCATTTACCAAACTTCGTAACAAAATATACTTTTTTATTTTTACTTTTTCTTATAAAAACGACGAACAACTGCCTTGAAAACCATCACAAATTTATCCTTCTATTCTATAGCGTATGTTAATTTCATTTGGCACGTTTTGAACATTCTAAACGAAGGTTTGAACTATTTTGCGGGAGTCAGTTGACAAACATACGGACTACTTTCGTGTGATTAAAAAGCAGTATATCGACCGATTAATGCCAGCATTATGACAAAAGTTATGTATATGATACATCGCGAAGATAAGAACATGTTATGCGTCATATATAGGCCGCAAAGACATGCAATTCTGATACATCTTCGCCTAATCTTGAACGTTAGCCAATCTGTCTTGTATTTATCAATCAATATTTATCATTCCTAACGCATGGTAATTTAAACCATACTGTATGATACTTAGACTTTTTCCTGATGCTAAAGAAAGAAGCTGTGAGGAAGTTTAAAAATTGAAAACCCCCGCATGAAACAAAATTAATGATACGATAGAACGATTCACGAAACCAGATAACGATGCACCAAGTAATAACATGTCCGCTTTTCCATCCAGAAAGTAGCAGTTACGGGTCTACTTTAACACAATTGATGACAAAGCTTCTCTGACAGAGCGGAATGGAGCAGAGTAAAAGCAAAAACGATTATTGAAGTTGAGCAGGAAATGCCAAATACAGACAAACATAGCCCCATCAACAGACACACATAGCCCCCTCAACAGACAAACACAGCCCCATCAACAGACACACATAGCCCCCTCAACAGACAAACACAGCCCCCTCAACAGACAAACACAGCCTCCTCAACAGACAAACACAGCCCCACCAACAGACAAACACAGCCCCCTCAAAAGCTCAATGAGACATGGAAACATAAGAATCGATATAAACAAATAAAAAGACAAAAGGGACACACGACACAAACATAATACTTATGTATTTAGCTTTGAAACGGTCAGTGACAAAAACTTGGTGTGTTAAACAAGCTTCATTCTCACTCTTGTCCTACTATCACCCAAATAAAACAACAGAGTAAATAATCTATCGTTGACAACTCCCCAACATTTGAGGCGGCGAACACAGGATTATGCATGAAGAACATAATATGTATATATAAAACAATAGACCTGTGAAGCTAGCCAAATACATGCATGTATTCAATGACTTATCAGAAGTCTGTGCAATTGAAAACAAATGAACGAAGTAATCGAAGTTGAGCTTGAGTAACAAAGCGAAGGACCACAACAGAGCAGAATAGAACATTGAAGGGCAATTTGTAGATATACTCTTTACCGATGCGAACTTATTAACTAGTTGGTGATTATCTAAGAACAATATGCAACTCATTTTTGTTTTATATGCATGATGGGTGTATACATGTCAGGTTCTTCAAACTTAGTACAGAGAGAGGGAAGAACTATTACAATAAATGTGTCAATGTATTTTCATATGCATGGAACTAACATTTTCAGACACAAAACATATTAGTGATGTTTTTTTTAAATTGTTGCCACACAAGAAACTCATTTACATCGACAAAAAACTCGCAAAAAGTAATAAAATGAATTTTAGTATAATTTGTCATTATGATTAATAGTTTTGAGACTTGACGGATTATTTCGATGAGTCAGCCACTAAGACCACAGAGTATATTCAATCACTGTAAAGATGTTTGCGTAGAGTTTCCAATGAGCACCGAGTTGGTATTAAACAGCCTTAATTATCTAGCTAAAATAATATGGCTCCGTTTTATCGTCTATATTTGACTTTAGAATTTTAAATATTTATGTGACCTTATTCTGGTGACTATCGAGCGCAAACAATGACGCCATGCGTAGCAATAGGACTTAATACTCGTTACCATTAAAACTAATTTTGGAAATTAAAAAAAGAGCCATCTGGAATGCACAAACGCTATTTTCTGTCTGTAACTTCATATCCTAGTGAAAAAACTGCAATTGCATGAAATATTTATAGGTTTTCTATTATATTCTGGTAACCCCTTGCCTCCATCACGCACATTGCAAATCAAACATTGCGTCTCTGGCGTACAGAATGACTCCCTCACATGTACAGTGATACTGTGTTGAAGAGGACTTCACAAATGATTTTTTTATCTCCTGCAACGCCAAGAAGTAATTAATGATATTTGATAAATACTAAAAAATGAGAAGGATCAGAGCTGCCAAGTTTACAAAGATGTGCTTCCCTTACATATCCTTACGTTATGAAATAATGAATCGGGAAGGTGTAAAAAAGAATACTGAAAATGGCAATTAATGTGGAACAGTGTATCCCGATTTGGGGAGAGGGTAGGAATACAACTAATAAGAAGGGAAGTATACCGGGTATTAAAAAAAACTATCCACGGAATGTGGGACAATAAGATTAAGAATGACAGGGGTGTAAAATGTTATTTATTATTATGTGTGAATTATTTCAAGAGATAGAGAGCTATATCACACTTTCGATAGTGAACAGATAACTTAGTGCATAAATACAATGTTAGTATATAAAACAACTGATTATTCCGCCCTTTCTATACACGAAATTAATAACCTGTTATTATGTTGTAAAATACACAAACAAATATCATAGTAACTAATGTGTTTCTGACAAGAAGACTCCTATAGATTATCATGCAAGCATTCTTTTGTCGCGTATTTTGCAGTAATTATATTGCTCACGATGTGAGTTATTAATTATGTCGGAAAGAATGCTTGTTTTCACAATTTTTTACATGTTAAGAATTAGATTTATACAAAGACTGATAATTTCTACCTTCGAGATGTTATGTCTACACATCCCAAGTATGTATGCATGTGAAGTTATAGAAGCATTCATAGTCCATATGCTTGATACACAATGATACTAGTTCTCTAATCCAATGGTAGACAGTAACTGTAAGCATTTGGCGTGGGAGATCGTAAGTCATACCAAAATGCTTAAAATCGAACTCCCCTTGCATGTCCACGGCAAATGAAAGGATACTGTTTGTACTAGTATACCCAATCTAAGGTTAATGTGACTTGATGTAGCATTATGTCACGTGTCTGCTTCAACCATTTATATAACCGTTTTACTGAAAAGTTGCTAACGGGACGCCAAACAGCACACACACTGTTTGGTATTCAAATGAACGAGGTAACTTTCTTGAATAGTATCATCTGTATTTCAATAATTCGATTTACAGTGAACGAGTTATGAATATCAAATCCAAAATTATACCTTGTCATTTGGTTATATCCAATAATTCCTGACTTCCGTTGTTCTCAAACAAAATTATTACATTATTTATTTTTTCCGAATCAATGTTTAGACATAGTACGTAAATGAGAAGAATTTGCATAAACATATTCAAAGCCGCATTCCCTAGTTTTTCCAAAAGTTAATACCTATTTCCACATATTCGTAAGACAGTTATTGAATTTATTAAGTATTTCCCATTTGTTGGAAACAAGTAGGATAAACAATGGAACACTAATTTAATGCTGCATTTTCACATATTGTTCTTATGCCCGTACGATGTATGGGCCTCAAATGTAGGTTACAGCGACAAGAGACCAATGCTTGCTTGCTGTTTGTGTCGGTTACTGACTGCCTATGCATCTTTCCCAAAGGCTGAATTCTTCAGAAAAAAATGTAGAGGTGAGGAAAGCGATAATTATAAGACATATTCATAGTTTGCATTGCCTGGAGTCAGTCGCATCTACTGCTTCTCACAGCTGTTACTCTAATTTGTCAAACAGATACATATCAACAATTCCAAGAAATCGTCAATATGTCTGCCAAAATCTGCGAACGTTCTGCAATTTCAGATGTAAAGGTACATCGAGATATTGAGATGTGTTCTGTTCTTCAACTACGCTCACAAATCTAAGAAGAAATCGTGTTTATTATTAGCTACAAAATAACAGTTAATATATGCTTCAGATTTTGTTTTATATTCTCTGCTGAACACTTTATGTTCTGTATAACGCACGCTGTAACAATAAAACATTCTGTGTTTATTTCTTTAGTTAAGTCATCTGTGAATATCTACGTCATTTTATTGCTGAATGTGTTTCGCTTGAATCACAAAACTGGAATTTCAAATGAGCCAAAGATATATAAATCACAATATGTCATTTTCTTATCAACGACGGGTGTTTTATTTACACACGAAGTGCGCTGCTTTGTCATTTTTGTTACCATTGTTTAATGTTTTATTTATAGATAACAGAACAAATGGTATCCTATAAATATATTCAACATCACATAGATACATATGAAAAAGATATTACAAACATAGCTTTCGGATTTATGTTACAAGACCCGCGAAGAGTTGGGTGTTCTTGCTACACTACTGTGCAAGTTACATGGTTCAGATTGTAGTTATAATCGCAAGTCCACGAAAGCTTCATCAATTGCCCGGTGAATACCTTTAAAAAATGTATCTGAAACATTTGAACGTGAACTATTTAAATGGGTTTCATCCAATGTGTGTTGCTACATAGCTAAGACTTCTGAAATACGAACAATTTTAATGTTATGCCGAGTCAAAAAATCTAAACACTTTTGAAAACACCACTTCTTAAAAACTAGATTTGTTTTAATTGAAAGATATTTCAAACATCTTTTTCTCCGAATGATATAATGGCATACAGTATTAATGTATTCTTTGATAATACACATTCATTGATGTATTATGAAATATATCTTTAGCTTTTTGTTTCAGTAACAAATGAACAAAAATGATCCCAAACTTGCTTTAAAACACGTCTAATATATATACACGAGAAATACATAACACATTACTAAATGAAAGAAGACAGTTTAAATGAAACGAGTCTGGTATTTCCATGGTCGATTACCAACAGCAACAGAAGCAGCAAATGAGGAGGCACAGCCCTGGAGTCAGTATGCGTTCAATAGTGGTCACATTCTATCAGTGGGGGGGTTTGAAAGGATAGGCATCAGGTAATCAATCTTCCGGCTCTGTATACACGGGAACGGTATGCGAATTTCCGTGACAAAATATGTTTTAACACTGTCTCGTGTTATGTAAAACTAGTCATGTTAAAAATGGACTGGTTATGTTTCATTGATTCATGAGGTTAATCCCGAGTGGGAAGACGCTAAAACCCGTCTGTTATCGTCATAATGTGTCAATTACCGATGCTCAGTGGTACCCGAGGCTGTGTGCGGTAGACATTCCAAGATCGATGCATGCTGGGCCAGTCTCGCGTTTTGTGGCTTCAGTTGAAATAGAATAAGCAGGCGATAGGAGGCATCCTGTTATAATTTGATTTTAACATAGGTGAGAAAATTTTGGATGAATAACTCATCAATGGAAACGTGAGCACAGTATGTGGGTACGGCACTATCTTCCGGTCTGATTGAAATTACGTGACGTGCCTGATAGCAACAGTCAAACAAAACGAAAGCGGAATACTGTGTCAAGACATAAACTAGTTCTTGTTACAGTTATTTATGGGAGGCGCGCTTCACCGTTTGATCACGGCCACTATGCTGTGGTCCTTGGTCTTTAACGTTTACCAAATTCAAAAAGGCATTCATAACATGAAAACTAGGCTGCACTTAAAGCTGATTTGAAACAGTATATCATGTTCTTGTGCAGCCTTGAAAGTTTGTACTTGGAACTGTATGATGATGAAATATTTTTTATTTTATCAACTGTTGTCAATTTAAGAAACTACAGGGTGCCAGACAACTGTCACCACGTTGGTAAGTTTATTTTTTAGAATCTAAAGCATTCAACGGCACATACATAACGTTTTAGGTCAGTTCTTTGGCAAAACATAGACATGATTTAATACAACTGTAGTTGCTATTTGAACAGTTACTTTTCAGCGAAAGGCCACGTTAATATTGAGCAGCTTGGCTCTAGATCACATCACTAATCCATACCACGATATGATTGACTACCTCGAGCAATACATGCCACATACACAATGCACAGTCGCCCCAAAAGCACATGAAGACACGAAAACAATGCGCAAGTAAACAAATACAAAGGCCGAAGGGACACAAGACAAATGCTGGGTGAAAATAGGAGCACAACCTTTGAACGGTCCAACAAATACTAATGGTCTTGCACGATATGTGTTTAAATTGTATTTTTACAAACAATATGCAACAAACATAATCACAAACGGAGCTATTAAAAAAAACTCAATGTTTCATGACCGTATAATGACGTAAAATCGCATAAAATTCATTCTTGTAGTCAGTTGTGTAGCTGTTTCCGTTTTTTGGCAACATAGAATCATACTTGCGTGCAACTTGGAATAAAATAATGCAAATATGATAATAAAACAGTAATTTGCGGCAGTGTAAAATTTTGAAAAGGTTTTTAATTAAAGAATCAGTTTAAGTATTCAAGTATTCACTATTGATATGCATTTTATTGGCACAAACTTCTAATATTAAGTCGTTGTGTTTTTTTGAAAATTTAAATTTGTATAGCCCTTGCACTAATTTCGGGCGTCTTGTTTATATGCACATTATCATAAGAAAAAATAGACAAAGAATCTCTATTAATCGATATTTCGGCTCAAACCCCGTTTCGTTTTATATTACATGAAAGACACTACAATATATATTTACTTTCTTATAGAAAATGGCTTTTTAGTCTAAATGTCGATAAAGAGTACCGTTAAAAGAAATTGATTGCGTTTTCAATTGCTTGTGGACTGTCAATAAAACACTAACTAATCATCCATCTCTAACCGACTGGCGAACTACAAATATGCAAACACATAACTAAGAAAGACAGAATTCGTAACTGATTTCGTTGTTATTGAAATTTTCAAAGACGTATGCACGTTTTTTTAATAACACGAACCTCAAATAGCGCAATAACATTAAACGAGAAATATTCACTGACATAGTACCTGTCATGCATACAGTAGCTAGGTAAATGTAATACAATATTTGCTTTAATCTATACATCAGAATATACATTATTAGCTTTAATATATATTTCAGAACAGACAGCACGCATTGTTCACAATCTTGGAATACCATGTGAATATCTCACTCGTACCAAGAGCTGCCATCGAACGGAGACAATGGAAGTTATGTGGCATCCTCGATAAAAGATTCATACTGTAAAATGAGAGGGATTATTTTTCGCGTGATCTTTATGCACCTGTCAATATTTTGCCCAAGCGGAGAGCGACGGACTGACCCAGGGGAATTAGACAGTTTGTCTTTTAAGGGTCTCATGCTTTATCCTATAGCCAAGTAATTAGTAGAAATTCCAACAGTGGGAGATGTTTAATTCCCCACTTCCGGGATCTGCTAAAAATCCGGCCGAGTCTATTTACCGGAACCCGGAACCATTCGGAGTGTCAAATTCCCACGTGCAGGAATCGTCTTCTGTCTAAGGTACCGTGTATCACCGCCGCTAACCCCCTGTGGCAACATCGTTGCATGAATTATATTCGCGAAAAATAGTTTCTCGTTATATATTTACCTTTTTACGTTATGTTAATTTTACGACAAAATTGAAAGTAGAAACTCACGAACATTTATCTTTCTGAAACAGTTTGATTAACTTCAATTCGCAAAATATTGACTTCGCAAAAATATCTGAATTTACAGTACTGGTCTGCGACTGTTCGATTATTTTCGGAACCAGGAGTTATTTTGAGGGAGGGATGTGCCCCTGTTTGCCTCAGAGTAGCTACTGGCCTGAAAGTACGGTGCTGATAAAACTCAAGATCAAGCCTGAATTCATAAAATTAAATCAATGTTTGAATGACAATCCGAGGATTAATCGGAAATACAAGGAATTTATAATTCACAAGATTGTCATTAAGATAGGAGCAGCATCGACAGCACAATATAACTCAGTCGTTATCAGATGAACAGCACAGAAATCTCAAAGCGTTCAAACAATATTTCATTCATGACACGGACAAAACACGTCTAAAACCAGTGACACCGGCGAGGATACTGTGCTCCGGAAGTACTTGTTGCCATGGTTACTTTCCTTGTTTACAACAGGACAAATGACGCCATTATCATCCCACAATGCAACACGTCACGTGGCAGAAAAGAAATTCGTCGAATACCGCCAACATTATTATTTAACAACATTTGTAACTGCAAATATTTGACAAATATTAAAGCAGACGTATATTCAAAATGCTGTGAAAACGACTCGAATGAACAAATAATCATCAGGAAAACAAGCATGAATGTGTAATGGAGGATAAAACTTCACGTAATGTGTTAATTTTCAATGACTATTTCTAATTTCGTCCTCGGGTGATGAATATGGAGTGACATCACATCAAAACAATAAAGAGAATTGTGTGAAACATAAAAGCTTTTGTTATGACTAGGTTGGACTAAATACGGACAAAAGATGATTTCCTACGAGGCCCGAGTTGCGTGCAATTCATATTATTTTCTAGTAATATTTCATGGCATTTTATTAACGGGCAAATAAGTTTGGTCACTAACGCTGTTGAAGGTGTCACTTTCATTAGCAGCTTAGTCTCGAGATTGATGTAGATGGCAAGTCATTCAGGACAATTTTATGGGCATATTGCACGAGTTGTTTGCACATAAATTGTAGATAGAACCAGCTAGCGTGCTTCAAGGTGACTGAAACATTACCAAAAGTCTGGATAAACAAACTAAGCAACTGACAGAATTTAGCTCCGCCTTTTATCGGCACAGGCGTACTAACATGACTGTGCTATTTGCATATCACTTGTATGTAAACCAATCAAATCTTACGTTAACCACTAAACCAAATTGTCTTCAACCGAACAACGTTTGTAACCTTGACGCGGATCAGTTAATCTTTCGATAAGAGGTACGTTACCTTACCGAAATCCACTGAATTTCGGTGAATTTACCGATTTTGGAACTAGAGTGACCAGCAATTGTAAGATCTCAGCAATTCTTTATGTTGCACAACAAATCTTAACCTTCAAATTGCTAGGATTTCCTTACATAAAGGATACGTAGACAAAGGTCAAATGTTTTATGACCAAAGCAAGGGACAAACGATGTTTATGCTTTTTATGATTATGGTGCGTTTTATGCTTTTCATGCTTTTATGCTGTTTTGATTGCTCCTCAAGAGAGGGAAATTTCGGTGAGGTCGAATTGCATATGAACTAGTCAATTTGATTGCCACGGAATGTATTTATGAACGCAGAGCAAATTTAACCGATATGACTTTGCATTGCTCTAGAAGGTATTTTAGCATTTTCCTTCAGTGAAATATCCTAATAGCGGCGCAGTTGGCAACCGTTTGGGTCGAAATAAATACATGTATTAGAATCCCAATCACAGAGACATTCCAACAAACATCTTGTCACTTAGCCTTTGCACTTTTCTCATATCTTTCACAGCCAGAACAATGAACAAACGCTCGTCTATCGCTGAGAACCGATTTGCAAATCGTCAAGCTTCGACCTTTCATACGAATCTCGTTACTTCTAACACAATAAAACCCTTATTAGCCGCATTAAGCCCTTGCATACTATTAAACCATCGACGGTCTAATGTAGACATAAATTCAGAAAAGGCTCTGAGGTGAAGTTTGTTTTTCATATACATGTATGTTGTGAACGTTACGCATCCAGAGGCTATTGTAATTCGTTTAAATTCAACAGACATTATGTAATGGAAATTAAAACATTGTTCCATTCTTCATTTTCTGTTGTCTGGTGTGTTTCGCACTGGCTAAACTGTATTTTTAAAGAGGGCAGACATTCAATCTCAGTACTCTATTTCCTGAAGAGAATAATTTCTTCGTGAACTACAGTAACACCTAGATAATAAGACCACCCTTGGGACCCTTGAAAACTGGTCTTCTTATTGTGGTGGTCCTAATATTGAGGTTAAATAAAGAGCGGAACAGTGAAAATGGACTTGAAAAAGTGTTCGTAATTTCCTGGTGGTCTTAATATTGAGGTGGTCTTTACCTGAGGTTTTACTTATAATACTTGCTTTATCTAAAATTACACGTGGAAATATATACGTCCTGGGGACAGCGTTTCTGAGGTGATGATATTACACAATGACAATTCGAATTAAAAATAGCAGCCGCATGATCTATACTTAACGCCATTACAAACACAACTATGTCACTTTAGTCTTCATTCTGTTCAAAGTGTAAAAAGCGTTTTAATGCTACAAATGTGTAAATTACCCTTCAAAAAGACATCAAACTATGACCGTAGAATTCATATTTAATAATTGATTAAGTTTAGGAAATTATGTTCGAGAATTGAAATATAATTGTTTCTTTATAATGTCACCGTATAAAGACGCGGACAATATTTAGTTGCGTTATGAATGAAGTATACTTTAAGACTACAAAAAGTAGAAACAACAATGTTTAGGTTCTTACACGATGCTATGGTGGCGACACGGTGTAATTGCTGCCACACGAAGTACTGGTTGCTTGAAAACCAAAAAATAGCACTTGTAATAATTACATCATGTACACCATAGGTGAAATAAAACAACTATATAACTATAATTAAACAATTCAATTATAATTTAAAACTCATCAACAAGATAAGTGCCTATTACACTTAGCGAAACATAGAGAGTAATAGATATAAAATAATATATATTGAGATATATTTAACACCATTATTATATTCTCGATATGCCTGCGAGTTTTTGTAGTAAAAACTAGGATGTAATTACGAATTTCTAAGATCGTATCCTTCAAAAACTGTCTGAAGGGTATTAACTCGTAATTGAATAAAAACAAAACCTTAGCAAATATTCTTTTAAAAACAAAATTATGTTTGTTAGGATTTCTCAAACTAATCAAGTAGAACAACTAAGATTTACTGTGAACACTGGTGCGTTGTTTTGCTCATAATCTTATCTAGCGCTTTACTCTGCACTGTTCCGTTCTTTCAGACGAGAAAGATTTATTATTTTACTCTACATGCATCGCAAAAAACAACTTGTAACAACTTATATACATCACTCTCGGTGACTGCTTTCCAGGTTTCTGATAAAAACTCACACATATTACGGGATTGTGAAGATCGTGGAATAATGGCGAGGTTCTTACCTAGCACTTCAGGTCCGTGAGTCCGCCGCTATTCTCCTATATGAATACTATTGAATCAAATTAATGGCAAATAATTGCATACCTAATTTTGTTATTTGTGTGAATTTTGTTCGAACACCAGCAACAGGTGCACGTACATATCAATAGTTTACATTATGTGCGACAATATGTACCGTCGAACCTCTTTAATTCGAATTCATCGGGTCCGAAATTTATTTCGAATACATGGTTTCGTAAAGCCCATTTTAATTCGACATGTATAAGAAGATACATCGGGGCCTGATATTTATTTCGGATGATACCGAGTATTCGGATAAAGGGTTGTCGAATAAACGAGGTCCAGCTGTAATATATTCATCACGCAACAAAAAGAAGACCGGAACGATTCCACGGAAAGTCAATGAAAATACAGACTAAAACCAAAAACCTATCACCACCCGTTTTCCAATTTCGAAACTACCATTATGAAACAAAAGGATAACTTAATTACAGCCATATTTCGTAAGCTGTAGTAATTTATATTGGTCCTACATTTGAGAATATTTCGACCGTCTGGTCATTTATTACGAAAGAGAAAATACATTAATCTCAATATTCTCCCGGGGTAACACTTCTACACGGCAACGTCTGTACTTTTTATTTTGCGTAGGGGTGTTAATTTAATGATCACACTGTACGAACATAGATAGTTTTATAAAAATATGTTGGGTCTTGCTTTTAACGGGTTTAGCGCCATTATGTAACATTTGTTTCAGTTATACAATGAGGTCAGCTGATCTAACCCGTTTTCCTGGATTGAATTATCAACCATTTTCCCTTCCGCAAGTAGTTGACCACTACCCAACTTGAATCAGAAGTGGAGGACAGATGATCGTAGCCGAATGTCACAGAAGGTCATGACCGGGAATATAACCAAACCTTCCGGGCGACAGCTAGTCGAAAAATAGACTCCGTCTAAAAGTAATATTCTTCGAAGAACATCTCCTTATCGGGAAACTTTGACACAAACCTATCAAGGAGATGGATTTAGCCAACAGCATTTGCTGTTTGTCTGAACCCCCTAGGTGCGTCCGTCACCAAGTGGGTCAAAACATTTATGATGGCATATGTTTCAATGTTGATGAAGTGTGCGCAGTCTACATTCGATGCCCAACAATTGCCTTCTATGCTTGCATCCTTGAGCTGGCCATTTTACTGACTTAGACATAACTGAAATAATGTTACAATATAATTTGCTAAACGTACTGTATATGAGATATCAGTTTTGTATAACCGACATTTTTACCGCAACGATTTTGGTGAGAGGTTGTCTTCATGTATTTTTCTTTGTTTCGAAGAAATCTAAAAAAGGGATATTATATAAATTTAGGCACCAGACATTCAGCACCGGCTCCGATGATCTATGATCATAAACCAATCGTTCAACCAAAATGGTCATTTTAAGATTTCTTAATGGTGAATATAAACGTAAATGATCAGAATCAGGTCATAGTTCAGCAATAATAGACTTTCCATTGAATATAAACGTTCTAATTAAAGGATAAAAGCAACTATCCTTCGCCACATGCTATAATTGTGGAGTTATTTTGTTATTCCCAGGGTTAAACGTTCACTTTACTCATATGCACTGGGATAAAAGGAAACAAATAAGTTAAAGCACAGGACATGATGTAGAACTAATCGTTGACTTGGCTTAGACATGGGTGCAGTGTGTGTCAGCCATTAGTAACAGTGTGAGTGCAAATGCATTATAAAGAATTCACACAGAATAATCATCCATTCTCATTGTTACCTTTCTGTTCTTTACATCTTTACAACACGTAACTAGTAACAACAAACTTCATTTGCCTACCACAGCCATAATAGAAATTGTTTGGTCACCGGAAATGAATATCATGATAATCACCGGGACGCTATTTTATAATTATCCTTAAATAGAGAACTGTGAAGTCGTAGGGATGCAATCATTATCCGGCGTCGCCAATATTAACAACAAGATCAGACAATAGTCGGCCTTTGTCGGTGACATTTTCTTTTCATTTCAGACGGAAAATTATCCACGCACGCAATAATCAGTTTTTTTGTCGATTTCTTTTTACCTGGGTATAAGACTAACAAACGTCAAGCCATCTGAGTTTGTTTAAGTAATGCACATTGATGGTCTGCGAAATCGTTTATAGTACCAGGAGCCAATCGTTACAGAGAATATCCAAGAAGCGCCCAAGCTTGAAATTACTCGACAGTTACTAAGAAGTACGTATCAGAAATACAAGTTTATTTGTTCGCGGTGTTTGTATACACTGAACATGTACTTACATCGAACTATGCCGAGACTGGAGCCAAAATACTGATTACAGGTAAGCTTTAAACAAAATAAATATTCCGATACCGTTCTGGTAAATTTCATCCTTCATTGATCATTTGGTGAAACATATGTCCATAAACGTTTTAGTTTACAGACCAGGGTTCGAGTTGTACATTATTTTTGAAAACAAAACTTACATATTTTGTTCTTGAGTCATACTAATAGTCCAACTACGTCATCAGAATGTGTGTACTACGTAACAAAAATACCAGTTCATGAAAAATTAAAACTTAAATGAATATATCATCATTTTTTACAAAACAATAAAATGACATTCGCTGCCAGATACATATGTATGAAAATAGTATATAGTCTGTAGTAGTTAACGTACATGATGCTTTGTACGTAATGTCTGTTTTTATTTGCTAATTTGGAAAACACATTTTCTTTTTGACTCGTAGAAATGTAAGCAAATGTATAAAATTGTAATTGAAACAGAATTTTTTCGATTTGCAGCTATAATTTTTTTTTAAATAACCAAAATATGTGATATCTTTAAATGACAACAACTGATCTTTTGAAAAAAATGATTGAAGAAGCCGAGCAGGAAATGCCACATGCAAAGTGCACAACCAACACAAAAGCACAGAGGGACATGAAAATACAGTCATGGCGTTAAAGCTGCTCACGCGCAAATACGTAATGTTTATAGTCACGTGGCACAACTCATATTCAATTTAACCTCAGTTGTCTTTCCAACGTGTAAATCATTCCGTATCTATCTCCAATTTACATTTGTCGATAAAACTAATCAAATACCTCCATTAGAACATCCTATTACAAACACACATTTGCATAAATACAATGTTCTTTTTTCAGAACTAGTATTAACTTATCTTGGTTTTCTATCTGTTCTGACAAATAATGATTTATGCGGAACACCTCTGTCCCGAAATGTCATGATTACAAGAATGGTAATTTAACGATAATATCCGAGGTGTCCGTACGCAATTAATTTTAATATCAATCTGATATGTATATTATATTACGTAGAACTAATCGGTAGTGCATCAGTATTTAATAACTATTTATTGATAATTAAAATAAGGCTTAGAAACAACCAATCAGATGATTGAGTTTTGAGACTGTTCTCCAAATTGGTCTTTACAGTGATATGATGCTGTTCTGCAATAGACACGTATTATTGTTACTGATATAATGTAGATATGATTACTTAAAAAATGTAACAATTATAAAGATATTTCGGTGGAATACTTCATATACGTACATATATATATATATGATATTTATTGTTTCAAAACTGCCAACACATGACGTCATGAGTTTTTACACACTTGTATAAAACTAGCGTTGTGAAGAAATCATAATAGCTCAGCAATTGTAGAAAGTTCAACTTGGTATCATTCGTGAAAAACACGATGCCTAAAAAGTGTGGGCAGAATGCGTGATGAAAAAGTATTTTCTAAATTAATAACACGAGATTCGGTATTTTGTCTTCATTTAGTTAGGAATGATAAAAAATGAAGTTGCTAGAGTGTTAACTTGGTCAAATACCTCGGGAGGGGGGGGGGGGGTATAATCCAAGGGCACATCACTCAAGATCAACCAAGTTTAAAGCGAGTTTGCGCAAAATTGTACTTGACTGAAATCATATCAGAATTACCAGCCATTCTAAATATCATTAGGATTTGCAACACAATAAACCTGCTGGTGTACATACAGTGAAGTGTGACATTATTTAATGAATCAAGGGCAGTAACTCTAGACGCACTCGTCTAATATCAGCCATAGTGGAACTTGCATATGATTATATAAGCATACACATTCAGTATAAATATGATTAGGATTTGTGGAGAGTGAAAATAGGTGCTTGAGTGTTAACATCGTGAAAAAAGGGCATTTATTTTATCATTCAAGTGCCATAATTCGGACCCTACTCATTTGATATGGCTTATAATAAAATTCTGGACGATAGGTCTTACATATTTTGTCCATCTATGAATAGTTATAATGAATACATGAATTTCTAGGATGTAATGATTGGTAAGTATGATTATTTTAATAATTCAAGGTCTACACCTTTGACCTTATTGTTCGATATCGTCCATAATCAAAGTTTGACCAAGATACGATGATTATAGATTATACGTCGCTTTGAAGCTAGAGTATAAAAGTCAATTGTGGACGACCGACGATGGACGTCAAACGATTCTTAGACAACTTGGTGGAGCTAAGGCGGGCTAAACAAATCACAAATAATCTTCAACATCATTGTATGGGAATGTAAATGCTCGCAAATAATTACACATGGACGTTCTCGATTCCAACTGTTGAGAGGATGGGACAATACGACATTAACACATTACCTACTTTTCTCTGGAAATGATACATAATAAGAGAAAAGCACTTCGGTAACATGCAAATAATCTCGAAGGCCGATTACGCTATTTACAGATTGTTAAGGACGTCTAGATATGACATTATGTGTCAAGAAATATCAATGACAATGAAGCTTTACACAAGACGGTAAGGAAAGGAAACCCGTTGGTGACTTCTTTGTTCATAAATATCTCATATTCTAAAACCGTTAACTCATGAATCGTGTCATTATGAAAATCATGAAAATAGTTCACTACTTATGAATACAAGTTTTTATGGTATAACACTAAATACTTAAGAAGTAACCACCGATATTTCGGTACGATGGAGAAGAAATTTGTATGGATCCGTGTCTGCTGAAGATCCAACATTGTGAATATTTGCAACAATACAGCTTCGATCATAGCATATATATAACTGATCACATTTTATATAAAATCAAAATGTGTCGAATTTTAAGTCTGGTTCTAACAAATCTATATTTATATCATAAAATAGAAAAACATAAACTTATTTTAATGAGTATAAATGTACCCCTTCAACTTATGATTAATGTAGTCTTAACAGATATCGATCTAATCCAACATTTTATCAGCATGTTCCCGTGAACAAAAAAAAACTGATGTTAAAAGTTGGAAACGATCCTCCATTGGTGTCGGAGAAGGTAAGAATAATTACAGACATAAACGGTACAAACTTCGCTACAAATCAATCTACCAAGATAGATTATTTTGCTCGAATCTATACGCAAACTACATACCGAACATTCATGATGACAACTTAATCTTCGGGAAGTTTGATCCAGCGTGTTTGTTGTTCCGTGTTTCGTTGTGTTATGTTTCGCTGGTTCCCGGTATAGTAAAAACAGTATTAACATTTTAAGTCATCAAAAGTTTAAATGAGAATAAACTGGCATTTTAACAAAATCAAAATTATCATTTTTAACCTTAAACTTATTACATATATTTTGATTAAATACAATCTAAAGATAAAAAAACTGCGAAGAATATTTCTCCAAAAATGTAAAGATCGTTATGTACTGGAATAAAACATAGACGGCACTTTGTTTACATGGGCACGAAATATTATTGTGTTAACATCCCAGACATTATTGAGCATCGATGTATTAATTTACGGTGACTTATTGTGTACAAATATTGACTAAGTATTTGAAGTTAAAATACTTTATCCCTGGATAATTCTTCCACAAATTATTGTTAAAACACGTATATTTTCCATTTCAATGCTTATTTTTATTTAAATTTTTCAAAAATATACAGGTATATTATATTTAATGGTACCTACAGCTTAGATAGAGCACTAGCCTCAATTCCACGAAATATCTCATTGGGGGACTCGTTTCAAACACAAAATTCTCAAGAACAACACACACAGCCAATCAAACTATTTGAGTTTACACTCAGTTGAGTTCTAACACTCAAGAACCATACTCAAGTACATGTATAGTATATATTACAAAATCAACATTCAAGATTTCTCTTAAATTTTCTACGGAATATATAGTGAGAGAACTCTCAAACAATTTGAGTTCATTTTCATTTTTAAGTATGGACCTAAACTAATTTTAAGAATACCAGGTAAGGTCAAATGGAAATACAATGCAACCTCTCCATAGCAACACCCTTTGGTAGATGCAAAGTTCGGATGTTGTTGAAAGATTGTTGCAATAGAGAGGTTAAATTGGTAGTAAATTTTAACAATGAGGAAGTGGATAGTTCTGTTGATGAAAGGTTGTTGCTCAATATATGGCCGCTCTGGAGAGGGTGCACTGTAATTGACTGCTTAACCATGATATGATAAATCATTTCACTCAATGAAAACAATTTAAGAAGCTATAGAAAGGTTACATTACAAGTTTTTTTTATTGGCTTGTGTTTGTCTGCCAATCAGACAAAAATGGTTTATTTAACAAATGCGGACGCCACAGCGCCATTATTGCTAACAACTACCACAAATCATTACATGCAATTTGATGCTAGATATTTAAACCACTACTCTCAAGGGCCACCGTCATCAAATATTTAACTATTTTATTTCAACAACATTTCATATGTTATTAATGCATATCCATAATAATGCATGGGAAATAATAATTATTATAGTCTATTTGATATAAATCGCATTTCAGACCGACAAAGAATGGCTGTCAGCGAGCGTAGTGTTTAAAATGTTACGTGATATACTTAAAGGCATGTGTTTAAGTATACTCGCATTTATATAGACATCGAAACTAAATTACATATTTATAGAGCCATTCCGACAACACAAAATATCTAAAATAACGTTTTTTACATTTATTGATGAGTTCCTCTTTAAGGAAGCGCATTGACAGGTTCATTTGTTACAATTTACATATTCAATTAAAACAATGACAGTTCCGGTAAATCAAACATCAAAACATGAAAATGCATAAATAAACAAACAGGTTTACATATAAAATAAGTACACTGACTTACTCACAGTTTTAATGGTGTCGATCAAACGGAATGCTTGCTGTATGTTCGAGATTCAATTTTACTAAACTACAGATAAATGTAGTAACATGTATTTTAAGAGTTCATTCCATCAGATCACTAAAAGGTTTGAACAAATATATTTTTCTTCTACACAAACGTTCTATTTCTAGACTAACAAACGGAAGTACACGAATGATTTTACTGTAACAATTGACTGGAATAACGACAGCATTTACATGCATACACTGTATTGCAATGTGGAACTTTAATGCCGCTGTAATGTTGAGATTACGCTAGTTATATGAATAATTAAGCAATAACATTCATGATTATTTTAACACTGAATAGGCTAGTCTTTTACCGTTGTCTGATTTCTACATTGATTCGGTACATGTAAGTGAGAATCTGAAAAAAAGGCATGAATTATTTAGCAGGTATTCTGCAATAGATTAAATGTATAGCGCGGAGTAAGTATATTACCAATGTAATAGGTCTACTTCAACTAAAACCTCGTGCCTGTGTTCTTTTGTTACTAAACCAGTCAAAAAAATGCTTGGAATCGGAGGCAAGAACATTCACCTGGTATATATATTTCTAGTGTAAATATACATTTTTATCATGTTTTTTCGAGTTTCGATTGCAAAAAGATTATATATTTTGATTTTATCTCCAACTCATGTGGAGAAACACGGTAACTACAGACTAGAAAACTGCGCACAGTAATTTCGTTGAATATGTGTTTTTTCCCGATTAATACAAACTCCCTATAACAAGTGTCTATGTGTGCTGAAGATTGCAGGGCCTGGAGAACTTTCTAGGGACATTTGAAATAAGGCTTGTTTTTGAGACCCGTAGGAATGCGTAAAAGAAAAATTGGGGGCTTTTAGAATGAATGGACGGCGAGTAGTTGTAAAAACGCAAGTAATTTGTTTGTTTATAATAGTTGACACTAAGTATTCGAAAATCTTGCATTACCGGGTGACACGGTTTCACAAAATAGACAAATAACTGAGAAGCCGTATGCAAACTAGAAGAGCTAATATCTCGATCGTTGCTTTAAAGTTGCAGCAATGCATAATTTCCTTTTTAAAATTCGGGATCAAGAATACTCCCGTAGAACGTTTATATGGTGCAAATAAAGATGCAATTACAAATACATTTTCGACAATGCGCAATGAACCCCTCTCCATAATCCCCAGTACGCATGCAGTCAGACTGTCGTCTGACGCGGCAGCAAAGGCAATACGGGGTTTTGAGAATTATATAATGTAGTTACTAGAAACCATTTTTATGCAATAATTAGGCATGGGAAGACAATGGAAGAAAGAACTCGCATAGTCAAATCGATTGGAGATCTGTTTATGTACGCTTGAATAATTTATAAGAGGAAATGTAATCAAAACTCCCCGTTGCGGCTCTTTCGCTTATACACCGAAACAATCATAGAACATTGTCAGTGTCCAGTTAGTTTACATGTTGTCCACTGTCCATTGTATATATGAAGTATTTATTTAAATAATTATCTCAATAAAAACACATCTGCCATAAAATTAACCAGAGTTTTATGCAGTCTTCGTTATAACATACAAACACTGACGTGAATACAAAACAAAACTCTGTCGGATATAAAATTTACATTAGTGTTGTCTTATTAATATTTAATTGTTTTACTCAAGTAGAAAATGTTTTCGTATGATTGCACAACAATTATGCAAAGCGTTGGTTCGAAAAATTACATTTCAATATTTAATGCGATGTATCATAATCATCTTGTTTTGTAAAACAAACCTGTTTATTACTCGGACGAATACAGATGCGTCAAGTTTATAAAGAAGTATAGTTGTTTTAAATAATGTTTATATATTATCGCATATGTGAGTACTTTTGTAGAAAACAGTGCTGTAATGTGAATACATATTATTTTGAAAGGTATTAATTCTCTGACAAAAATTTAAATGAAAACCGACTGCGCATAATGTTTATTTACAAAAATAAATAAGAAAAATAATAATTAAATAAAAAAAACTTACCATATTGACAAGAAAACAGGCGTCATTTTTGTCACTTCATATTTCCATTCTATCAAAGGTATATCAATTCTTTTATGTAGAAGATCTTGTGCGTGATATTTTCAATTTATATTCCAACTACACATCTGCAATGGAAATGATCACAATTTAGATAACACCCGCTATATTATCTTTTCAATTTAATTGTTATTAATTAATACCGTCTTTCGGAATAAAAATCCATCTTGGAAACAATTGATTTAAATCAACACTTCACCATAATACTTTTTTCTTACAAAAAAAAAACTTTTATTATTTTATATCGTAAAATAATTCCACACGTCAGGAGAAAAGATCGCATTAAAAGTGAAAAGTGTCCGAGTTATGCACCTACATGATAAAAGCTATACCGGTTTACGAAACCAACTTACAGATAAAGTCAATATTTTCCTTATAAAGGAATATAACAGAAATTCTCAAGCCCACTCCAAAATTCACCTCTCAATATCCAACGGTATAGCGGGTTCTTTCCAATCAATTGGCACTAGACTGGAGAACAGAGAGCGGTATTACTATTGAGGTTCTATTTTCTCCCAATAGCAAGAACGCATCAAATACATTTAATGCATTCTGGTTTGAATACTATGTTTTAAATACATTTTCGGTGTTGCGTGTCAGAGGCAGTCTCGAGAGAAATGGATCTTCAAAGCTACGAACAATATACATTATCTAGCATAATGTATAAAACAGTCACAGGAGTTCTTGTTTCAGTCGACGCTTGCCAAGCCGAATGCAGTTTTCATTAATATTTCATTTTGATATATTTGCAGATATTCGTGTTAGGCGATAATGAACAACGTCAGATAAGACAGGAGCGAATTCTGATTCTAGCTCATTAATGATGTTTTAATTAAATAATTTTTTCAAATTAATTGGCGGCATTTTACACCACGCACTATTTTTTTTAATTTACTCCTGCGTTACGTCCCGGTATGAATATTCAAAATGGCGTTATCGTGTCTCGGTTGTCAGCCGCAAGTTTCCCATTTATTTTCATGCTATCAACACCACTATCATTTAAAAGACTTGGAAGAAATATGCCACCCTGTTTGAAGATATCGTGTCTATTTATACATACATCTCATACGCAAACATTTCCCCGAGTTTCTGACGTTTAGAATTTAAAAGATGAGTAATAATGCTTGTATGATTGATGAAAAATTTACAGGTTCCTATAACATGCAAACAGTAAATACTTTGATAGACTCAAGTACTCATTTTTTTCTCACCTGCAAGGGAGACTCCATTAGTGAGATTTTATGTAATTACAGGGCACAGAAAATTGTTAATTATACTTCTAAGAGGAAATATCGCTGACAGTGTTAGACATACAGATTGATCAACAGCTCAAAATAATCTTAAAAAACACTTGAAAAACAACCAGAACTACAAATAGTCTCAACGATCTACCAAACTAACAACAACAAGATATAAACATCAGTGCATATGAGATGTTGTATGCAAAGACTGTGAGCAGTTTGAGACTCTGAGAATAAATGCTACCATACTCGATGGCGGTGACAGATGGTGACAGATGGGGGTGTATTGGGTATCAAACCCACATTAAAAGCTAAATGAAATGAGAACAACTGCTGAAGCTAAATATTAAGACCACCACGGACTCCGAAATAAGCCGGTCTTACTTGTGAGATGGTCTGCTTATAGAGTGAAATCTTGAAGAAAAATCAAAAACTACTCCATGACTGCACAGTCTTATTTATGAGGTGGTTTTAAGTATTGGAACCATTGGTGGCGAAGCTTCCCATCAAGAACTAGGGCCAAATTCACAAACATTAAGATTACACTTTAAAATATTGTATATACCATTTTGTTTTCATGAAGTCTAGATGAGTGAAATTTTGTCTGAATACTTGTTGCCATCCACTCTACACTGTTGCCAATTTTTATTAAAATGTTAAATGTTATAACAACGTAGAACATTAAACACGTCAATTCCAAGTCTGAGTCATCGTCTTATAATGTACTTTATTGATACAAATCCTCCAATTTGCACTTTAAGCAGTATGTGTTATTGTCAAAAATATCAAGGTTATAAAGAAATTCTTACAACCAATATAACTTCTGAGAATGGGGAAATAATGACAACCTTACAGAATGAAAAAAATGTATTACAAGAGTTGAAAATTCATGATAATCAATTGTAGATAAAATAGTTATCACAGAGAATCCTATCCTCTTGTTGCTGTACGCGATTCGTTGATTTTATTTTTCTCTAATCTTAATCCTTACTCCGCGGTCACAACACATATATAATGGTCTGATTGAACGGGATAAACCCCGTGTAGCAGTATGATTATCAGAGTATGATGGCGCATCGTGCGAAAGATAGGCATAATGATGTTAGAAACACAACCAAAGAATTTGATATTCGAAAACCCAGACTTCAAGCACGTGGTTGTTTGGCACTATTTACCGCCACGGGTAATTGGAACCTGTTGATTTTTGTATTCATCCGCAGAATCGGAAAGAAATAAATCCTCCGGAGTTAATGGTAAAATAATGATATTATATAAATAAAATCGAAGTTTCTATGTATTATTAATTCAGAGAAATTCTAAATGTGCATTTCATTTGAAGAGCTTACAAGGAGATTAAGCGTAGCAAGTGCATTACATTAAACCATATACTCTCAAGGAACTCACACAATCGGTAAGGGGTTTTATTATGTACTTGTTTTGTCTATGCAGTAATACCCTTTGACAGGCTTGTAATGGTATTTCAAACAAAAGAAATCAAACGAATCATTATAGAATGTTTACAGAGTGGGAGTTAAGATAATAAAGTTAACGAATTTGGAAACGTGCCTTCAATATTACACCTTAACAATTCCTCACACATTTCCATTGTCTACAACTTTTTTACCATCAGTATAGTTGCACTGAGATTCAATCCAAACTGCGTACGCTGTGCGCCAAAAGTTTTATGCCGCAAACTAAACGCATTCTTATATAAAGGGAAGTAAGCTGCAAAAGTATTTATTTTAAGATTCGATTATCCAAAAATAAAGCACAATTTTGAAGATTAAAAATGTGGATATCTGTTAAACAAATATGCCTTTCATGTTCACGAGTTTATGTAGAGTGATACGAGATATCACAAATTTGATATCTCAAAGTTATGTGATATCAATACGAAATGTGTACTAAATATGGTGCAATATGTGATATGCAGATACAATACAGTACTAGAAATCTACCATTCGAGATGGCTATAGCTGCTATTTAAAGTGTTGCATTGACAATTAAATTAGAAAATTTGATATTTGCAACTTAGATCAAATATCATGGATTTTAATTGGAATATCAAATGCAGTTCCACCAGTCCACGGCGACCGTCTTAGCATATTAGGAATATTAATTGGTATTTGTTGCTTCGAGATATTCATATACACGACGATGCAATAATACTTAGTGAAAATGTCATCGAAACGATATCCAAAATTTGCATCTATATAACATGCAATCACATTTGCATGGCAGGGACAACCACACGTGTCATGGCTTCACTCATAGTATGACAACATCGAAAACAGAAAGCCGATTAAATAATCCTATTGTCTAAATATCTCGTAAATTGAAAGGCCCATGAAATACATCACATTATTCACGTGATTTCACGAAATATCTAACTCCCAAGGGAGGTGACTCTAGTAAATTAATGGAACTGGTGATAAGCAAGTAGCAAAAAATGTAGAAATAATGTTTGCTGCGATGATTGCTACTGCGGATTTTTCCAACGCCTAATAAAACAAGATAAGGCAATAGGAGACCGCTATGTGAGGTGTACAGATATCAATAAAGCTATTATTGGAAAACATTCTTGTACAAGGCCAGAGACAATGACTTTTATGTTTTATGAGCAATAGATCCTGACATTGTCTGTGAGTATATTTGTAATTATCTTCCGATATATTCTGAGAGTATGTTAAAAGATTAGTCCAATTATTTATTGCTTAATAGAATGTTCAGCAATAAATGGTCAACGTTAAAATATATTGTTGTTGACTTTTGTATGCTTAAAGTGATAATTGACATATTGTGTTGTAAAGGCTTCGGTAAAAAGAGTCTGGAGTCTATGTGGTAGGGTGTCTGCCTCGTGAACGGGAGGAAGCGGGTTCGACCATTGACTGCGACATACAATAGTCGTTTCCCACGGGGCTAGTACCACCGTTACCAACAATGTTTTCTCATCATTACCGGGGATTTATTTTACATTTATAAATGTTGTCTTTTTATTTGACTGTCGAAAACCTACCCACATGAGGACGCTAAACATAGATTTAAATTGGTATGGCCATATGCATGTAATGTTAACATTAAATCTGTAATCAAAAGGTTTTCAATGAATAATACAAGTTATAAACTCACCATTAAATAATATCTCGCTCTCCAACAAATGACATTAAAAAAGTAGGTGCGAACACGTAATTATATTCATAACAAATATGTCTGTTTAATATCGAAATATGTAATTCTGCGATATGATAAAAATCGTGGAAAAGTATTAGTTTGTTAATCATAAATTGAGCAAAACTGCGGCAGCACATTAATTTGCCATTCCTTAACGTAAAGTACACTACGGTATATTTCTATGTTCATATTTCCTATGAATATTGATAAGAATATATTTCATGCACTTGTGCATTTGTGTGTGTAAATTTGGGGAAACAAGTCAGTTCTCTGGTTCACAAATATTGTCTGAAGGCCTGACGTGTCTGTGAAAAATGTAAATGTTACCAAAACATCATTTGGATGTTTTATCGGTCTGGTAAAGAAGAATTGATTTTAAAATATAGGAAAATGTTGAAATCGAGATCGATAAAATATCTGGGACACCCCATGTATTGTCTTCGTTTAAAAATGCTTTTTGCGCGATCAAATTAATATGCATAATACTAATGAATAGCAACATCGCAAGCCAGTGCAGTTTGTTTTGTCGATGGTTGTGCTTGAAACAAATGTTTAACTTATCCACTTTATTGCATTTTAAAATCATTCATTCAGCCATATCTAACAGAAAACGCTTTGCGCACAATACATGTAACACACACCGAACTAAACGCCCTATCACAGAATTTCCATACTCTCCAAAAACATCTTAAAAGCACCGAATGTTTTATGATGGCAAAGGCATTCTTATTCCATTAAGGAAACATTCTGAATAGTAAAACAATAGCTTGAAGTGAGAACACAAACAGTAAATATGACAAATATCCATACCAATATTGGCAAATATGAATAATACACACAGTAGCGAATAAAACAGTTCAATTAAAGAAGATTTGTCCCAAATGAACAATACGTGACAGCATCTTACCATAAAATGAGAAATTCTAGTGTGTTTTATTTATTGACAAACAATAAAGTGATTGATCCTTAGTGTAATAAATAATGCGACCGGTAATTGTGAATTCCAACCGACCATAAGTAAGATAGACGTAAGAACAGACTCTAGTGTTCTCGAAATGTCTGGAAGTAAAAGTCGTCATTGCTTCGAATTTATTATGTTATACAACAAAACCGTTCATTACTAACATTGGTGCAATCTTGTGCTGTTGCTAGGTTCGATATTAACGTCTCAAAAATGGTCTGTCCAGTCGTACGGATAGGGCGTGTACTTGTAGCAGGCATACAGCTACCGCGCTGTGATACCATGGCGTTTAGATTTGGCATGATACCATGCCCAGTCACTTTAACCGGACACCGGATAACCAGTCCTAGTACTACCTCTATGATGCATAACGTAGGCATCGAACAACATGACCACTTTAACAACTTTGAATTGCCACAACCCGGAAGCGAAATGCCGACAGAAAATAATAGGTTTGCAAAGTTTACCTTAAGAGTGAAGGCAGATTTAAATTAAATGATATATAGTGAAACCTGACAGTAACCTATCGTCATATATCGTATATCATCTATGTAAAAACGAATCGTGTGGACCACATATTCCATACATTTACCAATGTTATTATATAAAATAAAATTGTTGTTGTGCGATGGTCGTAATGTTGTTGTTTTCTAGGTAACGACTGTGTGTTCATACAAACGTCAATGCTCACAACGGTGTATTGTCCGTACCGGTCCTAGCAGTTTTATGTCTTCTGTCACAATAAAACATTAATACATATAAAGCTGCCACCATCAAAACATCATGTTAACATGTAGAGTATACTACAGTCTTGACCCTTGGGAGTTCAGAAAAGGGCTTCTATGGATATGACAAATGAACATGATTAATTTGCAATATATACAAACACGTGTGCAGTGTTGTGGTCCGTAGACATCACCTATAAAAATGGCTCGAGTCGTATTTAATAGTATAATTACATCCCTATGCCAAATATCGAACTAAAGTTTCGTTTTGCAAGTTGGAAGTTCGGCTTTGAGACTTCCTTAGTCTCGTTTAAATGTATTCATATTACGTCGATAACGAAACATGACTGCTTTACAACTCAGTTGTCCTGCCTAATTCAGGAATTGTGCGGTTCAATGTCACCCAAGGCAGGATTCCAACACCCACCACCGGAGCAGGTGCAAGACGCTCGACACCTAGAACAGTACCCCTCTCACGGGTAGGTACATCATAGTTATTTATTTTAGCTTGTGTGCAGATCTTTGTTGAGTAAACATTACGTATTAAATACCTCTTGTCGGGTTTTAGTGTACAATAACATCTCTATTATATTGGGCTATGAAAAAAAGTAGAAAAGCGGTAAATGTTTTAGTTATAATTCGTGGAGGTTCGTTGGTATTAAACACTTCCCAACACCAATCCATGTTCATTACGAGGTAAAAAGGAAGAAGAAAAACTACTCAATACTTAATGAAAGATGAAACGATATTAAGCTGTTGTTTTTTATCAAAGGTCATTTTGGCTATGGTTCTGATATATTTAATATAACGAAGTGTTCATTTTCTTTGTTAAAATTTCATTAATGTAGATAATTGAGTCTTTCTGACAATAATAAGTAAAGAAACAGTAATTCTTCTTGAGAGTGTTCGATGATTAAAGTGTTGGGTGGTGTTGGAGTAAGAATGAGAAACTATATTAGAAACCTAGCAGCTTAAAAAGATGTGAAATTAATCAATTACGAAATGAACTGGAGTAAATTACCATCCCACTGGGAATGCAATTAATGTGTTTTAAATTAGTAACAGTTGCTTTCCAATCAATTAGCAGTAGCATGTTTTTGATATATAAAATAACTTATAATAGAATATATGATTTACTTCGGCACATACTACACTATCAGGTTATACTCACGATACTAGACATTCACATTTCTGTTTTATTTCCAAATTTTATGTTCTATATCACTTGTCATTTATAAGCTTTGTGTTTTTATCTAACCATATCATTGTAATTAAACAGCAGCAATACCTACTGGGCAAAAGTGCCAACCCACCAGCACTATTTCACATAGTGTCTGACTATCTACTAATTCTTTAGTTGGTTTTGATGGCAGTAATCTATATTGGAGCGCCGCTATACGATTTTCAACCTCTTCTAGAAGTGACGTCATTTCCAGAAAACGTTACATGTGACGTAACCATGTACTGACAGTTAGCAATACTTGCATCATATGGCAATATGAAAACTAAGTGACCATATGGAGTAAATACTGTTTCCTGCTTGCAAATAGTGACATCACATGTTGCGTTTTCTTGAAATGACGTCACTTACAGAATAGGTTGTATATTCAATAGCAGCGATCATTTATAATTCAAATTAACTGACGTAAAATCTTGTCACATCACTGTCATCGTTAATGATCACGTGGTCATAATGCAGTGAAGATTCTCAGAATACAAATGGCGGGATAGCATTTTAGACCAGTATATATGGTATTCCTGTTACTTTCGCTATTTCCTTACAAAACCTCCAAAGAATCTATTGTGAGCCAATTAGATTTTATATTTTCTAGCATATATGATTGTTTCCTGTTTCAGTGTTGAAAATCTTTCCACAGGGGATAGAACGTATACAATTAAAATCGAAAATCTACTCTTGAAAGTGTTCAATTTGTCTGTTTACATGTATCTTATGATGTACAAGATTCAAAGTTGTATGTTTATATAACGCAAGATTTACACAATTTTTCACAAAACATATCCCCATAAAGTCAACACCCAAAAGAGGTGTGTTCGAGTTTTGCGCAATTTGTCAACAGTAGTTCAGTTATGTACGGTAATCAGTTGATCAAACCAGTGTTCCTGGGTTACCAACCCGTACAAACACGTACAAGCAGAAGTGAAGAACAAATGGGTGTATTATCCACATAGAACATACCCCTCACCCAGGGTTTGAACTTAGAACTGCCAAGTTGGGGGCTCGATTGCTTCACCGATTAAAACCAAGCATACCGTTAATCCAGATATAAACGAAAGGCGAGCGGTAGTGCAGTGGATAAGGTGTGATCTCCTCAACATTTTGGATGTGGATTCAAACCCCACAATAGGGACCGAGATGACACGATACTAATACTGCGTCCCACAGCTGTGATAATCTGAGATATATGGGTAGGATGTGAATATATACCGTTATACGCAGCATATAGCACTTGTTTAAGAGTCACAACCAATTCTGTAAGAAAATGAATCAAAAAGAAAACTCAACGCTCAGAACGCTTCGTAATTCATTTCACTCACATCTCCAAGCTCGGGGACAGCAGAGGAAACTTTGACATCCAATTGCTGAGTGCAGAGTGTGGAGTATGGGTTAGAATTCCAGAGGACGAGTTAAGTAACACCAATCTACATTCAACAGCCATGTTCATGTTTAGTTTGAACTTATTTCATTTACATTAAATGTGAAGTAAGTTATTACAACTTATATTAATCACACTCGATAACTGCTGTTAACGTTACTAACCAGAACTCGAACCTAATTCACGCAATGTGACATTAGCGATCCCAACCTACGGCGGGATTTGAACCCACAGCCTTGGGGTTTTGAATATGGAGCTCTGCCCCGGAGCCACTATGCCTCCACTTTATGAATATGTTGAGGTGGGGTCTGGATAACAAAAAATGGTATTTTATCAATCAATCGTCATGTACAGTGTTTTGAAAATAGAATTATCTGAACTGTTTATTACCCAACAACTAGCAAGGTAAAAAAGATGACAGTGGTTCGGAATACAGATACAAATGTTAGTGCTACAAATCTACCAAAAGCGGCATCGGTGTCAATTAAATACTTTCAATGCATTTCTACACGTCGAAAAAAATCTTTTTATCGCATTATCAAATAAACAAGGCATTGTTGAGCGGATAACTTTGTGTATTTTAAGACGACAGCGTGCGCACTTAATCTTCTAGGTACAGGGTAGAACATTCTGAAAGGAAACTAAATGACATTTCGTGGAATTCTAGAGTACACGAGCTGACTAACTCAGACGGTGTGGCTCATAGAGTCTGTAAACAATAAATTATCTTTAATGATCAAAGCGTGTATCATTGCGTTTTAAGAAATTATCATTTCTTGCTAGTTATTTATCCCTTGCGTACAAACTAAGCTTAAGCGATCACTTTTATACGTTCGTATTCGGATAGGGCAAATAAATAAACATTAAAATACCATTATAGAAGTCCTTAACGCATTGTGGTGCATAAATATTAGAAGAAATGTTAAGAAAACAATTTTACATAAGCATATAGAGCAGATCCTTCAGTGCAATATATTAAAGGGTTTTAGTCAGATGAAAAAGGGGATCATATCGGCATGCGTCATACAACAGGAAAACATTAAGGATAGTATGTAGAAAGACATCTCGATACATCTTATGATTTATAGCAGTATTTAAATTATCATTAAAGGGAAATAAACATCTGGCTAATCCTATTGCAATTGCCTTTCAGGGAATTGTTACGTTTCGTGTACGCTATATAATCAATTTTCAAAAGAAACACGTGTGTTGTATGACATATATTTAAGAGCATTATATATATAGCATAGGCGAGTTAAGAGTACACTGTTAAAAATCTTACTTGAGTATTTCATTGAATTAATATATTATATAAATATCAGATGACTTCCTGTGTGACAGTACATATTTTCAACATGAGGGAAATACTGTTAACCGAGGCGAAGAACTTGGGAAACCAGAATTGTCTATCTTAGCCATGTGATAGTATACTATCAACCGGTGAAAAACGTACTGTCAGGGTAACAGTACAGAATGACTCATAATGAGTATATGGAAATTTAACAGAGCAAAGTCACGTAAGGTATAATACTATACAATCTTATTATCGACCTATTTCAAGAACCAAGTGGCTTCCAAGGTAAGTATATATCAACGTGGTGAACAATTTAGTGAATATTCAGCCCTTTTGAAATGTTCGCTTTAAATGTCTACTTATTTGCTTTTTTCGCAATTTCGATATATTTTCCTTTTTTACTTGTAATACCCGGTGATTCACCCGACATTGATGCAACTATAACTTTATTGTCACAATTCTGGACATCAATACAACTTTAAAAAATAGAGAAAACATTGCTACAGAAAATGCCACATACACAAGACAATGCCTCCCCAACGAGTCTTCCGGGAAAACAGCAGTCCACAAAACATCAGACATGGAAGAGGTGGAAGGGAACAGGGGCGTGTAAGGAATGGCCTGTCCGACCATAAAGGACAGCTAAGGAGAATTAAGGAGGACAAACAGCCTTACATTTTCTCCAAATGATTTGTATATTAGACGTACATGACACAAACTACCTTCACTCTGTAAGATACAGCTAAATAAAGCTGTACGCTATACTATACATGCTGATAAATATACGTGGTCGTATATTTATGATGCATATTGTTCCACATATGGAGTGTATACCAGTATATCAAAGTCTAAGTGTCAAAGCCTCCATGTTTGTTATGCTATAACATACAGTAAAACCTCACTTAAAGACCACCTCAATAATAAGACCACCTCAAAATAAACAGCACAATGTCCAAGTCCATTTTCACGGTTTTGCTGTTTATTCAACCTCAGTACTTATACAAGCTAAATAAGAAGACCAGTTATCAAGGGTCCCAAATGTGGTATTATTGCCGAGGTTTTAGTGTACTAATGAATATAATTACACCAAATTATACTGGTCAAAAGTGCTCGCCAGTATGATTCTAAATAGTTTCTAAATAGCCACTGGATACATCTTCTTTGATTTTGACTCAATTAAGATATAACAAATTAGTTTTTTTGAAAAAATTGAGCTATCGAAAAAAATCGATGTTAACTTGTCAAATAATGTTTATCATTTCAAATAGTTTTGTCATAATGTAGTGAAGATTCTCAGAAACACAAAATTCCGGTTCAGCTCTTTTGACCAGTATAAATATCAATGCATGCCATAGTATATTTTTAACTCCCACACAAAGAAAAAAACGTACAAAACATCAAAATAATCGAGCGGAATATTCCCAATATGGCATCGTACCACTACAGTACACAATTAAATTATACTAAGCTCGGTACTAACTACTGAATATTTTATAGGAGGCCAAGAAAAAGTGCTACACAAAGTGGCAACTGTGTTAATCAGGCTTCATATCGACTGAGTTGTGTATGTATGTATGAAGCAGGTGGTTACTGGGTAAGTTTACGATGTAGGAGTAGATTGGTTTTTAATCATTTTGATCTAAATTTAAAGAGGATGATTTCACATTAAATGTCGTATAATTGTATTAACATTTTCCATTTCACGACACCTTTATTGGTTTATAGCCTCACCTGATAATAAATTTAAGAATATCTCAGTTATTTCTACACATACGTAACGTACGCAAAGTCAGTATTTTCATTTATGGAACAAGACGATCCAAGCTGTAAATTTATGTCTTAAGGAATCAGGAATCCTGCAAGAGGCATAACTATACTCATTTTAATATGAAATACCCGTTGATTGAAATATTGAAAGAATAGCCTATTTAGGGTTTTTCATTGCTTTAAATGAAACAATATCATGTTAAGTTGTTATCTTGCATCCCTAGATAAGTTCATGACATTTGAGAATTCTTAGAGCTACATTTTGCGTAAATGTACTGAGTATAGTCAAGCAGTTGCCAGAGACGCTTCGTAACGTTGTTCACATCGAGGCGTCACGCGCCAAATCATACAGTCAAACGTCACGCGCGTCTCTCCATACTTTCGGGCGTCATTACGTTCGGTCTCGCATCGCTGGTGATTATATGTAGAACTGTGGTGTCCTTAACAGAATTCCGTACTAATCCGTTGTATATACTCTGACAATTTCATTCTCCATAAATATTACAGTTAATTACAGTTAATTACAATCTATTTGACTTGATATTATCTTTAAGCCTTACACTTATACACAGATATTATGTTGGGGTAAATTCTGTCAAAAATATATGGCACCATATTAATAAAAATGTTGTAAAAAATACTTTTTTTTATAAATTATTAGACTTGCAGACGTCAAAACCCCCCATACGTCTCCATGTAACCAAATGTAATCCTCACAGAATTGCGTGCGGCAGCAAACACGAAGAGCACCAAACTCATAAATTTCATCGCGGAATGAATGGTTTATATTCATAAAAACTCAGAGTCATTGAATGAAGAGTTCTCCGTAAAAATTAATTCAATCTCTCAAGATGAAGAATGAAGACACTTCGAACGACGGTTAGTTTAGATGAACAGTGTGTACAAGAGCTTAAATCATAATAAATGAGAGCAATAAGAACTGAGATGAGGTTTACTTGAATTAATGATCGTTTCATTTGGTGCACTTCGGCGTTTATTGTTACTCTACAGTGATAAATGTTTTACAATTATAGAATGCTTACCAGAAAACACCAACAATCAACATTACTGCGTATTCTAATCGATGTTGCAGCGCGCACATACCAGAAACAAGCGTATGGAGCAAAAAAAACACAACAGCACACAGTGTTTGAAATAATTTAGGCTGTCTACTGACTAAGTTTTTATTGTAAATAATTAATTTCAAAAACTAATTTTTGAAAAACAACATTAATTTGTCTGGTGGTGCGACCAGACGTATTTAATAATTTATCTAAAATATTTCTATGGCAAGAGAGATGCAGAGGATCGACTGGGAACTACAATTCCCAATGTTTGCTGTACAAAATGGACAATCAAGGCTTCAAAAATGGTCAAACAATTTATAAATTCATTGCTTAATTGTGTAAATTTTATACTGGATACATCCTTTGACGATAAGCTATCACTTTATGATTAATTCAGGTTAAAGGTCGATGTTAAGCTGCCAAAATGATATTCATTGGTTGTAGGAAGATTCTCAAAACTGGCGAGTTAGCTCTTTTGACCAATACATTTACAACCATCCCGTACTCATAACAGTCACACATCTACGAAAGAATGGAAAGCACAACAACTTAACCACTCTAAAAGTTTATCGAAAATCCTAGTGGGCATTATGTTTTACCACGCAACCTCTCCAAAGTAACCCTGTCTTGACCAACAATTTCTCTTCAACAACAGTATGAGTGTTACATTGCAAGAATTTATTATCAATTAAACCTCTCTAGAGCTACAACTTCTCAACAACAACCACATTATGCATCTCCTTGTGGTCTTGCTGAAGAGGGGCTACGCTTCAGTTTTAGTAACACACTTCAAAACATTAATTAAAAGAAGTGGAAACTCCCTAATCCGGACACTCTCCAGTCCGGAAACTTCCTCAAGGACATTTTTCTCAGTTTCTTCTATGCAGAATATGATAAAATCCCCCACAGTCCGGATCCTCCCTATTCCGGAATCCGGACGATTTTTTCGATCCCGAATCCGGACGAATTTTTCGATCCGGATTGTTATTTTACACTTAAAATAAAACTTTTTCAAACAAAAAAACAACTTCAGACAGTCAGACTGGAGATTGTCCGGACTAGGGAGTATCCACTGTAGTAATTCATTCAAACAGTCACTGATGCCATATACCACACTCGGGGTTCGAATCATTGTCCTCAAGATTGTAAGTCGAGTGCATTACCGTCTGATGCTATGGTTTTAGAACAATAATGAACAATTTTGAACCCAAAAGTAATAAAATACAAAATGCAATATTTCTTTACGATGTAAGCATCGTATTTTTGATGACAATGTTCGTACTCGAGTTAATTAATAAGATAAGATTCATGTCACGTGTAAACAGAACAGCAGTTGGTACTTATACGATCTAGCTAAACAAAGACTAGCAGGCTCATTCAGGTGTCAAAATCTGCTTATATTATCTATAATGTTCATAAACTTCTATAATCGCTATAAAATCTGATAAATCCGTCTGAAGTAACCAACTGCTGTTATGATAATTTTATCATTGATCGTAATCAAGCAGGTTAAGCTTAAATCATCATACATATGTTTGCGTACATCATGCTGATACTACGAACATCTGCATGATCGCTTCGGATGTGGTCGGCACAATCACCGAGTTTGACCGAACAAGTCCGGAAAAACCCGAGTGTCGTTCGTTTTATCTCGGTGACTAACACACTGTACTAGAACTAACCGAATTATGGTTAAATGACGTCATACTACGCCACAGAAAAAGTTGTTTACTTAGTTCAAAATATAAGATTTTGATCTAAGATGAATACATGTAGAAACTACGTACAAGAGTGAATTTGAACAAAGTAAATGAAGGGATTGACTGTAAAGGCTTAATAGGTGTGCTTGTATTTCCTTAACCATGTTTTAGAATTTGTAAAATAAGTGTGTGGATTGTTCGGGAAAACAACTTACTAAATTCATTTCAGGGTTGCAAACCAAAATAAGTTGAAACTTAACGTTTTCCGTAATCTGTAACTATAAATTTCCGACACTTTTGGCAACAAACGTAAGAGTTTAAATATATATTGTAATAATTTCGAATACTTACATACTACATACGTTAAAACTATTAGCACGTAAGTGTGCCAGCTTCAATATCTATTCCACATGAATTAACCGGCTGCAGTTAGCTACATAATGCGAGGTATCAAGATTTAAGGCTATTGATTCAGTGAAATCTGCATGTTTCAATATATACATCGGCACACACGCTCAATGGTGATCAATCGTTGCTTTAATGATACCCGACATGCTAATTGAAACGCAGTAAATAAACAGCCGAGAGAAATAAAAGAGCCGCCAATTTGAAGATACCTTTAATACTCTTTGATGTGAAATAATGTCAAGAATGAAAAAAGTGTTTTTATAATCAACGTAGATAAGTAATGACAGATTCAAAAACGAATGCCGTTACAAGTCATTGGTTACTGGTAGTTCACGCATATATAAACGGCTAGTTACGCTAGAGACTGTAAGAGATGAAATCATCCGATTAAAAACGGAAATAGTGAGCTGATTGAACCGACTTTGATGAGTTCAACTGGCAACCTAGCAGTCAGATAATTGCTATTATCGTTTGTCCACCTCTAAACTGTGTGGTCAGTGGTTATGTACAATGTATATGTAAACATAAATGATAAGTCGTCATGATTAGATATGTTGGTAAAGAAAGTATGCTGTCTTGTCAGTACCAGACGAATTAGCTCCCTCAGCTAATGGTACTACACAATGAATGAACCTGTCGGATCCTGACGGTCACCTGATATTGGACATGTCAAAATATATATATTTTTGCATATGAAACTGACAACCCATTGCCTAATGGCTGTCATCATACATCTTCCACATAATGGTTTTTAGTCTAGAAAATAATTTTATACCGTGTATACAGTTGGACCTCGTTCATTCGAATTCATCGACTCCGAAATGTTAATTCGAGTAATACATGGTTTCGAATAGCCTATTTCAATTCGACTTGCCTAAGAAACATTGGGACCTGACATTTATTTAGGATTATACCGAGTATTCGGATAAAAGGTTGTCGAATAAACGATATCCGATTGTATATATGCTATATGCATGCTGTAAAATGTTACTTGTTTTATCACGATCAGTCTTTTATAGCTCACACACCAGTAGCAATGTACATGCATTATTTTATGCACTGTGGTGCATAATATATAGCTGTACAGTAAAACCTCGATAATAAGACCATCATTGGGACTCTTGATATTGAGGTGGTCTCAAAATTGAGGTTGAATAAACAGCAAAACAGTGAAAATGGACTTAAAAAGTTGTGTTCCTTATTTTGAGGTGGTCTCATTATTGAGGTGGTCTTTAAGTGAGGTTTTACTGTATATTGTTGAGACTATAAACACAATGGAACAAACTAATGTGAAAATATATATTCACATTGTGTTCTAAATAGTATGAGATATATTGCAAGTTTAAAACAGCGGAACAGTGTTTTTTTCTGGCAAAAAGTGAATAGATTGGTAGAAAACATGTTTAGCTGTATCGTTGCGTAATGTTTTACGCTCATGGTGGCTGGTTGTCTTGAAAACAATAGGTAAAAACATAGGTAACCCACTCCAATGTGGTAAAAAGTTGCAATGAATTGTGCTCAGTTAACTTTTTTATAGACTGTTAATCAGTAATTTCTTCAGATTCGGATCGACCGAATTTAATGTAGATAGTTTTATTATTTTAACCATATATACTGCAAATTAATTACGAAGTGGTAATCCTCAGACTTGATGTAAAAATGCTTCAATAACTCGGTACAAATTAATAAAAAAATGATGCTGTTAAAATAAGATGTGCTTTGTAATAGAAAAATAACAATATATGTATTTTGAGATTAAATTACATTGAGATAAAAACATGTACTAGTAGTAACTTAAATTTCATGAGGTCATAAAAAGTATCCGAATTATGTTACGTTTAATTGATGATTCATCAGTGATGAATCTACTTGAGAAAAAAAACGAAAGAGCCAATTCACTCAACATTTATTTTCATTTGTTTTGGGTTTTACGACTGTTACTGCTGTTAGTGCAATTGCTGTTACTACTGTTGATGGTACTACTTTTGCTGTTTCTGCAATTGCTGCTAATACTACTGGTGTTAGTTTTTTGTTGTTACTGCTACTGCTGTTTAATGCTGCTGCTGTTAGTGCTATTGCTGTTTACCGCTACTGCTGTTAGTGCTATTGCTGTTACTACTATTGTTGTTACTTCTTTTGTTGTTACCGCTACTATTAGCAATAACTGGCATGTCTCTGTTCATGATTACTCTTTGGTCATTTTCAGGGACTTGATAGACAAAAATGTAATCGATCTATCGGCCCTATCAAAGCATTGAGTATATGTTATAAATCAGAAAGTCAGAAATGTTACGGATGACCTAACACACTATATGAAGATATACTACTAGGAGACACTATATCGTAGGCTACAGTCAAAATCCTTAGGGAAATACGTACACAAAAATGCCGAGAATTCCTGAACATTGAAACAATACGTCGGTTGAGAAAATTGAAACAAAAGTTGCTACGATCGATAGTCAAAGTTGATAAATTACCTCACAATGGTGCCAAACGCTAACCCACGTTTGTTGACTAAACTGATATAAATGTCTTGTATAAAAATGTAGCAGACGGAGGGAATAGCTCATCTATGAACGCTATGCAATTGTTACAATCAAGCTATGCAAGAAACAATTCTAACGGATTCTGCAGATGGCGCAGGCGTCTATATTTAGAATACATACAATACAGTTTGGCAAGTTCCGATACACGAATAGCGGATTCAAATTCATATTGCAAGCGCATTAACTCTCGCAAATATGCTCACAATGGGATCTAATGGATATGTAATTGTGAAACAGCACTATTTAGGAAAACTAATAGCTCTACAAACGAGTTTAAGATCTCAAATTTGTGTGTATGAATGTTGAAGCTACCAAAATTCTATTCCGGGATTTTAATGTGACTACAAACAGAACATGAGCATACAATCAACATTAAGGGATTTCAATTCAATAAACTGACGTGAATTATCATTTTTAGACAACCGATTCTCGTAAAATTAGAGTTATACTTTGAATTATTATTATTTCAAACACGTCCGATATTAAAATACAGGCCTTAATCTGTTTAGGCCAATTGTTTACTTTCACCTTAGTAATTGGTACACTAATGGGGTATTTTGAGCCATAATCAAGGGTTTTCGTAATGCGATTTATGATATTCTTTCAGCGTAAACTGCTCCTTAATATTTGATTGCATGAAAGAGAATTTTAGTACGTACATACACCAAGTTAATATGATGAATATTTATCTTTATGCGGGTGAGATACAGTTTTGAAACGAATAATTACTGAAACATATAGTTTTCCAAGAATTCCCAATGTACGTATGTCGGTACATTCAGTACAATTCAGATAAGAAATATCAGCATATTCTATTTAAACCTCTGATTAATATGTTCCACCAAGATACAGAGATTTCTATATTATTTATTCTTCATTATTACAGTTGATTTATTTATAATAGATTCACAGTGTAAAATATTTGCAAATCTATAAAATATTGGTTTAACATTTCCTATCTCATCTACAATTGTAGGACAATCTAATGGATAGTGGAATTCATCTCCTATACCTAAATTACATAATGTACAAAAAACTAATTTTTTGTATACTATCACAACCAATGTTTTTTTTATGAAATATTGCATACATTGTTTAGAACATATGATTAATTCCCGATGTGCAAAAGCCATTATGTACTTGTCTGTTTTTCACAAACATGCGTATGCGAGATTTAATTGCATCTGATAAAATAATCACCACTTACAATATTGTGAAATTGTGTTCTCAAATATTACCCAATGTTTTATGTATGTATTAACTCTTTATTTTCGTCTCATCTTAATACATAAAATTTACAATAACATGAAAAACAGAGTCAACAGTTAGTATACAGCCACACTAAAGCGTTATAAGAGATTGTATATGTATTATCACATCGTGAACATTAATTAAACTTTCACGTGATGACGAACATGCCAAAAGTCGGATACGTCATTTGAAATATAAACACTGATTTGCTCTAAAAGTACTAAAAGTATCCTAATTGAAAAAATACCAAACTTTAAGTCTGAACTGTACATGTATATTATGGTAAAACGGATACACACGGATCTAAAATTGGTCACACAACAGCTATCTACGGTGGCACAGAGGTGACATGTGTATGTTTTTATTTATCTCGTGCGCACGAGATAAATAAAAACATACACATGTCACCTCTGTGCCACCGTAGAAACTTAGTTGAAACAAGTAGAGTGAACATTTTTTGTGACATATATCAAAACATGTATGGGTACAATTGTGAAACCGTGTTTTCTCTCAAAAAATTGAATCTGAACATTTGTTTAAAAGTGTTCCATGCACATTCATTATGTTTCACACATGCGGTAATATTATTTCAAATAAGTGACTATTTTTAACTTCAGTAATTTCGCATACTTTATCAGCCGGCTCCCTTATCTCATACCGTGTAAGAACTCGACTATCAATCCGGAGGTCGTTGGACCGAACACCGAGGAAGTCATAGACATATGTTTGAAGAGAGTACATTTAAAGTTACTGTTGTGTATATGTTTAAAGACGTTGGCATATATTAGCAGCAGAACAGGTTAGCACTGGTTGGTAACCCAAGAACAATGTTTAGGCCAACTGACGTAATTGAAATCTGTAAAACAAACACAGCGTAATAGTCAAGTTCTATACATCGTAATATCTGTGCATGTGCACTACCGGGGCAACACTGTACACGAAGAATGCACACTTTTTGTTTCATTGGTAAATTAAATGCCACAAATATTCGCGACCTATTGCAATTATTCTAAGCAAACCTAAGTCATTTTCGGTTACTATACAAGAACTCAAAAGGTCGAAAGCTTATGATGTGCCATAAATCGTCTGTCGGTAGAGAATGAACGGTGATTTAATGAAAAGGTACATCACAAACCAGCCCTGACATATCCACGAGTCTAGTACCGTGGTGATCTGAATTGATTGCAACTTTGAATGACAGTCGAATTGAAATGCGTTATATCTATTGTGTTGGCGAAAAATCAGAAACTAATTTAAATTATAGATTTTTAGACAGAATGTACAAGTGCGCGGGGTAATTTAGACGATTGGGCGCGCTAAAGTAATTAAATTGAAAGGTTATATATTCAATATTTATAGCTCGAAAATTATATGGAAAATTAAATAAATACATATACCAAATACCGAACTCTTCCAGGAAAGTGACGAATTATTCTTAATATACGATTAACCAACGACTTATTGATTCAGAGATTCAAGAATGAGTAATATTGGAAGCAATTCCGTTATAATTTTAACACACACTAAATATTCTGCATCTAGAGAAGAGAATTTTCGATATGTTTGCAGTAAACATATTGATGTTCACATTAGATTCATTTATCTGCGATCCACGAACTACCGGTAGTGACATCTTTATTCATGATTTCATATCTTAAAGATGTGAAATAATGATTCATGAATCCACGAACTAAACAAAGTCATATTTTTAGATTTCGTTAAAAAATCGAGAAATCGTAAAATGTGAGCTGATGAACTTCACGACTTCATGATTTATGAGTTCACGTTTTTAATATTATGCAATAATGAACTAAGAAGCCATCACCGTCTTTTGTAATACTTCTAGGGCCACATTAAACAAAGTCTCTGTTTGCAGGACATCGACCCTAATAATTATGGCACATTGGGTTGGTAGATTTATTTCTTTTAAATTAACACTCTTTTGTCTTGATCAAGACTAAAATACAACGCCTGCAGTGCGCAAATGCATTTTTTTGAGCGCAGCATTATTAGCAGGATGACAGAAGTCATTGTCTTGTTAATTTTTGTCCGAGTACCTAAGACAACCTCTGAGAACCAGTTATGAATTCAATGTTCGAATGTTAATTATCTATTCTCCTTCTAGTTAATATATTTTAGCGCAGACGACATAGATCTGCTCATTGCAAACCAGAGTAGACCAGACGAGACCAAAACAAGACAGACCAGAACTTAATACCAGGGAATATCACAGGACGATAATTAGATTATCAAACAAACATACGTATAATTCTATGCAATTGTCTCTGCATCAATATAACATACAAGTGAGAAAATATAGAGCAGGAGAGATCAAATGCACATGACTTTACAGTGCAGTAAATATTTACAACAAATTCAACCTCTCTTAAGAATTGAACGCTCAACAACAGCCGAAAATTGCATTTTCTAAAGAAGGTAAGACACTAAATGAATACCAATTTATTAATTCTTGATTGTGATAAAAGAAGTGAGATTATTTGGATCACTCTCTAAAAAACTTTCTGGAAACACCAGTATTAATTTCCTGTGTGGAGAAATTGTCGCTCTCTGGAAACACAAGTATTGGTGCCCAATGTGGAAGAGTGGTCGCTCTCTGGTAACACCAGTATTGATGTCATATGTGGAAGAGTGGTCGCTCTCTGGAAACACCAGTATTGATGTCATATGTGGAAAGTTGGTCGCTCTCTGGACACACGCGTATTGATGTCATATGTGGAAAGTTGGTCGCTCTCTGGACACACGCGTATTGATGTCATATGTGGAAAGTTGGTCGCTCTCTGGACACACGCGTATTGATGTCATATGTGGAAAGTTGGTCGCTCTCTGGACACACGCGTATTGATGTCATATGTGGAAAGTTGGTCGCTCTCTGGACACACGCGTATTGATGTCATATGTGGAAAGTTGGTCGCTCTCTGGACACACGCGTATTGGTGTCAAATATGGAAGAGTGGTCGCTCTCTGGACACACCAGTATTGGTGCCCAATGTGGAAGAGTGGTCGCTCTCTGGACACACCAGTATTGGTGCCCAATGTGGAAGAGTGGTCGCTCTCTGGTAACACCAGTATTGGTGCCCAATGTGGAAGAGTGGTCGCTCTCTGGTAACACCAGTATTGGTGCCCAATGTGGAAGAGTGGTCGCTCTCTGGTAACACCAGTATTGGTGCCCAATGTGGAAGAGTGGTCGCTCTCTGGTAACTCCAGTAGGTGCCCAATATGGAAGAGTGGTCGCTCTCTGGACACACCAGTATTGGTGCCTAATGTGGAAGAGTGGTCGCTCTCTGGACACACGCGTATTGGTGCCCAATGTGGAAGAGTGGTCGCTCTCTCGAAACACAAGTATTGGTGCCCAATGAGGAAGAGTGGTCGCTCTCTGGAAACACCAGCATTGATGTCATATGTGGAAGAGTGGTCGCTCTCTGGACACACGCGTATTGGTGTCAAATATGGAAGAGTAGTCGCTCTCTGGACACACGAGTATTGGTGTCAAATATGGAAGAGTGGTCGCTCTCTGGTAACACCAGTATTGGTGCCCAATGTGGAAGAGTGGTCGCTCTCTGGTAACACCAGTATTGGTGCCCAATGTGGAAGAGTGGTCGCTCTCTGGTAACACCAGTATTGGTGCCCAATGTGGAAGAGTGGTCGCTCTCTGGTAACACCAGTATTGGTGCCCAATGTGGAAGAATGGTCGCTCTCTGGTAACACCAGTATTGGTGCCCAATGAGGAAGAGTGGTCGCTCTCTGGACACACCAGTATTGGTGTCAAATATGGAAGAGTGGTCGCTCTCTGGTAACACCAGTATTGGTGCCCAATGAGGAAGAGTGGTCGCTCTCTGGACACACCAGTATTGGTGTCAAATATGGAAGAGTGGTCGCTCTCTGGTAACACCAGTATTGGTGCCCAATGAGGAAGAGTGGTCGCTCTCTGGACACACCAGTATTGGTGTCAAATATGGAAGAGTGGTCGCTCTCTGGTAACACCAGTATTGGTGCCCAATGAGGAAGAGTGGTCGCTCTCTGGACACACCAGTATTGGTGTCAAATATGGAAGAGTGGTCGCTCTCTGGTAACACCAGTATTGGTGTCAAATATGGAAGAGTGGTCGCTCTCTGGACACACGAGTATTGGTGTCAAATATGGAAGAGTGGTCGCTCTCTGGTAACACCAGTATTGGTGCCCAATGTGGAAGAATGGTCGCTCTCTGGTAACACCAGTATTGGTGCCCAATGTGGAAGAATGGTCGCTCTCTGGACACACGAGTATTGGTGCCCAATGTGGAAGAGTGGTCGCTCTCTGGACACACGAGTATTGGTGCCCAATATGGAAGAGTGGTCGCTCTCTGGTAACACCAGTATTGGTGCCCAATGTGGAAGAGTGGTCGCTCTCTGGTAACACCAGTATTGGTGCCCAATGTGGAAGAATGGTCGCTCTCTGGACACACGAGTATTGGTGCCCAATGTGGAAGAGTGGTCGCTCTCTGGTAACACCAGTATTGGTGCCCAATGTGGAAGAGTGGTCGCTCTCTGGTAACACCAGTATTGGTGCCCAATGTGGAAGAATGGTCGCTCTCTGGACATACGAGTATTGGTGCCCAATGTGGAAGAGTTGTCGCTCTCTGGACACACCAGTATTGGTGCCCAATGAGGAAGAGTGGTCGCTCTCTGGACACACCAGTATTGGTGCCCAATGTGGAAGAGTGGTCGCTCTCTGGACATACGAGTATTGGTGCCCAATGTGGAAGAGTTGTCGCTCTCTGGACACACCAGTATTGGTGCCCAATGAGGAAGAGTGGTCGCTCTCTGGTAACACCAGTATTGGTGCCCAATGTGGAAGAGTGGTCGCTCTCTGGACACACCAGTATTGGTGCCCAATGTGGAAGAGTGGTCGCTCTCTGGTAACACCAGTATTGGTGCCCAATATGGAAGAGTGGTCGCTCTCTGGTAACACCAGTATTGGTGCCCAATGTGGAAGAGTGGTCGCTCTCTGGTAACACCAGTATTGGTGCCCAATGTGGAAGAGTGGTCGCTCTCTGGTAACACCAGTATTAGTGCCCAATGTGGAAGAGTGGTCGCTCTCTGGACACACCAGTATAGGTGCCCAATGTGGAAGAGTGGTCGCTCTCTGGTAACACCAGTATTGGTGCCCAATGAGGAAGAGTGGTCGCTCTCTGGTAACACCAGTATTGATGCCCAATGTGGAAGAGTGGTCGCTCTCTGGTAACACCAGTATTGGTGCCCAATGAGGAAGAGTGGTCGCTCTCTGGTAACACCAGTATTGGTGCCCAATGAGGAAGAGTGGTCGCTCTCTGGTAACACCAGTATTGGTGCCAATGTGGAAGAGTGGTCGCTCTCTGGACCCACCAGTATTGGTGCCCAATGAGGAAGAGTGGTCGCTCTCAGGTAACACCAGTATTGGTGCCCAATGTGGAAGAGTTGTCGCTCTCTGGTAACACCAGTATTGGTGCCCAATGTGGAAGAGTGGTCGCTCTCTGGTAACACCAGTATTGATGCCCAATGTGGAAGAGTGGTCGCTCTCTGGTAACACCAGTATTGGTGCCCAATGTGGAAGAGTGGTCGCTCTCTGGTAACACCAGTAAGGATGCCCAATGTGGAAGAGTGGTCGCTCTCTGGTAACACCAGTATTGGTGCCCAATGTGGAAGAGTGGTCGCTCTCTGGACACACGAGTATTGGTGCCCAATGTGGAAGAATGGTCGCTCTCTAGACACACGAATATTGGTGCCCAATGTGGAAGAGTGGTCGCTCTCTGGACACACGAGTATTAGTGCCCAATGTGGAAGAGTGGTCGCTCTCTGGTAACACCAGTATTGGTGCCCAATGTGGAAGAGTGGTCGCTCTCTGGACTCACGAGTATTGGTGTCAAATATGGAAGAGTGGTCGCTCTCTGGACTCACGAGTATTGGTGCCCAATATGGAAGAGTGGTCGCTCTCTGGTAACACCAGTATTGGTGCCCAATGTGGAAGAGTGGTCGCTCTCTGGACACACCAGTATTGGTGCCCAATGTGGAAGAGTGGTCGCTCTCTGGACTCACGAGTATTGGTGCCCAATATGGAAGAGTGGTCGCTCTCTGGTAACACCAGTATTGGTGCCCAATGTGGAAGAGTGGTCGCTCTCTGGACACACCAGTATTGGTGCCCAATGTGGAAGAGTGGTCGCTCTCTGGTAACACCAGTATTGGTGCCCAATGTGGAAGAGTGGTCGCTCTCTGGACTCACGAGTATTGGTGCCCAATATGGAAGAATGGTCGCTCTCTGGACACACCAGTATTGGTGCCCAATGTGGAAGAGTGGTCGCTCTCTGGACACACCAGTATTGGTGCCCAATGTGGAAGAGTGGTCGCTCTCTGGACTCACGAGTATTGGTGTCAAATATGGAAGAGTGGTCGCTCTCTGGACTCACGAGTATTGGTGCCCAATATGGAAGAGTGGTCGCTCTCTGGTAACACCAGTATTGGTGCCCAATGTGGAAGAGTGGTCGCTCTCTGGACACACCAGTATTGGTGCCCAATGTGGAAGAGTGGTCGCTCTCTGGTAACACCAGTATTGGTGCCCAATATGGAAGAGTGGTCGCTCTCTGGTAACACCAGTATTGGTGCCCAATATGGAAGAGTGGTCGCTCTCTGGTAACACCAGTATTGGTGCCCAATATGGAAGAGTGGTCGCTCTCTGGTAACACCAGTATTGGTGCCCAATATGGAAGAGTGGTCGCTCTCTGGTAACACCAGTATTGGTGCCCAATGTGGAAGAGTGGTCGCTCTCTGGTAACACCAGTATTGGTGCCCAATGTGGAAGAGTGGTCGCTCTCTGGTAACACCAGTATTGGTGCCCAATATGGAAGAGTGGTCGCTCTCTGGTAACACCAGTATTGGTGCCCAATGTGGAAGAGTGGTCGCTCTCTGGTAACACCAGTATTGGTGCCCAATGTGGAAGAGTGGTCGCTCTCTGGTAACACCAGTATTGGTGCCCAATATGGAAGAGTGGTCGCTCTCTGGACACACCAGTATTGGTGCCCAATGTGGAAGAGTGGTCGCTCTCTGGACTCACGAGTATTGGTGCCCAATATGGAAGAGTGGTCGCTCTCTGGTAACACCAGTATTGGTGCCCAAAGTGGAAGAGTGGTCGCTCTCTGGACACACCAGTATTGGTGCCCAATGTGGAAGAGTGGTCGCTCTCTGGTAACACCAGTATTGGTGCCCAATGTGGAAGAGTGGTCGCTCTCTGGACACACCAGTATTGGTGCCCAATGTGGAAGGGTGGTCGCTCTCTGGTAACACCAGTATTGGTGCCCAATATGGAAGAGTGGTCGCTCTCTGGACACACCAGTATTGGTGCCCAATATGGAAGAGTTGTCGCTCTCTGGACACACCAGTATTGGTGCCCAATGTGGAAGAGTGGTCGCTCTCTGGACACACCAGTATTGGTGCCCAATGTGGAAGAGTGGTCGCTCTCTGGACTCACGAGTATTGGTGCCCAATATGGAAGAGTGGTCGCTCTCTGGTAACACCAGTATTGGTGCCCAAAGTGGAAGAGTGGTCGCTCTCTGGACACACCAGTATTGGTGCCCAATGTGGAAGAGTGGTCGCTCTCTGGTAACACCAGTATTGGTGCCCAATGTGGAAGAGTGGTCGCTCTCTGGACACACCAGTATTGGTGCCCAATGTGGAAGAGTGGTCGCTCTCTGGTAACACCAGTATTGGTGCCCAATATGGAAGAGTGGTCGCTCTCTGGACACACCAGTATTGGTGCCCAATATGGAAGAGTTGTCGCTCTCTGGACACACCAGTATTGGTGCCCAATGTGGAAGAGTGGTCGCTCTCTGGACACACCAGTATTGGTGCCCAATGTGGAAGAGTGGTCGCTCTCTGGACACACGAGTATTAGTGCCCAATGTGGAAGGGTGGTCGCTCTCTGGACACACCAGTATTGGTGCCCAATGTGGAAGAGTGGTCGCTCTCTGGACATACGAGTATTGGTGCCCAATGTGGAAGAGTGGTCGCTCTCTGGTAACACCAGTATTGGTGCCCAATGTGGAAGAGTGGTCGCTCTCTGGACACACCAGTATTGGTGCCCAATGTGGAAGAGTGGTCGCTCTCTGGACACACCAGTATTGGTGCCCAATGTGGAAGAGTGGTCGCTCTCTGGTAACACCAGTATTCGTGCCCAATGTGGAAGAGTGGTCGCTCTCTGGTAACACCAGTATTGGTGCCCAATGTGGAAGAGTGGTCGCTCTCTGGTAACACCAGTATTGGTGCCCAATGTGGAAGAGTGGTCGCTCTCTGGTAACTCCAGTATTGGTGCCCAATATGGAAGAGTGGTCGCTCTCTGGACACACCAGTATTGGTGCCCAATGTGGAAGAGTGGTCGCTCTCTGGACACACGCGTATTGGTGCCCAATGTGGAAGAGTGGTCGCTCTCTCGAAACACAAGTATTGGTGCCCAATGAGGAAGAGTGGTCGCTCTCTGGAAACACCAGTATTGATGTCATATGTGGAAGAGTGGTCGCTCTCTGGACACACGCGTATTGGTGTCAAATATGGAAGAGTAGTCGCTCTCTGGACACACGAGTATTGGTGTCAAATATGGAAGAGTGGTCGCTCTCTGGTAACACCAGTATTGGTGCCCAATGTGGAAGAGTGGTCGCTCTCTGGTAACACCAGTATTGGTGCCCAATGTGGAAGAGTGGTCGCTCTCTGGTAACACCAGTATTGGTGCCCAATGTGGAAGAGTGGTCGCTCTCTGGTAACACCAGTATTGGTGCCCAATGTGGAAGAATGGTCGCTCTCTGGTAACACCAGTATTGGTGCCCAATGAGGAAGAGTGGTCGCTCTCTGGACACACCAGTATTGGTGTCAAATATGGAAGAGTGGTCGCTCTCTGGTAACACCAGTATTGGTGCCCAATGAGGAAGAGTGGTCGCTCTCTGGACACACCAGTATTGGTGTCAAATATGGAAGAGTGGTCGCTCTCTGGTAACACCAGTATTGGTGCCCAATGAGGAAGAGTGGTCGCTCTCTGGACACACCAGTATTGGTGTCAAATATGGAAGAGTGGTCGCTCTCTGGTAACACCAGTATTGGTGCCCAATGAGGAAGAGTGGTCGCTCTCTGGACACACCAGTATTGGTGTCAAATATGGAAGAGTGGTCGCTCTCTGGTAACACCAGTATTGGTGTCAAATATGGAAGAGTGGTCGCTCTCTGGACACACGAGTATTGGTGTCAAATATGGAAGAGTGGTCGCTCTCTGGTAACACCAGTATTGGTGCCCAATGTGGAAGAATGGTCGCTCTCTGGTAACACCAGTATTGGTGCCCAATGTGGAAGAATGGTCGCTCTCTGGACACACGAGTATTGGTGCCCAATGTGGAAGAGTGGTCGCTCTCTGGACACACGAGTATTGGTGCCCAATATGGAAGAGTGGTCGCTCTCTGGTAACACCAGTATTGGTGCCCAATGTGGAAGAGTGGTCGCTCTCTGGTAACACCAGTATTGGTGCCCAATGTGGAAGAATGGTCGCTCTCTGGACACACGAGTATTGGTGTTCAATGTGGAAGAGTGGTCGCTCTCTGGTAACACCAGTATTGGTGCCCAATGTGGAAGAGTGGTCGCTCTCTGGTAACACCAGTATTGGTGCCCAATGTGGAAGAATGGTCGCTCTCTGGACATACGAGTATTGGTGCCCAATGTGGAAGAGTTGTCGCTCTCTGGACACACCAGTATTGGTGCCCAATGAGGAAGAGTGGTCGCTCTCTGGACACACCAGTATTGGTGCCCAATGTGGAAGAGTGGTCGCTCTCTGGACATACGAGTATTGGTGCCCAATGTGGAAGAGTTGTCGCTCTCTGGACACACCAGTAATGGTGCCCAATGAGGAAGAGTGGTCGCTCTCTGGTAACACCAGTATTGGTGCCCAATGTGGAAGAGTGGTCGCTCTCTGGACACACCAGTATTGGTGCCCAATGTGGAAGAGTGGTCGCTCTCTGGTAACACCAGTATTGGTGCCCAATATGGAAGAGTGGTCGCTCTCTGGTAACACCAGTATTGGTGCCCAATGTGGAAGAGTGGTCGCTCTCTGGTAACACCAGTATTGGTGCCCAATGTGGAAGAGTGGTCGCTCTCTGGTTACACCAGTATTAGTGCCCAATGTGGAAGAGTGGTCGCTCTCTGGACACACCAGTATAGGTGCCCAATGTGGAAGAGTGGTCGCTCTCTGGTAACACCAGTATTGGTGCCCAATGAGGAAGAGTGGTCGCTCTCTGGTAACACCAGTATTGATGCCCAATGTGGAAGAGTGGTCGCTCTCTGGTAACACCAGTATTGGTGCCCAATGAGGAAGAGTGGTCGCTCTCTGGTAACACCAGTATTGGTGCCCAATGAGGAAGAGTGGTCGCTCTCTGGTAACACCAGTATTGGTGCCAATGTGGAAGAGTGGTCGCTCTCTGGACCCACCAGTATTGGTGCCCAATGAGGAAGAGTGGTCGCTCTCAGGTAACACCAGTATTGGTGCCCAATGTGGAAGAGTTGTCGCTCTCTGGTAACACCAGTATTGGTGCCCAATGTGGAAGAGTGGTCGCTCTCTGGTAACACCAGTATTGATGCCCAATGTGGAAGAGTGGTCGCTCTCTGGTAACACCAGTATTGGTGCCCAATGTGGAAGAGTGGTCGCTCTCTGGTAACACCAGTAAGGATGCCCAATGTGGAAGAGTGGTCGCTCTCTGGTAACACCAGTATTGGTGCCCAATGTGGAAGAGTGGTCGCTCTCTGGACACACGAGTATTGGTGCCCAATGTGGAAGAATGGTCGCTCTCTAGACACACGAATATTGGTGCCCAATGTGGAAGAGTGGTCGCTCTCTGGACACACGAGTATTAGTGCCCAATGTGGAAGAGTGGTCGCTCTCTGGACTCACGAGTATTGGTGCCCAATATGGAAGAGTGGTCGCTCTCTGGTAACACCAGTATTGGTGCCCAATGTGGAAGAGTGGTCGCTCTCTGGACTCACGAGTATTGGTGTCAAATATGGAAGAGTGGTCGCTCTCTGGACTCACGAGTATTGGTGCCCAATATGGAAGAGTGGTCGCTCTCTGGTAACACCAGTATTGGTGCCCAATGTGGAAGAGTGGTCGCTCTCTGGACACACCAGTATTGGTGCCCAATGTGGAAGAGTGGTCGCTCTCTGGACTCACGAGTATTGGTGCCCAATATGGAAGAGTGGTCGCTCTCTGGTAACACCAGTATTGGTGCCCAATGTGGAAGAGTGGTCGCTCTCTGGACACACCAGTATTGGTGCCCAATGTGGAAGAGTGGTCGCTCTCTGGTAACACCAGTATTGGTGCCCAATGTGGAAGAGTGGTCGCTCTCTGGACTCACGAGTATTGGTGCCCAATATGGAAGAATGGTCGCTCTCTGGACACACCAGTATTGGTGCCCAATGTGGAAGAGTGGTCGCTCTCTGGACACACCAGTATTGGTGCCCAATGTGGAAGAGTGGTCGCTCTCTGGACTCACGAGTATTGGTGTCAAATATGGAAGAGTGGTCGCTCTCTGGACTCACGAGTATTGGTGCCCAATATGGAAGAGTGGTCGCTCTCTGGTAACACCAGTATTGGTGCCCAATGTGGAAGAGTGGTCGCTCTCTGGACACACCAGTATTGGTGCCCAATGTGGAAGAGTGGTCGCTCTCTGGTAACACCAGTATTGGTGCCCAATATGGAAGAGTGGTCGCTCTCTGGTAACACCAGTATTGGTGCCCAATATGGAAGAGTGGTCGCTCTCTGGTAACACCAGTATTGGTGCCCAATATGGAAGAGTGGTCGCTCTCTGGTAACACCAGTATTGGTGCCCAATATGGAAGAGTGGTCGCTCTCTGGTAACACCAGTATTGGTGCCCAATGTGGAAGAGTGGTCGCTCTCTGGTAACACCAGTATTGGTGCCCAATGTGGAAGAGTGGTCGCTCTCTGGTAACACCAGTATTGGTGCCCAATATGGAAGAGTGGTCGCTCTCTGGTAACACCAGTATTGGTGCCCAATGTGGAAGAGTGGTCGCTCTCTGGTAACACCAGTATTGGTGCCCAATGTGGAAGAGTGGTCGCTCTCTGGTAACACCAGTATTGGTGCCCAATATGGAAGAGTGGTCGCTCTCTGGACACACCAGTATTGGTGCCCAATGTGGAAGAGTGGTCGCTCTCTGGACTCACGAGTATTGGTGCCCAATATGGAAGAGTGGTCGCTCTCTGGTAACACCAGTATTGGTGCCCAAAGTGGAAGAGTGGTCGCTCTCTGGACACACCAGTATTGGTGCCCAATGTGGAAGAGTGGTCGCTCTCTGGTAACACCAGTATTGGTGCCCAATGTGGAAGAGTGGTCGCTCTCTGGACACACCAGTATTGGTGCCCAATGTGGAAGAGTGGTCGCTCTCTGGTAACACCAGTATTGGTGCCCAATATGGAAGAGTGGTCGCTCTCTGGACACACCAGTATTGGTGCCCAATATGGAAGAGTTGTCGCTCTCTGGACACACCAGTATTGGTGCCCAATGTGGAAGAGTGGTCGCTCTCTGGACACACCAGTATTGGTGCCCAATGTGGAAGAGTGGTCGCTCTCTGGACACACGAGTATTAGTGCCCAATGTGGAAGGGTGGTCGCTCTCTGGACACACCAGTATTGGTGCCCAATGTGGAAGAGTGGTCGCTCTCTGGACATACGAGTATTGGTGCCCAATGTGGAAGAGTGGTCGCTCTCTGGTAACACCAGTATTGGTGCCCAATGTGGAAGAGTGGTCGCTCTCTGGACACACCAGTATTGGTGCCCAATGTGGAAGAGTGGTCGCTCTCTGGTAACACCAGTATTGGTGCCCAATGTGGAAGAATGGTCGCTCTCTGGACACACCAGTATTGGTGCCCAATGTGGAAGAATGGTCGCTCTCTGGACACACCAGTATTGGTGCCCAATGAGGAAGAGTGGTCGCTCTCTGGTAACACAAGTATTGGTGCCCAATGTGGAAGAAGGGTCGCTCTCTGGAAACACCAGTATTGGTGCCCAATGTGGAAGAATGGTCGCTCTCTGGACACACCAGTATTGATGCCCAATGTGGAAGAATGGTCGCTCTCTGGACACACCAGTATTGGTGCCCAATGTGGAAGAATGGTCGCTCTCTGGACACACCAGTATTGGTGCCCAATGTGGAAGAATGGTCGCTCTCTGGACACACCAGTATTGGTGCCCAATGAGGAAGAGTGGTCGCTCTCTGGTAACACCAGTATTGGTGCCCAATGTGGAAGAGTGGTCGCTCTCTGGACACACGAGTATTAGTGCCCAATGTGGAAGAGTGGTCGCTCTCTGGACTCACGAGTATTGGTGCCCAATGTGGAAGAGTGGTCGCTCTCTGGTAACACCAGTATTGGTGCCCAATGTGGAAGAGTGGTCGCTCTCTGGACACACCAGTATTGATGCCCAATGTGGAAGAGTGGTCGCTCTCTGGTAACACCAGTATTGATGCCCAATGTGGAAGAGTGGTCGCTCTCTGGACACACCAGTATTGATGCCCAATGTGGAAGAGTGGTCGCTCTCTGGACACACCAGTATTGGTGCCCAATGTGGAAGAGTGGTCGCTCTCTGGACACACCAGTATTGATGCCCAATGTGGAAGAGTGGTCGCTCTCTGGACACACGAGTATTAGTGCCCAATGTGGAAGAGTGGTCGCTCTCTGGACACACGAGTATTAGTGCCCAATGTGGAAGAGTGGTCGCTCTCTGGACTCACGAGTATTGGTGCCCAATGTGGAAGAGTGGTCGCTCTCTGGTAACACCAGTATTGGTGCCCAATGTGGAAGAGTGGTCGCTCTCTGGACATACGAGTATTGGTGCCCAATGTGGAAGAGTGGTCGCTCTCTGGACATACGAGTATTGGTGCCCAATGTGGAAGAGTGGTCGCTCTCTGGACATACGAGTATTGGTGCCCAATGTGGAAGAGTGGTCGCTCTCTGGTAACACCAGTATTGGTGCCCAATGTGGAAGAGTGGTCGCTCTCTGGACACACCAGTATTGGTGCCCAATGTGGAAGAGTGGTCGCTCTCTGGACACACCAGTATTGGTGCCCAATGTGGAAGAGTGGTCGCTCTCTGGTAACACCAGTATTGGTGCCCAATGTGGAAGAGTGGTCGCTCTCTGGTAACACCAGTATTGGTGCCCAATGTGGAAGAGTGGTCGCTCTCTGGACATACGAGTATTGGTGCCCAATGTGGAAGAGTTGTCGCTCTCTGGACACACCAGTATTAGTGCCCAATGTGGAAGAGTGGTCGCTCTCTGGACACACGAGTATTAGTGCCCAATGTGGAAGAGTGGTCGCTCTCTGGACTCACGAGTATTGGTGCCCAATATGGAAGAATGGTCGCTCTCTGGTTACACCAGTATTGGTGCCCAATATGGAAGAATGGTCGCTCTCTGGTTACACCAGTATTTGTGCCCAATATGGAAGAATGGTCGCTCTCTGGTTACACCAGTATTGGTGCCCAATATGGAAGAATGGTCGCTCTCTGGTTACACCAGTATTGGTGCCCAATATGGAAGAGTGGTCGCTCTCTGGTTACACCAGTATTGATGCCCAATATGGAAGAATGGTCGCTCTCTGGTTACACCAGTATTGGTGCCCAATATGGAAGAATGGTCGCTCTCTGGTTACACCAGTATTGGTGCCCAATATGGAAGAATGGTCGCTCTCTGGTTACACCAGTATTGGTGCCCAATATGGAAGAATGGTCGCTCTCTGGTTACACCAGTATTGGTGCCCAATATGGAAGAATGGTCGCTCTCTGGTTACACCAGTATTGATGCCCAATGTGGAAGAGTGGTCGCTCTCTGGACACACGAGTATTAGTGCCCAATGTGGAAGAGTGGTCGCTCTCTGGACACACGAGTATTGATGCCCTATGTGGAAGAGTGGTCGCTCTCTGGACACAGGAGTATTGATGTCCTTTGTTGAAAATTGGTTGTGTTTTTTGCGAGGTTCGAACTCGGAACTTCTACTTTGTTGAATATAACCAAAATACGTTCAAATAGTACGTACATTTATCTACAATGGATGTCAAACATAAGTCGACATTTCCGTTTGAAAACGGCGATAACTTGTCAATAATCTGAATAAAGTCAATGTAGTCCAACTCGCTCCAACGCCTACATGATGAAATTACCGATTTTATGTATTTTAATGATACAGTGAACTTTCTGGTAATGTGCCATGGGAATTTAAAAGGAGAATCTTGTACAACAGAACTGATAAGAAACAACGAGCTGTTGTCAAAGATTCGATGACGAGTTTTGACGGAGTAGTTTATACACAAAACATAAATTAAAAGCAAACCCCAAGTGAGTAAATTTATTTGACATTTATGTCTCGACCTCAGCAAACACGAATATTTTACTCAGTCAACATCAAACCCGTCCTGTTTTCCAGTAAAGGATGTCATTATGTACGAAGAAATATTAGAACACGCTGATAAAATGTTAAAACAATTATGGGTTCGGATTTAAAAGCAAAGTTATCTTATAGCATAAGATAGCATTAAACTCACACTCATTAAACGTCACCATTAAACTCTCACTCATTGATCTTCACCTTTAAAGTCACACTCATTAATCGTCACCTTTAAACTCACACTCATTAATCGTCAACATTAAACCCACACTCATTAAGCTTCACCTTTAAACTCACACTCATTAATCGTCACCATTAAACTCGCACTCATTAATCGTCACCATTAAACTCACACTCATTAATCTTCACCTTTCAACTCACACTCATTAATCGTCACCATTAAACTCACACTCATTAATCTTCACCTTTAAACCCACATTCATTAATCGTCACCATTAAACTCACACTCTTAAATCTTCACCTTTAAACTCAGGTTCATTATTCGTCACCATTAAACTCACACTCATTAATCGTCACCTTTAAACTCACACTCATGAATCGTCAACATTAAACTCACACTCATTAATCTTCACCATTAAACTCACATATTCTTCACCATTAAACTCACACTCAGTAATCTTCACCATTAAACTCACATATTCTTCACCATTAAACTCACACTCATTAATCTTCACCACTAAACTCACACGCATTTATCGTCACCTTTAAACTCACACTCATTAATCGTCAACATTAAACTCACACTCATTAATCTTCACCATTAAACTCACATATTCTTCACCATTAAACTCACACTCAGTAATCTTCACCATTAAACTCACATATTCTTCACCATTCAACTCACACTCATTAATCTTCACCATTAAACTAACACTCATTAGTCTTCACCATTCAACTCACACTCATTAATATTCGCCATTCAACTCACACTCATTAATCTTCGCCATTCAACTCACACTCATTAATTTTCGCCATTAAACTCACACTCATTAATCTTCATCGTTAAACTCACACTCATTAATTTTCACTGTTAAACTCACACTCATTAATCGTCACCATTAAACTCACACTCATTAATCGTCACCATTAAACTCACACTCATTAATCTTCACCTTTCAACTCACACTCATTAATCGTCACCATTAAACTCACACTCATTAATCTTCACCATTAAACTCACACTCTTAAATCTTCACCTTTAAACTCAGGTTCATTATTCGTCACCATTAAACTCACACTCATTAATCGTCACCTTTAAACTCACACTCATGAATCGTCAACATTAAACTCACACTCATTAATCTTCACCATTAAACTCACATATTCTTCACCATTAAACTCACACTCAGTAATCTTCACCATTAAACTCACATATTCTTCACCATTAAACTCACACTCATTAATCTTCACCACTAAACTCACACGCATTAATCGTCACCTTTAAACTCACACTCATTAATCGTCAACATTAAACTCACACTCATTAATCTTCACCATTAAACTCACATATTCTTCACCATTAAACTCACACTCAGTAATCTTCACCATTAAACTCACATATTCTTCACCATTCAACTCACACTCATTAATCTTCACCATTAAACTAACACTCATTAGTCTTCACCATTCAACTCACACTCATTAATATTCGCCATTCAACTCACACTCATTAATCTTCGCCATTCAACTCACACTCATTAATTTTCGCCATTAAACTCACACTCATTAATCTTCATCGTTAAACTCACACTCATTAATCTTCACTGTTAAACTCACACTCATTAATCGTCACCATTAAACTCACACTCATTAATCGTCACCATTAAACTCACACTCATTAATCTTCACCATTAAACTCACACTCATTAATCTTCGCCATTAAACTCACACTCATTAATCTTCACCATTAAACTCACACTCATTAATCGTCACCATTCAACTCACACTCATTAATCTTCACCATTAAACTCACACTCATTAATCTTCACCATTAAACTCACACTCATTAATCTTCGCCATTCAACTCACACTCATTAATCTTCGCCATTATCTTCGGACACAATTATTGTACTCGTCGCTATGGCACGTGATATAAGTACTGAAATTCGGTCTTCGTATTTCGACAACGAAAACATACGGAGATGTCCGAAATTTCCGAAAAGTATTAGGTAACTTTCTCCGACGATAACACAAGCCTTAAATCATTTATAATATTAATAATATGCAATACTTTAGTCGAAGGGAGATAAATCAAACAGTTTCAAATACAATTGAAATAATTAATTACGAAATATTTAACCGAACATTTGCGGTACAATAATTTTCTTATAATGCCTAACAGAATGGAATGTAATGAAGTACTTATTACCTATATCGCAAACAGACAATATTTAATTACCTCGAATCGATCAAACAATGATCATTTGTATTACACAACGGAACAATTCAACAAATATTATCGAATTCCTCGTTTGTCGATTCGACACAATCCGGTCAATCTATACGGTATTGGCAGTAAGAATTACTCGGACAAGTTAACCATTATCCTGCTTTCCTTTATTAACAAATTTGCCAGCTGACTAATTAGGACCAATAATGCACGATTCACTCACAAAAATTAATATATTCAGCGTAATCGTTATATGATATATTCATGCATAAAGGTCAGAATCAGGTTAATTTGTTCGGATTATAATTAAAATAAAACATATTGCTAAGCATATTGATGTACTGAATATGTTTAATATGTCACATTCAGTAAAATCAATGCTGTTATTATTATTAAGAACCTCACTTAAAGACCACCTCAAAATTAAGACCATAACAATAATAAGACCAGTTTAATTCTCTATTTCTTTACTCAATAATCAGACCACCACTCCATTAAGACTGACTTTCCTCAGAACCAATGGTGGTCTTATTATTGAGGTTTCATTGTACATTGCATTTAGTGATGTGAATTTATTTGAAACAATTGTGTATTGTTTCGTACCGTTAGTGTCGTGTTAGCTACTAAAGATATATTGTACATTATTAAATATACAGTCGGACCTCGTTCATTCGAATTCAACGGGTCCGAAATTTTATTTCGAATAATACATGGTTTCGAATAGCCCATTAGATTAGACATATATAAGAATCATCCGGAGCGAATATTGTTTTCGGATGATACCAAGTACTCTGATAGAAGGTTGTCGAATAAACTAGGTCCGACTGTAAATATAACTTCATTCCGCTACGTAAAAGCCGCATAGATGGCTTTGCTTCAAAAGTGCAGGAGCAAGAATTTATATATTGCTGCCGAAATTCAATTCAATTTCCGTATAGCAGCGTCATTTATTTTTCAAAACCTAATTCAATGTATGCCTACCGTAGTCTTCATTAAGTCATTAAACTGTAAACGTAGTAATTACTTGACGCCTTAAATAATTTGAAAAAAGACGAGAACTAATTAAATGAGTGTAAAACGGTTCTTAGAACTCGAGAATTAATAAAAATATTGATTCTGCACCAGAACATTGGTGATAACTGCTTTCTTATGAATGCATCTTCCCACTGTGTGCAATAATGTAACTGAAACATATTTGGCCTTTACCCAAGACCGGCTACACTCCTAATATTAGTAACTTATACACCAGTATTAAATTACCAGAAAATGTAAATGATTTTGTTCCTTCAGAGCTATTTATATAGTTACAATCAATATTACAAGAGACATGATAAATATATAATATAATATCAGAGTGAATCAAAGCAAACTTAGTGTAAGACTGTAGGAGAAAAATATTGTTTATAAAATGTCAGTTTGGTTGTGCGGGGGATTTACGCCGTTTTAACTGTGTATCACTAATGTACGGCGGTCAGTAAACCTCACCAGTGTTCCTTGGTTACCAGCCAGTACTGTTTTGTTCTGCCGCAAGTAACTGACACTTTCCTAAATTGAATCAGAGTTGGAGGACAAACAAATGACCGTGAATGCATTACCGTCAGTCAAATCGTCAAGGATATCAAACGCCTCGTAGCTAAAACCTACACTCTTCAGTAAAGGCAAGCATGGCGACATGATACATTGATGAGGTCAATCAAAAATCAAGTTACCTCCAACGTGTAACCCAACCTCTTGAGGGCAACACTCTTTGTGAGACGTTAATTATGGCTGTTATCGAGAGGTTGATGCCCTGTAGAGATAAAATTAATCGTAAATTCTATATTGAGGAAACAATGATGTTTTTGTTGAGAGTTTGTTGCCATGGAGATGGTAAATCGATAGTAAATTCTTTATGCAGACAATAATGACAATGTTGTTGAGAGGTTGTTGTCCTGAAGATTATTAAATTGAAAGTAAAGTCTAAATAGTGGAAAATTTTATAGCGTTGTCGGAGTGAGATTGTTGCTCAAGAGAGGGTCACGCTGGAGAGGTTTCACTGTATAGGCAAACTGTATTCCCATTTTACAGAATGGAAAAAGAATCATACAGCTGTGACCCTTACAAATACACATTCAATCTGTGTGTGCATCATTTAAATACAGTAAAACCTCACCTAAAGACAACCTCAATAATAAGACTACCTCAAAATAATCAAGAACACCATTTTCAAGTCCATTTTTACAGTTTTGCTCTTTGTTCAACCTCGATATTAAGACCACCTCAATAAGAAAACAAGTCTTCTAGGGTTCCAATGGTGGTGTTATTTTCTTTACTGTGCACAATCCTGTTTCTGAAGTCTGATAATTCTACCGGTCAGATTCGGTCCATAAAATGTGCCTCAAGTATTGTATCGATGCAACATTGAAAGAAAGATGCGTCACGAACAGACAAGGTCAGGTTCCGAACTTAGAAACAAAAAAGACATTCACATCATAACATTGCTTAAACTACAGCACTTTTAGTACAATTTGATCTCGTATGATGTCTATTGCTTACCATTAATGTTAGGTCGATTGTTGATTTTTGTTACCATCGCTGATTTTATGTTCTAAAGGATGATCAGATTGCCTTGATTCGGTATTCTCGGACACCAGATGTCTGGAGTGGTCACCTGGTTATATACTGTGATCGGTGACAATGCTACAAGTAGCGGTAATGACTTCTTCATTTGTCGTTTCATGTCTAGCGTTTCCTGCTTTATATACCACGTAAAGTTAGCATTTCAACATTCGTATTTCATTATTTCAAAGTTACATTGTGAAATAATGAATAGTGTAATTATGAGCTCCGTCGTGTAAAAGTTCATGATTTCGCTACAAACCAAATTAGCTATGTAATAATGAACTTTGCGAGGCTTGCCTTCCATGATTAGACTTCAATTCGCGAATCATGACAATATGACTTTCACATGAGATTTAGATGTTAGATCATGAATCTAGAAATCAAGGATTGGACAGTTCACCTTTTAATGTTTGAAGACGCGAAATACGATGACACCATCCGTCTTTCATACAGGACATAAACAAATGTAGAATTCGATTCCAGTGAAATACATGTTACATACGACAGCAATCCTGATACGAGATATTCAACGGACACATTCAGATTTGATTAGTGTCGACAGCAGGATGCCTACAGTAACTGTGTTTTAGTTCCACCACGCTGTTCCAGTCAACTTAATTAAATGTATTCGCACAGTACGCGATACTAGCCCGCAGCTACGCGGGGCTCAATGAGACAAGTCTGGTTGAGTATAAAATCCCGTTCGTCACGGCTAAAGTCCGGCACCTGATTAAAGTTTTCGTTCCCGGATTATTTATAACCCTGGTTTAATCACCGAGTAACATGCAAAAAGATAAGATATTATCAGATGTAACAATACTCATACTGATTAGTCCATTTGAGTGATGACAGTATGATCAAATGACGTGCCTAAACGAAATTTAAGACACATTCATTTATTTTGTGATTGTTCGTAACTGGTTTTCATCATGTAATCTAGCATTTCATTCCGGTACCTGTTAATTTGAAAATCATGAATAATGACATTAATTACTATTATAAATATAGCAGAGAGTGTTACTTTTAATGGATATGCACCATTGATAGCTACCAGACATGATAGTGCAAGTAATTATACACATGGGTGTTTATTACTTAATATGTTTATTTAATGTAAACAACCTTGAAAATATTTATTCGCGCTTTGTAAATTAGCAGTTTTTGTAGTTAGTGTATGTCTGCGAAATTCAATAACCACGAAACGGGCCTTAGTTTGTTAGTGTAAGTATATTTTGTATAGTAGTATTGACTTTTGTTTTTACTATGAACATTGTAACATGTTTTATGCAATAAAATGATATTGATATATTGATATCGACGTATTTCGCGAATTGTATTAGCCGCAAAATGTCGACAGTATGCCGTAAACACGAAACACTACATTCGCATACATTTTTGTGTTTACAGTATAATATTGTTGTTATCTTGTGGATCTAAAATAGTCACAAAAATCATTTAAAATTAAACACGTTCTGCAAAAAATAATTCGATAAGAAATCACATGTTACAAAGTACTCAACATTTCTAAATGCTGGCAGTTCAATATGATTGCACACATTTGTTTATGATTGTTGGGTTCCAGATACACACACTTTCCCTAACCGTTATGTCATGTTTTTGGACTGGTGATTTAACTTATTCAATTAATCAATTGTTGACCAAGTTATCATAACTTATATTGATCACTCTCGGTGTCTGTTTCCTGGTTTACTTCAACTAGGTTGTAAAGTTAGAAGTTCAACCACACTCAATACGGGATACGAACCCCCGACTTCCGGATCAGGGTTCAACCCCTCAACCACTACGCCTCCTGCCCCTCCTTCACAGGCATCTTGCTCTTTATTTAACAATTATTTACCGGAATACGGGTTAATTTACCAATACAAACGGCATCGGTCGCATTTAAGCATCCTTACAGAATTCACAACGCTGAAATGTTCGGGAGATCTTGCGCTCTATATATGGGACGCACAATTCACAGTTCGTTTTAAGTTATGATCGTACGTTTCACGACATCTTAGACAGTAATTACATGGCGTTTGCAGCGCTAGTGCTCATGTGACGGATTTACGGCACGAAGTACAAAAGTCAATAATTATTTAGACCACAGAATTTGCAGAAATAAATGCCAACTGACGACAAATAATCAGCAAGATGCATTGTCAAACTGCGAACACTTCAATCTGGGAATAAATGCCAATACTTCTCCGAGAGTTTATGTGATAGATTAGTACAAATAGGCAAACAATTCGCTTAACAATGACGACTTTACATCGGTAATCTGGTTAGTATTAATCCGTTAGATATGTAGCCAGTTAATGGTGATGTTTTATTCAATTGTTAAGATATAATAGCACTCACTTTCTCTCCATCGATTAATTCCAATACAGCAAGTGCGAGAATATCGCGGGTGAAAGCCAAACTGATCTATCCGTATTTGAGAAGGAGGCAGATAGACTTGTTTCCTTTTCACCCCAAGATATTGTATCATGATTTATACGTGCTCTTGTTTCTTAAATAGATTTCTTTCTCTCGTGAGTTTTTGGAGGCACAAGAAGAAAAGCAATCTGATGAAAGAGGAATCGACGGTCGTGCGAAATATTGCGCACTATAACATTTAAATACAGGGTGTCCGAAAAGAAAGGTAACACTTTTATACCGCAATAACTTTCATTTATTACAAGATAAACATAATAAACTTTGTATAATTGTAGAGCAAAGATGAAAGTTTTTATTGGTAACAATTTGAAATAAATATATTGATCAATGAACTTTTTACCTGAATCTGTCTCTATCGTCATTTTAATAATTAATCGATGGAGAGAAAGTGACGGCCTTTCATCACATTTCCTTGTTTTACTCGAACTATGAACATCTTAATAACATTATCACACATTTCCTGACTGATTTTCTTTATTTCAGAGAAAGAAGTCGCACGTATTGAGATCAGGACTGTGTGCGGGCCACGAAATTCTTGTATAACATAATTGTCGAGCGCGGACTGCGCCTATTCAAATTTAGGTAATTAAAATATATGGACACATTCATATCTTATTATAAGTTATTATAGTGCCACACATAAATATTACAGTAAAATTTATTATACATTATATAACTAGTGCTGATCTATGATTTACTCGTATCAAATTGGCTCGAAACAAATTAGGCTTTAATGGTGTGAAAATAACAACAACATCCACACTAATATAGACTTTTGTTTGAAATATAATATTGTAATATAAAATATCGTGTTATTTATAATGGCATACACAACAACCATTCCAGAGCTGCCCTCACTTCATCAACAACAGTTCTTCAACTACATTATCAGTTTTCCTGCAGTAAAGTACCGATTTATCAGTTTTCCTGCAGTAAAGTAGGCCTACCGATTTAGCCTTTGGAGAGCAACACTCTCTCAACAACAGACACAATTACCTACACCAAAGATTGTTGCTCTGAAGAGTTTGAATTATACATGCATTTTTTTATCTATATCTGAAACTTTGTCAATGAAGCGACCTTCCGCGGCGACTGTTATTCAAACTATATATTCACTTCAGCGGTCGCGTTTTTTTGTTCACGTCAATACACAAAAAAAAACAAGAATGTCATTTGTGCAATTTAAGCATGCATAAAACAAAAAAACAAAACAAGTGCAAAAACAGAACAGCTCAACTTGAGACCATGTTGATTGCTTTTGGACTGTTTAAGATTAAACAAAGAAGCAAATCGCTTTTATTGATGAAACAGAGGGAGACATTAACATTGTTTCATCAGTGATATTGCTTCAGGGCTCCCACAGCAACAGTTTGGTTCCGTGTAATTGCAGTAATGTTATAACCTGATCTTTGAATTAGGAGAACTTTGCGCAATACTCTAATTCCACATGAGCCGTAATGAATTGTGTATTTGTTGTTGTTAAAAGAAAATGTAGATTTACACAAATACGAATTTGGAATCCTTACAAAAATGGAGGCTTAACCTTCAAGAATTTGACATTTTTGTAATGTTATACCGGTATACAAAAATAAACGCTTAAGGTACAATAAGTAAAACCTCACTGGGAGACCACCTCTTAACTATGACTACCTTCTGAATCAAACCATATTTTTATGGGTCAGTTTTTAACATTTCGTCCATGTTTTAACCTCACCAGACCACCTCACAACAAATAATTACTTTCTCCGGAATCAATAGTAGTGTTATAAATGAAGTTTCACTGTATATATATATTCGAACATAATACACAGCTATGTACGGCTTCAAACAGTGTACATGTACAGGGTAGACTAAAGTAGTGTATGAGGTTACAAAATTGGGGTTTAGAGAACAGTGCCAAAACTCAAGCATCTGATTGGTTGGTTCTGGGTGCAGTCTGAAATTGACCAATGGCAAGGCTGTATTCTGAAACGGTTATCCACACTCAGACAACATTGAGTCCAGAACAAACAAACACACCACTGAAGACTTTCCAATCACAGAGCTGATGTAAGGAGAAATGGAGAACTAAAAAGATAACTGATTGCACATGACCTAGTAAAGATTCTATTTACATGCTTTATGTTATCAGTAACTGTAGTTATTAAGTTTAAATTTTTGATACAGCAAATAAATTTACTTTTCCTGCGTAGGGAACAGAAGAAAACTATCAGTTATGAGACAGCAATTTCCAAAGAATCCCCTGTGAAAACTTCGATATAATAAGTTATATAGATTTTCCAATTATTTGTAAACGAAATACTTCAAATGTTTCAGCAAAGAAGCTATTTTAGTTTATTGTCGACATAATTGCAACTTTTCACTTTCATGCACCGATCGTTGCGTAAACTAATGATGCAACTTGTCCATGTGAACATTTCTTCGTCTACTGTAGGCAATATGTTGGTAATATTTAGTTACTTGTTCATCTGTCTCTTGAGAGCTGCAGGAGAGAGGATCCTTATATTAACGTGATAAATATCGTATTGAGACAAAATATACATAATAACATACATCTACAGTATTCGTCAGTCAACCGGGATAGTCATTTATTGATCCGTAAAATGGTTGCCTTTGGAACAAGTATCATAAATACTATTTCAAAAGTTTGGAAAACGTAGGCCAAGTAAGGTCACATTTACAAAACAACGTCTTTCCAATTAGGTATTAGTTAACCTTAGGGACAACAATGGAAAACAGAGGAAAATTATATCTTTATTGTTTTGTGTTATCCCTGATATTGGTGCTTCATGGTCCATGGATTTGTGCGTTATGTTATAACCAACATGCCATTGTCGTTATTTCATGCATCATAATATTGCCATGTTTATACACTTTTTATTGAAATAAATCAATAAATCATCTGGTACAAAATTAAACTGGAGTCGAGGTTTTGGTAGAAAATAGAAATTTTAAGCTTCATGTCCTATTGCATTTTAGCATCACTCCATTTCTGACCGTTACCATACGCAACTTTTTCATTTAAAAAAAGTAAAGTAAAGTGTTATTATAGTGTTACCCCTATTTAAAGAGCCAGCCATTTCTGACTTGTGAGACACCTACTTTCTGAGCACATTTACTTCCCGATGTATATCCTTAAATGCCAAGCACCTGGCAGGTAGGCACACGGTAACCATATTTAACTATGTGGCGGGTCACCAAGCGGCCATATCAGAACGGACCCCTACCGGGATTCGAACATTCGACCTCCCGCTCCCAAGGCACCTGCATTAATGCTCGGCCACGGGAGACGATTTGTATGTAACACAGCAACGTGTTATGGGTTGTGATGGTCCTAATCTGAACGTATTTCAAGTGAAATTATGGTTCTAAATTCAAAAATAAATATTATAGGAGCAGGTTGATTCATTGTTAAGTAAATAACTATGGAAACATGTCTACAAGTCAAGTTGACAGTAGAATCTTTCCCACCTTACCGAGACATTTCATGCGGAAAGCGTCCAGTGTATCCAAAAAGACAGACTAGTTAATGAATATTTGTAAACATATATCCTGCGATGGATGTGATTTGTTCCATGAAATGGGTCGTTAATTGTCGTTATTCATTTTTTTCGGCACTTCCGTATTATGTTCCCTTTTGCTACATAAGTCATAACGGTGCGTAAGCCAAACAATTCTAGAATTAAATGACGAAATATATTGTGGACCGCCGAACTTCGTATGTAAACTGGACGCTGATTTATTTAAATCCTCACGTTGTAAACGCTGAGCTGGAGTCGAATAAATTCGTCTTTCCTAAATTATGGGTTGAATGTAGACAAACGTAGCATACATATGATGCCTGTACTACACATACTTACGGACAGTATCTAGACTTTTAATTACAACGTATTATCGTCGCAGTTTTATGTACTTTATGCATCACAATAAAACAATGTTATGTTAATCAAAGGTATGTTTATCAGACAGACTCAACAGTATAATAGTAATTAATACGCTTTCTATAGTTTCTAGTGATAATCAAACGGTTTCATCGCAAAGTACGATAAGAACTACAGGATAAATATTGTCAAAACATTTTACGCCTTCGTCTAGTCGAAAGTTTTAATATCTTTGATATTTAGACTCGAGATAAATTCTTAAATACCACATTAATGTATTAGCTTCTAGTACACGTTTAAAAAAATAAATACCGACTTTGTGATTTTATGGAAACATGTGAAGAGTCAATGGACATGCCACAATGGTCATGTAATTGTGTTTCAATGGACAATGCCACAGTGGTCATGTAATTGTGTTTCAATGGACAATGCCACAATGGTCATGTAATTGTGTTTTGATGCACATTTATGGACGCATTTTATGAAATTTTATTGAAGATGTAACAAACTATTTTTACTACGCATGCTGTTATTTTTTAACATATTCATAAGTTCAAATACATGAACGGAAGCAGAATTTTAACATTTGGTTGTTTAAATTTATTGAATCTATTAACATATGTTCGTGCAATAACTTAAAATCTTAACTAATAAAACTACAACATCTTTGACTATTTCACTTTGCGCCGATCTTCCTTTTTAAAGATATTTCTGGTTCTAAAATATGGACAATGATTTTGAACACTATTATGTCTTTATTTCGCATCAAGTATGTAAGAATGTTGTCTATTCAACGGCTAAAAACGTTATTAATTATTTGGGTGATAGACAGTCTCTATGTTTACATCGTTTAGAAACACGTTGAACGTCATATTCTGTGATACCCATCACAGCTAATACTGTCTGACATTTCCCGATCTAAAAATTGATAAGTTTGGCAAGTTGTAGGATATTACATGTAATTATAGCAAGGTCAAGACGGTGCCTATATTTATAGAAAGCCATAAGCGGGCATACATACCAATAGAGGTCAAACTATTCACTTTGTACATTAGAGTGATCTCAGTAAAGATATATTAACCATACAGTGCATATTTGCAGGTTTTCTCAAATTTCATGAATATACTTAGAAATACAAGAAAAATAGTTATAACGACATTACTCATGATTACGCGGTATGCACACCAAATTGCAATTCTAACAAGTTATCTATATATAAGAGTTGTAAAGTGTAAAAATGATAATCAACAAATGAGCGCTGCCATGGGATTTACAACCTCCTCTGTAAGAAAACGCAACATGTAATGTCACAATGTGGAAGCAGGAAACACTATTTACTATATATGGTCAATTCGTTTTCATATGGTGCAAATATTGCTTACTGTAAATACATGGTGACGATACATGTGACGTTTTCTGGAAATGACGTAACTTATAGAAGAAGAACAATTGTGAACTAAATTGAGTTATGAGCATGGAGACTGATCTCAAGCTTTTATCACTTAGGCGTTAGGACCCAGGATCTTTACTGAGACAGGACGGTATATCAGCATGTCTGCAATTAAACACAATATTCAAATCCAGTACTCTGAAAAACCAATACATAAACTAAATTTTTAACATACACTCAAATTATCAATCGTATCATCTCGGCAATTTCCGTAACAGTTCGGAAAGAGACATAGAAGGCACGTGTATGAATATACCTTAAGTATCGGTACGTGATGCGGTTTTCCTACACTGTTTACTTTAAGACATCTGTCCAGTTAAACACAATTTAACTTTATGTTTAGTGTACATCGTATTTCTATATGGAAAAGATCTCTGTCAAACTTTCCACATGCATTCACTCTCTGTAGCAATTTTAGAACTTCTTCCCCCATGTTACTTCCGAGGACTATTTCACAAATAGCCCAGGTGATCCAATTGTCATATTATTTGAATTTTCTCTCTAATGTTTATCTAAATGAAAATTTGAGTGGAAGTGGTTAACTCAAACGTCGATATTAGTTTTACACTCGAGTATTTGAGGCTGGTGTGAGGCAAGCTTAACAGTTGATGGTCGTGAATATATAATCGAGTGAGAACTTAATTGAATGAAAACCCAACAGTTGAGGTTTATTGATGAATACGGAGCGTGGTCATCACTAGTGATTTTACATACTAACGTATCTTTATCATGTATGATTCCATAAAGGTAGCAGTGTCGATACAAGAGTATACCTATCTCTATGTAAACATTAACATTAACATTCAATGGCAACAAAAGAACAGATTCTATATTGCATGCAAGCAGATATAGACACTCCTTTCTTCTCCTTCAATGAAAATAAGATACAATTAATCACTTAGAAAAGCGCATTATTGTTGACAATGTTAAACCATCATATATCATAGACGTCAAGTAAAACTCATAAGTACAATCCTAAAGTGTACTTTCACATAAGAAAACGGTGATAAGTCTAAGCTACTGATATAAACTCTATTTACATTTAACCATCGACCTTTCTGTGAGACTGAATATTTGCAAAAGAAGATCAGACTTTTAATCTATAAATTTTCGCAACACTTTTACCCAGACAACACACCATATTTTCCTATCAAACTTCTAATAGTGTATGCATACGTTAAACAAAAACCCAAGACTTAATTAAAGTCGAATACAATAAAAAGACTATTAGCAGAAGCATCGACGTCTTGGTGAACAGAGTTGATCAGTTTAAACTTAATCATCTTACATCGATTGTGAGAAAAGTTTTTACCTTAAATGGATTTGCTCTTGATTATTGCTTCATGTGTATCTAAGAGTACTGGCACTTAATTTAGAGACTGTACATGTATGGTGAAGAATCTCCCAAAGGCGGGATTCGAACACACAACCTGCGAATAAGAAGTCCACCACTCAATCCGTAGGCCATCATGCCTTCAGGGAATGGATCGTTGCAAAGAAACAGTTTCTCTTCGCATGAACCATCGTAATTTGTCAACATACTAACCAAAACGCAATACTTCATTTCCAGCTACATGAAAAATGTCTATTTTGACAGATGGAGAAATAGTTTCCGTAAATTATTATTACTGCTATTACTATTCATATGTTGGTAACTCTTGATTAAATGACACTCCTCCTCAGTAGGATATTCGTTACAAAGTATACACAGTCAATAAGAGGTATAAATAGGTTTCTAGATTATATATTGTTTTAATCAGTAACTTTCTTGATGTTTATACATGTCAGTAATAAGTATGAATAATTTACTCATAATTGAACAAGGTTACAAAACGTGGTTAATCGTGTACTCCCAACATCTGCGGCTATACGAAATCTCATAAGACCTGACCTTACCACAAAAGTGTATGGAACTGTAAACATTATTTCGCAAACAAACCGGCCTGCGCGTAGATCATTGACCAATTACTGTTTGGTACACGTGCCTGTTGTATCGTTAATTTAACCTCATTTGGGAGAAGTACATGTGGGTGTTTCACAAAAATCTAATAAATATGCAAATACAAATAAATAGTAAAGTAACGTTTGTAAATCATTGTAAAAGTCTACATACTTTCGGGATACCCCTCATACGTCGCAAAATGGTGAAAGATGTTTAACGAGTGTATATCCGATACAGCACCAATGAATTTTCAAGATTAAAATAGATAGAATAAGTTGCTACAGGGAACGCCACATACATAAGACAGTGCCTCTCCATACAGGCCTCCGGGAAAACAACAATCCATAAAATATAAGGCATTTGAGGAGGCTCAAGGGTATATACGTAAAGGAACAGGGGCGCAAGGAATGGCCTGGTCGACCATAAAGGATCAAAGTTGACAACAAGAGGGGGGTTAATGAATGGAATACATCACAGGGCAAGTGAAGACAGCTGGCACCAAAAGGCCGAAAGTGGGGATAAAATAACATGTACACTTTATAAAGTGAAAGAATCGCACAGGGGAAGGGAAATTTAACATACATCTAAAGCACAATATAAATAATAACCATACAGCGATATACAGCCTAGGAACTGTCAGTAAAAATACTGGTGGTAAATCGATTTAACGATACGAAAAATGTTGAAACAAATATTAAACTTAAAGCGCCAAATGTAAGTACATGTGACAGAAATATAAATAACAACATTAAATAACATCAAATAAAATAACGTCATTCGAAACGAAGGAACTGTATATCAAAACAAAGTAACATGTGAAACATGAAATGTAATATTTATAATACATTGCACACTGTGTGTACGTCGCAAATTGAATGTTATTTAAATATTCTCTCTAATATCTGTAGATTATCTCCTCGGTAACCATGGTAACCAACATGTTATATAAAACAGTTAAAAAATAATCAAATCGACGTACAACATTATTGATACTCTTCAAATAAAATAAATGTGAGTTACTATTTTAAACTATTTGAATTGCGTTATTAGTATTTATATGACACTTGAATTTTCACAGCATTCTGATTTTAAAATTACACTCAACTGCAATGTATTGCTATATCTAAAATAGAACATTGTGACATGAAAATACTGGCACATAATTGATTGGAATACAAAAACAACTAAACTTCATAAAATGCTAGGAAATACCTATAGACGTGTTTAAGGACGTCATTGTATCCATGGCAACGAAACAATATATGAAATAATTTTAAAATACCTCCAAGTTAAATCAATTACTTTTTATATTAGTTTTGTTGTTTTAAGCTAACAATTTGAGAATATAGTTAATTAACACGATTAGTTAGTAACCATAGCAACAATAAAACATTATTAAGTAAAGCGTTCGTTGCAACTTGCTCTGCATATAAAAATTGAAAAACGATGTAGTTAAATTTTGATAAATTTTAATGTATGAATAAACCTTGTTTGGTTGTAGTGTAATCAGCTATATTCATTTTGTACAAATGATGCGGTTTTCTGGAATTAAAACATTTACGGTAACATTTTCAAACTACACTGTATAAATATTTACATCGAGCTCAATACACGCGCTTATCCAGCAATTTACGTCAGGGGGATCCAGTGCCTTTGGAGTCTCTATATTTTTGCCAAAATCTCAGACGTTTCGGATCCCCGACCATCACTTGCTCTATTGTGTGGGCTAAAACGGCCACCCGCTTGGCTCAATCAGTAAACGCTGTACTAGTGTTAAGGGGTCGTGATTTCCCTAAACAAACATTTTACTTAAAAGGTCGCAACGATGTTTGATGACATACGGTGCTCGAGTCGCAAGTAACAGAATGGAGTGTAGTCGTGTGGGGTTAGACGGTGTTAAGCTTAGTGGCTAGAGCGCCGTACTTACGCTGAGCAGGACTTGGGTTAGAGCCCAAAACATCGAACAAACATCAATTTTCTTAATTTACTTTTATACCATTAGTGACCAGTGTCATGTTACTATCAACTAAAGTAGACAATTACAGCGAAAATGTCGAGTACCTTAATAAAAGACTTGTCATGATATACTGCTCATATTGTTAAAGTTGCGACTTGTTTAACGAAAAGGACCGATACTGATGTTACTATGTTTAACTTATTTGCTATACTCACGATGGTTTGTATTAGTTGAACAAAGGAGTTGAACACTGATATGTCTTCAAGTTAAAATGGTTATATTAAGAATAACACATGTTGTATAATTGTTCGCACTCACAGGTTGTACATGTACATGTATGTCGTTTTTATACAATTTATATATTCATATACTACGAAATTAAATTTGAACCAGAACCAATTGTAATGATTAAATTGAGTGTTGATAAAGTTTTAGGATTATCGGTATATGTATATAAAGATGTTGCAGACTTGGCAAAATGTCAACAATGAAGGCATCGTATACAAATCGAGGACAATAAATATCAAATTATCAAACGATTATATAAAACATGTATACAGATTTCGTAGAAGTTGCGATACATGTCCTGTGTTAGTCAATAAAACAATCTGATTTAACGAAATTTGTGTTTCGTATATTTGAATAAGTCGATATAAAATATGATAGTTATCTCATATGTTGGGATTTATTTATTTATGTACTATCGGTTCTATTTTTGAGATTGTAGCAGCAGCAGCCATTTAAACTATATATCGCTTAGATATATATCTACCATTCCAAATAACACTTCCAAGTACTTTGATTATATTAACACTGTCCGGATATTCCATCAACCTCCCTTGCAAATAAGTTAATATCATAACTCTTCATTGCAACATCAAATCGTAGTTTTTACACTCGGCAAATTCCGATATAGTTCGGACTAGTCTTCGTGTGTTTCCGGTTATTTCAGTAAGCCTAAAAATAAACTGAAAGCATTTCCTTTAAAAATATTAGTATACTACTATCATTCACCCACCCCCTCCCTTGCTGGCATTTGATATATAAATTTCCTTAATTAGTTTAAACAGGTTTGAAAATTTGCATATATTAAAGGGAGGTAATTCACCAAACTGGTGCAGTCGGGGTGTGTTGTAAAAAATTGAATATTAACCTCTTAGTAAAAATAACTTTATTCTTTCATTTTCTGATTACGTATAATACAATGATAACATTATGATACTTTATGGAATACAATACTACGATACGCCCAGCTATACGGAATGCAATGTCATGATACACCATCTGTCGGAATTTCATATTGCTTTGTAAAACCTCTGACAATACTCGACTTTAATGAAATTTAGAGACGTGGTGTGAAGCAATTTGAAGTAAAACGTACGTACGTAAAAACATTTAAGTAAGACAAAATTATTGATATCAAATAAAATAACTTATTTCATTATTGCAATGGGTTAAACAGACAGTGAGCTTTCATGACCGTGCGACCACATACACGCATCATGCAGTTAGTTCGTCTCATTCAAGAGACAAACAGAAATGTGCGTAATGACGACCCCGCAAAACCTATGACAAGGTCAACGGCTACCCCTTCTTATCTAGGAGGGAAGAAGGGATATAGGGAAACAACCGCCAACCAAGCCAAATGCTAAGCAGAAAGCGCCTTACGCAGGACTCTACAGTCAGTCAATGAATCAACACTGACACCTTATATACAACTGCTAAATAACTTGTGAACGACTTTTGAATCAACTGACTTGTGCATACATAAACGAATCTTAAGTCCAGTAATGTTAATACAGCAGTGTATGCGAAGTATTTTTAAGGAATGCCTACGACTGAATTTAACTAACTGTTCCCAAAGTTTCGTAATTGAACATTACTTGAAATAGATAAAAGCAAAAATATTATATCTATGTTGGTATGTTTACTCCCTTTAGTTAATATTAGTACCCTCGGGGCACACGCAAACTGTACGTCGCCATGTATTAGCGCAATATTTTTCACACCTTTATATAATCAAAGCGCTGAAAGCGCAGAAAGATTGGGGCAGACAAATTTTGTTCGTGTTCTGTAAAGACTTGTCAACCCTAGATTGTACAAGTATTGCACTGTGTCAATCAATGTTAATTTTAAAGCATGCATGTATGACTACAGTTCAACCTGGACTATGATAGGATAGGTTTTAGTTTACCGCCTTCACTTCTAATCAATGTGTGTGCGGGCGAGTTGATCTTAACGTTTATTTATTTACCTAATCTTGTTATCAATCATTTGATTGCCAGTCCGACAGGTTTGCAAGCATTACATGTACGTTGAATTTTATCGTGCTGGCTACCTAATGGCTTACCAATTTTAAAAATTAACCAATGGGCAAATAATTGGCGTATTTCGATAAATAACATTTAAAAATTATGATTTCTTTAACATTAACACCTGAAATGCCTTTTTGACGACACAAACAAAGTTTAAATGTCCAACAAGCGAATGTGCAGACAATCGTTGTGCGTAAACAGCAATGGATGTTGTAAAATCCGTCTGATCCGTACCGTTTCGACGGGTTTACATGTGCGCACCGTTTACTTCATTATACTACGTATATTTATCGATTTTTCGTACACCAGTCTTAAAACGGGTTCGGATTCGTACTCAATTTCGTTCGTATTTTCGTCCACAATCGATACGGTTGGAAACGAAAAATTTCAAAAGAGCTAAAATTCGATAACTATTTTTTTCCATTTCAGCAAAAATTGCACTCGCCGGTTTTGTAATCCAATTAATAAAAAAGTAGTGGCCTAATCAAGCTTTTTTTTTTTATCATTCGTCTTGAATGTGTTATCAACAGGTCATAAACATTCGCCATAGTGTTCCAACACCATTCACCACGAAGATTCTTTTGGTAATTCTTAGAATAGATAAGACGTATAGGTAATAAGCCTCTGTCGAGGTTTGACTAGACGATTACATTGTTAATAATCTAATACAAAGCACTAAATGTAAGGATCGAACAATTCTATATTTTATACACAAACATCAAAGTACCACTGTTCTTGAAATGATCCAATGAGAAATTGTTTGCTATTGGTCGATGATGATGCATTTTAAAATATCATTTATAAGATGAAAAAAACCAGGCTAATATACTTAAGTACGGCAATTTTCCTATAATCATACTTAATTTAAGTACGTTATTTAAGTACAAATCACGAAAAATCTCTCGCTTTGAAGACTTGGTGTAAAAAGTAGTGAAACAAAGTGATGATGAGACAAGCACTTGAGTTTGCTAGGTACATAAAGTAACTTCAGCATTTTTTTGTGAAATGTGTCATTCTCTGAAAATTTAGGCTAAAATGACATATCTGGGCGAAATTGAGTTAGTAACGTTTCTGAATGCAGAGATATTTGTAGGTCACTACAAAACAAACATGTTTGCAACACGACATTTTTTGTCAAGGAATTACAAAAGCAAATATGTTTTCAGATACAATATTATTTTACAAATTTATGTTTATTATTCTTTTCCTTAAGAAAAGGGGGTCCATCTTAATGTTTACTGATAATTATGCTTCTGCTCGCCACTGAATCAGAAATATTTTACTAAAATGTTTCAATTAGCTGTTACAATTAATGTGACAACATGAAGTCATCTTAATTGCGTTTTTCTCAGAAATGCGACGCAGTGCATTAGGCCAAACATCTCTTCCATCCCCCTCTCTCTCTGTCCACATCTCATCCTCCCTCTCTCTCTCTCTCTCTCTCTCTCTCTCTCTCTCTCTCTCTCTCTCTCCTTTCTCTCTATCAAATACCCTCCCTCTCACCTCTCTCTCCCTCTGTCATTCCCTTTACCTCTTTCTGTCCTCTCTCTACCCCTGTCGCACCCTCCATATCCCTCTTTCTACCCCTCTCTGTCCATCCCTCTCCATCCACACCCTCTCTCTCTCTCTCAATGATCCTACAATGCCAACTTGGTTACGCGAATTAGTGCCATCAAGTTGTCGATCTAATAGACATCTTGCTTTAAGGCAATCAATTAGTTCGACTTGTTGGAAACATCCCGTACTTCCGTACATGTATCAGGCAAGCCTGATAAATTGTTAGTTTGCGGTGTATTAACCGATTAACCGAATTCGTACCGACTTAATTTGATATTTTGGTGCTCAAAGTCATTACTCTTATCCACCGACCGACCCACCGACTCCAAGTATTGTGGGTCGAGAAAACACAAATAAAAAATAATATACTACCCTTAAGAATAAGAAAACGTTTAAGGATGTTGTAAAAGTCAGTATGAGTGAGTGTTGAATAACAGTGCACGTCCATCAATGCGGACCTACTTTGAGCAAAAACCTCTCTTCAACATCATCATCAATTTTCCCGTAGAAAGAATTACGACCAGTTGAACTTTTCTAGATAAACAATTCAGGTTAAACTGTATCTCCCATTGAGTGTAGCTCTGATGAGGTTGCGCTGCCATTATTATTCTCATACATCAGCGTTTCTTCAGAATTCCAATAAATACAGTAAACCCTCAATAATAAGACCATCCTTGGGACTCTTGAAAACTGGTCTTAATATTGAGGTTTAATAAAGAGCAAAGCAGTAAAAATGGACTTCAGAATTGTGTTCTTAGTTTTGAGGTGGTCTTATTATCGAGGTGGTCTTTGACGAGGTTTGTCTGTATAAGCTGCAAGATTACAAAACTTGAGTAATAAATAATTAATTACACTAAATGTGCCTAATACATGATAATTTGCCATTTCACGCATTGATCAGTGCGGGTATAAAAGTAATCGTACATCGTACCCACATTGGCAAAGCATTTAGTCTAAATCTAAATATGCACTGTGTGACCAAACTGTACTCCACTGACCGATGACTGGACACCTCGTATGGACAGAATATCATCATGATGTCAAATATCAATCAGTTATGCTTTCATAGATAGGGAGAGTGTGATACAGGGTAGCTAGTACAGTGAAACCACAGTATAGTAAAACCTCGATAACAAGACCACCCTAGTGACCCTTAAAAACTGGTATTTTTTATTGAGGTGGTCCTAATATTGAGGTTGCATAAAGAGTACAACAGTGATAATGGACATTGAAATTGTGTTCTAAATTTTGAGGTGGTCCTATATTTGAGGTGGTCCTATATTTGAGGTGGTCCTATATTTGAGGTAGTCCAATATTTGAGGTAGTCCTATATTTGAGGTGGTTTTAAGTGAGGTTTTACTGTAATACAAACCACCATTGGTTCAGAAGAAGTCGATCTTGATAATAAGATGGTTTCATAATTGGGTTAAAATGTGGAAAACAAATTGCAAACTGGTACGTGAAAATACGGTCGTATCAGTAAAGTGGTCTTACTTTTGAGGTGGTCTTCAAGTGAGGGTTTACATTACATCGATGTGTTGGATACTTCCGTCCTAAATCAGTTCATTGTTGGACACTGATTGTGTCATTCAGATTATTCATAAATATATCACCAGTGTACAGAGTTCGGTGCACAAAGGGCATAGACTATGTAGCCCACAGGACCATGAAAGTATACACTATATGAATATAATCTGATTATATCGATGCCAATTCATTTAGCTGGCTTCATAAGATATGCACCAAATTAACCACCGTACACAATGGAACATCATCCGAACGGCACTAAACTACGATGGTATGTAGACTCATTTACATGAAACAGTGATTCTTATTGTTTTATCAAGGCTGTATAACATTCTCAAGTATACAAGTATTTGGTTAGAACGAGTACCTATATGTTCAGTGTATTTTCATGGTAATATGTTTCCAAAGTAAAATATTTTCCCAGTTTTTAAATGTTATGTTCCACCTACATAATTATGCAATGGTCATATCTACTATGTGATAGAATCGGTCGCAAATTTACCAGTAACATAATATTATATACATATCTAAAGATTACATTAGTTCTGAACTAACTGTCAAGTGCGTAGCTACCTGTACGCAAAATACGCCGTTGCGTACACATCAAAACACATCAAAATACAAAAAAGTTCTGATCATAAGGCACAAGGAATGGCCGGGCAGACCATAAGGAATAAGTAGGAGAATCAGTGGACAGTGAAGGAGGGGGGGGGGGGGTTAATGGATGGGAAAGATCAAAACCGACTCGAGTATTACATTGCATAAACGATAAAAACATCATTCAAGAAACATATCTCATCTACTACAAGATAAATGTATGCATAGTATGCGTATGGTATTTATTCGTTTATTCGACAGCGTTATACCCGAATATCTGGTGTCATCCGAAATGAATATCCGGTCTCGATCTCTTTCCTCTATATGTCTTCTATAAAATAATATTGATAAAACGAAGTGCAGTTAATGTATTTTATATTTAGCGACTAATCGGTCGGATACCCGATTTTTTCCGGTTAAAATGTCTACATTTAGTCAATAGTGTGGTGTGGTATTTTCATTTAGACTTGTAGACATGTAGTTACCTGTAGGCCTTTTCTTGACAATGGTGCATTTTTGTAGATTTTATACATTTAAACATTTTTTTCTTTCTTACTTCTTAATTTTTGAACTACAATCGGACCTCGTTTATTGGACAACCTTTGATCCGAATACTCGGTATCATCCGAATAAATTCAGGTCCCGTTGTATCTTCTAAGGCACATCAAATTGAAATGGGTTATTCGAAACCATGTATTATTCGAATTAATTATTCAGACCCGATGAATTCGAATGAACGCGTCCGACTGTACAATATAACATAAACACGTTATTACACTATCGTATAGCCCAGCATGCAGTGCAAGAATAACTACCGCAGTGGTTATCTCCATTATCTGGCCTTGCCAACTTAGAACATTGATCAGACATATTTTGTACATTAGGTGACAAGGTCAAAATGTAATGGACAAAATACAAACGTTATTTTTTTAAACAAAATTAACTAATTCAGTACGATGTATGATTTTGTTTAATAAAACAAACATGGTTATTTATCAAAGTCGCATATGACCTGTTACATTTTTATTAAAACCGAAAGTAGGGTTTCTGAAATCGAAACTAGGGTTTTTATAAATAGATTCAGTTCGATCAAGCAGTCATATAAGATCAATCAAGATAGTGTTAGGTGACAAAATACTTCTCCTGATATCAAACAACTGATTTTGAGGAAATCTTTAAGATGGCGACATCAGGTAAGAACGTTTATACTTATATAGATTTTAAATGATAATTACACATATTTATGATCGATATTTGATATTAACTCGCATATATAATGTAGAAAACGTGTTTATTCTCGTTGAATAAACTTCACGTACATTTTCAGAAAACGAAGCGGACAAAAAGGGTCGAAAAATACCACTTAGCGAGGACAGTATTTCGGATGTGGTAGACGATGAGGGAGAAATTTTGTACACTAGAGGTATGAAATAGTGGTTTCTGGTGCATTTCGAGGACCATGAAAGTATACCCTTTATGATTATAATCTGATTATATCGATGCCAATTCATTTAGCTGGCTTCATAAAATATGCACTAAATTAACCACCGTACAAAATGGAAGATCATCCGAACGGCAATAAACTACGACAGTATGTAGACTCATTTACATGAAACAGTGATTCTTATTGTTTTATCAAGGCTGTATAACAATCTCAAGTATGCAAGTATTTGGTTAGAACGAGTATCTATGTGTTCAGTGCATTTTGATATTAAAATATTTTCAAAGTAAAATATTTTCCCAGTTTTGAAAGTTTATGTTCCACCTACATAATCATGCAATGGTCATATCTACTATGTGATGAAATCGGTCGCAATTTTACCAGTAACATAATGTTATATACATATCTAAAGATTACATTAGTACTGAACTAACTGTCAAGTGCGTAACTACCTGTACGCAAAATACACCGTTGCGTACATTCAAAACACATCAAAATACTATAATCAACAGTTGATCATTTGTATGCACATTGGGATATACAATTTCTGATCATAAAACGCTTCAAAATTTACTCTATTGCTCGTAAAAATGTCACAAAATTGCACCATGAACGTTCTAGAAAACAGTGTTTTCCGGGGTATCACGCCCCTTGGTCCCCTAGGTTGTTTGCATACACATCCTAACAGCTCTGGCTACGCCCCTGGCGGTAAAGATTATTAAAAGAGAGAGAATACGTAGCTAC